>JASPKZ010000455.1:0-600000 GCA_030220185.1 Diploptera punctata | reverse complement strand
TATTTTTACTGTTGAATTTTGCCTTCGCCATTGTTTTCTAAACTACCATCTAGTGTTGATTTGATAAACTTTCAGATTAAATCTTGCTCGCCAGGAATTTCAAAATTCATGGTTTAAAATGTTTTTTTCTGAATGTATATCTTTTTGCAAACTTAATTCCAAGGGTTTCGCAAAGTTTCAAAAGCTTAGTTTCTTTTTCAATTCCACGATTCTCTAGCAAATTATGAGCTGCAATTACTGATTTCTCAATTTCACCATTTTTAATATTTCTAAAGTGTTCTTTTGTGCGAGTGTGCAAATTTCATTTTGTTTTTCCTAAATATATACTTTATTGCAATATTTGCAACTAATTTAATAAATTCCAGATTTTTGCTATCTGGGATATTAACTTTTTTATTAATTAGATGATTACCCAGTCTAAATTTATTGATCAGCGCTAATGTTATATTGAATTTCATGAATTTTTTAAAAATTTGTTGTGTGTTTCAGGATGGTAAGTAATTTCTTGAATTGTTTTTCTTTCTCGGAATCAGATTGTAGGGTGGTATATTCATTTAATTTTGTTGTTGTTTGAATTTCTTTAATTTATTTATTATTAACTCTTTTCCAAAGCCATTTAAACTAATATAATAAATTTGGGAATTTTTAACATTATGAGGTTTTATTGATAAATATCAAATGAATAATGAATTCTTCTTACCTTATACTTCTATGTTTTTTTAAACACAGCACTGCAGTATCGGCGGCGACCATTGTCATCATCATCATCAGCTGTTTTCGTGACGATGGTCGCCGATACTGTGGTGCTGTGTTAAAAAAAACATAGAAGTGTGAAGTACGAAGAATTCACGATTCATTTGATTCTTACCATTTGAACTAGCTATGTTTCAGATGTGATTGTATTCTTTCTTAAAATCCTCTTCATTTAATGGAATGTTTATTAATCTGTATATTAAACTGTTGAAAATTGTAAGTTTTGTGCAATACAATCAAAACCTGACGATTTTATGTAATTATCTATATGAGTATCTTTCCTGTAAATATGAATCCAATTCTTTGTTGCTGTTCAGCTGATTATGTATAGGCAAGAATGGGATTTGGTTATTCTTTTCTAATTCAATAGTAAATTTCACAGATTCATCTTGTAGATTAAGTAATTTCAATGCATCTTCAATATATTTGGAATTTATAACAGATAAATTATCATCTACATATCTATACCAACACTTCAATATCCAAGGGTAAGCATTGGTGATGTGACACTTGAGATAACCCATAAACAAATTAGTCAAAAAATGGTGAAAGTGGATTACTCATTGCCAAACCTCATATCTGCTTATAAGATTTACCGTTGAAAATTAGAAAAGTTATTGTCGATACAAAGTAAGACTTATGTACTCTTCAATTGTTTGTGTTTTTAATTTCAAGGAAATTAACCATTTTCTCATAGTATTTAAAACCATCCCAATTAGGATGCTAGGGAACAAAGAAACAACATCAAATGAAACCAATTTGCCATTAGGATTCATTGAGATGTTATCCAATTCTTCCACTAATGTTATTGAATTTTCAATATTTTGCTGTTGAATTGTTGAAATTCATTAATTGTTTTTTTGCAAATCATAATATTGGAAGCCTCATAAATGTTAATTCCCATCATAAGTTTTATTAAGAAAAAAGAAGCAAGATAGTTTGTAACATCTAGCTCATTGTAACATGTGTTTCATGCCATTTGCTCTGCAATAAACAAATCTAATAATCTTTACCTGCAATTCTGTTTCTTCATAATCAAGATTGACTGATGTAATTGTCTCTTGTTTAATATCAACATATTCAAATGCTTTTGCCTCCACTTTGATTTCACTTTCGATGGCCTGTATAAAAAATTTCAATCATTAATTCCTGAAATTATAATAAATTAGAAAAAAAAACTTGTTCAGTAACTCACTTGAGATCCAGAATTAATTTCAGTGTTTGACAAAAGATCTTCCTGACAACTCATTTTGAAGACAATACCTGAAAACGGTTCATATTCAATTAATTTATATATTTAATCAATTGCAAAAATTGATGTCAATCATATTTCTTACTGTTTACCAGTGGCGGCTCGTGGAATCAGATAATGGTGGTTAAAAACAACAAAATATAACATACTATGTTCGTTATTAATATTCTAGAAATATGTTTTTAAGCTTCATTTATAGTTTAAATAGTATTCATTAAGTAAAACTTAGAGAAAGCAATAGGCCTTAATACACTCCACACTCATATCAACAATCCTGCATTTACAGGGAGATTACAACATCAATTGATGCTTACATCCAGGTCTTGTGAAGGGAAAAAAACTGACACAATTTCTTCTGTCCAAGTTGCAGATTTGCAAACCTGCAACAGCTAGTAAAAACTGCCCCAGCTACTAACAAACACTATAAAAAAATTAAAATCCCTCCCTCTCTCTATACTTGTGGCTGGTATGCCAGGCTGAAGGGATGAGATGAGATAAAGCCCCTATTGAAAATCTTGATATTTAACCATGTCTGAAAAAAAATTTACAAGAAAGTATTCTCCATTTCCCTGATGTGATATGAAGATGAAAGGTTCACCCGAATGGGTATTATTATTTGCTATAATCGGAGATTTTGTTCTTTCACGGCACTCAGTGATGTGATATTGGTTGCATCTCTGACCGCACAATTCACACACACATTTGTCATTCGGGGTATGGAATGTCTTGTTCTTGCATATTTTGTGGTGGAAGCCGTGTATGATTAGTCTTGCAATGGTATTCCTCTGCTCCTGATTCTCTTTGGTCCAGTTGCAGTCAGTCATTGCAGTCATCGCATAGAATTCAATTCTATCTCCACTTTTTTCATTCTTCTCCGTTCAAGTAGTTTGTTGCTGGCTCTGGTAGATTGTAATCTGAGTCTCAGATCTTCTATGTAAAAAGCTTCCTTGGCCAGCTCATATGCTAGCCTTGATGGTGCATATTTTTCCACTCTGAGGGCACATTTTAGGAACCGTGCTTTCACTTTCTCAATGCGTTCTAAGTCACTCATTGTCAATTTTTCTCATATTAATTTGAGTCCATACATGATTATTGGGGATATTGTTGTGTCAAAAAGTCTAGTGGCTGTCTTTAGTGGTAAGGATGCAACGTTCTATTCTATATATATTGCGTTCATGGCTTCCGCTGTCCTTTCCTGTATGTGATATCTGAATGAGTTCCCTGTTGTTTGTGGGTTGCGCCTAGATATCTGAATTTGTTGACTTCTTGTTATGGGTTTGTTGTGTAGCATCATTATGTCTTTCGTTGATTTTCTGAATGTCATCAGACAGGTTCCCTGATGTGATATGGAGAATCCTTTTTATACCAAAAGAAAGATATCTCAAAGTTAAAATTTATTTATTTTACAAGATTCAATATGTGCAGTTCATGTGACATGTAAGATATCTCTAGTTCTGTGATACATTTTCCCCCATACTGGTACTTGATTCAACAAGCCTCTTATGACAGCAGTGAAACCTCCATTAATCTGCTCTCTAAACTCCATCAGATTTTGACTCAATGATAAGACAAAGACTCTTTCTTTAATGAAGCCCCATGAGAAGAAAATTCCATAGTCATATCATGGGATCTTGAAACATATTAATAATAACACTTCATCTGATTCAATATGACCAATCCTTCTGTTGTGGGAAACGTCCATTGAGATATCCTCTCTTATCTTGATGGTAGTGGGCCAGAGCTACATCTTGTTGAAAACAAAATTGTGCAAGTCCACTTCAAGTTGTGACAAAACAAGATCTGGAGAATATCATGGTAAAAGGATGCTATTGTCAAAAAACAAAGTAAAAGTCCATAGTTATTAATTATAAAAACAAAAAAGTCTGAACTTAAACCAGATTTTAAAATAACCTTTGAATATTGGTTATTTTCAGTCATTATCGAAACCATAGTCATGACGCAGACTTTGTTTGTGCAGTAGATTACATAAGACCTCATCATTCATTGGAGTCTCAAATGTTAAACAGGAAAGTACATAATTTATGACTTAGGCATTATTATCTTCATTAATACTATAGCCTAATTTGGGCCTTGATTTTCCTCAGTACTTTTTTCCAAGCTTCTCTCTTTTTAGCAACCTGCCACCATCCCTTAATTCCAATCCTTCTTAAATCCTCCTAAACCCCATCATAATACTTTCCTATCCATCTGATTTACATACCATAACTTTCTTAGGAGTCTTATTCTGTCATTCTTTAAACATCGTAGGTCATAAAATTTTAATTGAAGTACGGTAATAACATCAGATGATGTAATAATTGATATAATTTATTGTTACTAGTATATTTACTGTGCCTTTCTCCCCTATCACATAAGCCTACTGGGCCAAGTATTTTGGTTTTGCATTCCTTCAGTCTTGAGATGTCAATTTTTGACATTGTCCATGATTCACTGCCAAAAATCACGACTGGTTTTGCAAGTATTTTGTAAATTTTTTATTTTGACAGTATAATGTACAATAATATTAACTTTTATTATACTGAACATTTGTATTCCAATAATCAGTGAGTACCGGTTTCACAAAGTTTTATTAAATCTATCCGCTAATCTTCAGAATACAGTCGTTAAGTAAATTATTTTGTTGTTATCCTTGATGACAGTTTCTAAGGTTTGACAGTATAATCAAGAACAGGAAAAAGAATAGTTTAACATTAGGGTAAGTTATTGTTGTTAGCTTTTAAAACTTAATGTAAATAAGTAGAATGGTAATGAGGTAACCAGTTTTGAAAATGAATAAAATGAAAACTGATGAACTCGATATGTGAAAATGGCATAACTAGGTTGATGAACATATTCTGAATTTGAAACAATCTATCCACATGATAAAAAAATAAGTCAGCTTGTCAACCCTGCATTCAATTGAGAATAGTAACTCCCTATGATGCCACAAGATAATTATATAATTGAACAAACTTTGCTATTCAAGGAATAATGTAGGGAACACAAAAATGTAATAAGATAATTTACAGAGGATCAAGAAAATAGCGATTATTCAGCGTAAGGAGACCAAAGGAGGCGTTACGTTCTTTGGTTTTTGACAAACGTAAACATTAACTGTGCAGAAAGCAATGAAAAAGGTTTATGTGATGACCGTACATTGAATTATGATTATAATTTTTCCATTCTTTGGGGTAATGTTAGCGTAAGAATTTACCTTAATGTCACCCTCAGTGTTCCAGAAATTATACAAAATTTTTCTTGATACAAAAGATCAAAAAGTTTTTTTTTTTTTTTGGAAATAGATTTAGCTGATTATTGTAAACTATGATTGTACATATTTAGACATTTTTATCACAGGAGGTCGTATGTAAAATTCACGAATGAATATGGTTTAGGCTTAAGGAAGCAGTGAAAATTAAGGAACTCCCTCACCTATGATGAGTTATATTATGTAAATATACATCTTATAAAATGCTGAAGTGTAAATGGGACCTTTTATTTTAATAGATTAATTGCAAATTAATTTATCAATACTATATTTAGTAAAATGGTGAATGCTTGCGTCGTACCAGGATGTAAATTTTCGTATTGTAAAAGAAAGGATCAACGAATTTCAATGCACCGGTCAGTATCCTGTATTTTTTATGTATCCATTAATGTTATTATTTATAATAATCACATTCAGTACAGTACATTAAATCAAGGTTATTCTATAGACTGTCACCCTCTGTGGTTAGAGGTTAGGTTTGATTAACATGATTCACCTTATATTTGAATTATGAAATACATTATGTCAGTGTGTTATGTGCTTTTAAATCTAATTTACTGTATTATGTTAATTCATATTTTAGTATGTTTCTATATGTTCGCGAAGATCTGATGTGTTGCTTTTAATGCCATTTTCCATATTAATTTTATATTATTCATATTAAGAATGTTTGGTTCACGATTAGAGAGTGTCTCTCTATGATTTTCCATCGTATACTACTGTTGTACTACACACTTTTACCCTTTGTAATAACATTTCGTACTATTTTAAACATTTTGTAACAATTCTTTAAACAAACAGTACTTTACCTTTCCCAATATATTTTTTAAGTCCTACAGAATAATAGCATGCATGCACATGAGTTTATAGAGCTGTCATTAGATGAAACTACATAACTTTGAAGTTCTACAGAAAGTTTATAAAGCTGTCGCTAGATGGCAGCACATGTATGACCAACCTACAAAATAAATTTCCAAACGTTTATTAGAAATGGCTATTCTTTAGAATGATTTACCCTTGATTTTTCAGTTTATTGTCGTGAAGTATAACTCTTCTTCTGTATTTAGTAACATTTTTTAATATTTCAAAATATTTAAAATGATTTTTGGAAAAACTGCACTTAAACTAGCTTGAAATATTTTCAGTCCTATAGAACAACAGTGTGCATGCGCCAGAGTTTATAGAACCAGCGTATAACCCATAATTGAACCATATATCGATTATCATCCTCGATTACTATCAGCCGCTATGAAATTTAAATGACCAATCTTAGCAATAAATCCCCAAATCTATGGTAAAAAATATATTAATAAAATTAAAATTACCAAACGTTTATTAAAAATGGGTGTACACCTACTTATTACTCTCTAACGCCGATCCAACCAGTGATAACCCAAAACAGCGATAGAAAAATCATAGACTAAGTAATATACTCTGTGGAGAAAATAGCAGTTAGCATCACTATATTGTCTAACAGTGTTATAATATTCCAATTTGCGTATTTAAATAAATACTTCAAAATTGTCCAATAATGTTATAAAAATTGTTTGAAAAAGTTTAAAATATTAAATAATGTTAGTAAATACAGAAGAAGAGCTATAGTTTACAACAATATAACTGAAAAATCAAGCGCTAGTAGAAGTACAGTTGAGCAATTTTTATAACTTTATTTTAAAATTTTTATGTATTTATTCAAATACACATAATGTGATGGTGACTTGCTATTTTCTCCAGAGAGTATATTACATAGTTGGAACCAGTGGGTTATCGATGGTTGTGATTATTAAGAAGTGAAAAAAGGGCATTTCATGGGATCCACCCTAGGATAGAGTAATTGAATTAGGTTAAGTGTGAGTTAGTTAGTTAGCTTTTAGGTTCGTTACATTTTAAATGCATCTAAATACATAAAACAAAACGATAATAATTGAAACAACGATAATAATCGATAAGTGGTTCGACGGTGGGTTATCGCTGGCTCTATAAACTCTGACGCATGTGCACTGTTGTTCTATAGGACTTTCAAAATATATCAGGTAAATTAAAGTGGAGAATCCCCACATTAACTTCTTCCTTCCCAACCTAACAAAATAAATTACATGCATATTATTTACACTAACACTAACAAAAATAGTGTAATTGAGTTGTTGATGGTGGCAACATTGGAAGAGGAGGGAAAATAGCTAGTGAGTATCACAATATTGTCTAAAATGTTGCAATGTTACCGTGTTTCTCATAAATAAATAAAATAAATATGTAAAAATTGTAAAAGAATTAAGTATGGTTGAAAAACATTTGAAATGTTAGTAACGGCTGAAGTTTCCATTAAGCACAGTGAAAAATTTTTCTAAGTCCCAGGCAGACACCACGCGCATGCGCCAACAGGGTTTTATTTTTAAATTATTTCCTATTTACAATAAATTTTACATTTTTTGTAACAATTATTTCAATATATTTTTCTATGATATTTAACTACATACGTAACATGAAGACATGGCAGCCATATTGATTTTAACAAATATTCTATGCAACAACAACACATGTTTCAGTGCAGCCAACATAGAGTATGTATTCCAGAATTTCAGAACTTCCTATTTATTTTTGGGTATTGCATTCTTTCACAGGTTAGAGTGCTTAAATTATGTTAGGTTAGCTTTTAGGTTGGTCTTTCACAGGTTAGAGTACTTCAGTTGCATTAGGTTAGCTTTTAGGTTCCTTAAATATCATGTATATGTTGGCTGCATTGCCATGATTCCATAGTGTAAACCACTTCATGTTTGTTGGTGCATGCGCGTGATGTCTGCCTGGGACGTAGAAAAATATCTTACTGCATTTAATGGAAACTTTATCCATTAGTAACAATAGAAGAAGTATGTAGAGTAACAGTATTACAAGAATATACTATGGAAAGTGAAGGGAAAGGTAATATACTCTTGAGCCCTTAGGGGAAAACTTGTGAGACACAATTACTAAATCAATACTAATAAAATTCATATCAAAGTCCATTGAGATGAATAGTCATGAGATAAAAATTAAAATGTACTTTTTGGTAGGTGCCGTTGTCCTCAACTTTGTTAAAATTATGTATATCATCATGGTGATTGCAATAGGTCGTATGTCACCAAAAATCAGAATTGTGTTTTATTGCATCATCGTAACCTTTGCACAAGCTGCAAATGATCGTATGTCATCCAGGAATAATATATAATATTATAATATAATTTTAATAATCACCTTATATATATTATTAATATTTGTAGAGATAATTGGTTTTTTTAGCATACTGAAAAGTTTTTAAAAAATGACATACAACCTTTTGCAGTCACCACAACGATATAAAATATGTAGGCTTTTCGGAAGTTAACTTTTTCATCAGCAGGATGAGTATGCACTATTAGTAGTTAAGACGCTGTAGACGTTGCAGGTCCTACTGGAGACACATCAGGACCTGCAAAGTCTACAGCATCTTAACTACTAGTAGAGCATACTCATCCTGCTGATGATGGAAGTTAACTTCCGAAAGACCTACAGTTAATATTTTATATACATCATTTTAACAAAGTTGAGGACGACAGCACCTGCCAAGAGGTACATTTTAATTTTTATCTTATGACAATTACTAAACTTTTTCCGAATGTTTCATTACTTAATTTTGTATTCAATGACGACTAAATTTTTTAGGAATGGTTTCATTTAATTTCTTAGTGATTTAATTATATTTAAGAAAGAAAATGTGTGTAGCTGTTTATATTTAGGTTATCCAGTTATTTCACTTGTTTTAATTTTTTTTTTTCATATTTCACATAAATCTCTCCAAAAATTCCCTATTATTAAATATTAAATTATGGAAAATTTTCCTTAAAAGTATAATAATTTAGAATATTTTAAAAATAAAAATCTCAGTTCGTCACAATATTTTATTTAATGATACTCTCTAACAACTCAAATCAGTAGCATTCACAATTCAAATGTGGGTGTAAAAGGGTTGAAATGTTAGTTCAGGGGCTTATTATTTCAGTCTTGAGATTCTCTTATATAAATCTACAATACAGGAACCAGATTTACTTCCCTCATTAAGGAATCCATTCTGTGGATTCCCCTCCCTCCTCCATAAATATCCTGGCAGTCTTTGAACCCACAAACCTCAGGACTAGAGATGAGCATGATAAACACTAATCTACCAGGGTCCCAGTCTATAGAATATTATGTTTTTATAAATTTGTGCTAATAGATTATCATGTACCAATTTTGTTTTCTTTCAAATCTCTCAATAGTTTTCCAGTCCGACAAAATTTGAGAGAAGCATGGATTAAGGCAATTGGAAGAACAAATTGGCAACCATCTGCATCTTCAGGTGTTTGTTCACAGCATTTTCGCCCAGAAGATTTGGATCTAACAGGTCAAACAAGAAGACTGAGAGAAGGTGTCATTCCAAGCATTTTCCCCTCTCCTTCAAGTTATTTACAACGTCATCCAAAGACCCATAGAACACTTTCTAAATGTAGAAATATCTTGGGACATATGAGCAGTGAGAACAGTGATCAACAAGTAGGTGACAGCATTAGTGCTATTGGTAAGTCCTTGAATAATAAATCCAATAGTTAAATACACTGGAACTTGTTAATTGTGTCCGCAGAGTTGGTTACTCCATTCCAACCCCTTCCATTCCACTTGAAATTGGAGAAGTACTGGACATGACAGTGTTAACAACATTTTTTTAAAATGTCTACTGAAAAAAAACGTTCTAAATATTCATTAAAAGAAAAATTTGACATTCTGAAGCGACTGGATGAAGGAGCAAGTGCAGCTGCAATTGCAAGAGAATGCGGGATAGCAAAAACTACTATCGCTGGTTGGAGAAAGAAGAGAACTTCAATTGAAGGATTTGTAACAACTCATTCTAATGTGACACGTCAGATCTTAAGGGCACCAACTGTTTTTAAGTGGGACGGTGAATTATTTTCATGGTTTCTAAAAGAAAGGAGCAAAGATACACCAATATCTGGACCAATAATTAAAGAGAAGGCTCTGGAATTAAATGCATCACATGGTGGTGATCCTAGTTTCGTTGCCAGCGAAGGATGGCTGCATTCATGGAAAAAAAAGTACAACATCCAACTTGCTGTTTGTGGCGACAAGTTATCCCCCAATGTGAATGTACAAGATGATTATATACGGTTAAGTGATACTCTACCCTACAACTGTGATGAAACCAGTGTAAACTCAAGACGCCCTCCAACAAAAACTTTGGACTGTAGACCACCTGCTGACTTCAGTCTTCAAGAACAGCATGTACCAGTCATAGCTTGTTCCAATGTAACAGGTACAAATATGTTGCCTTTCCAAAGGCTGAAATTATTCACTTAATTTTAAAAAAAGAAAAGTATTTATTACTTTTAATACAGGTGTGTCAAACTAGTGTGTGGCGCTTTGTGCTTTATTTTTCAGCCCCATGTTATCATCTATAAAACACTTTTGTTGGAAAAAAGAAGTATAATTCCAAAAATTGTGTTTTAGAGATACAGGAGAAGTTTGATATAATGCAGTGTTCAGATTCATGCTTCTCTCCCATGTTACAGTAATCTCCATGGCATGACAGGTCTATTAGCTTACTGCTGGCATCACATTCGCATATGTTAATCATAGAGGTGGACGATCATCCAGCCAGTATATTGGTGATATGTAGTTAGCATGTTGGGTCCCGCTGTCATTATAGCTGGTTTCCTCAACCTGGAGCCGCTGTTTATTGTAGCTATCCAAATTCCTCATGATACTGGGTGGACACTGGTCCCATATTGGGCAAAATTCTATAAGGAAATTCCTTCTCCCATGGGGACTCGCGAGCTCTGTAGCACTAAGACATCCTGCCTTAAACCATTCAGCTAAGGTACAGGATTCATGTTACAGTATTAAAAAACTCCAAGTGCGACAGGCCTACAAGGCCCTTGGCTGACAATCCGGCTGCTGGCCTCACATCCACAAGTGTTCCTCACAGAGGTAGACGATCATCTAGGCAGTGTAGGGGTGACATGTGGTCAGCATGTTGGACCTCCCAGTCGTTATAGCTGGTATTCTCAACCTGGAGTTGCTACTTATTGTAGCTACCCAAATGCCTCACGATGCTGGGTGGGCACCGGTCCCATACTGGCCGAAATTCCATGAGAAAAATTTCTTCTCCCTTGGAGACCCGAACCAGCGTAAGTCCCATAGCTCTGCGCCAAGGCTTCTTGCCTTAACCACTCGGCTAAGGCGATAACTATGTTAAATCAGAATTTGACTTCTTAGAATGATAGAGTATCAGAGTGGAGTTGCATGAAGGGTAACAATTAAATACTGTATGTGTAATATAGAAGTTTAAAAAAAACACTTGCCAATTATTTAATGTAGTTTACTTCATGAAACTTAAAAACACATAACACTTTTTACAACTTAATTTTTCACAGCCATTGAAGGCTGAATTTTGCATTGCTTTAATAAAAAAATCACAACACATCTATCTCTAAATTGTGATTTTTGGTCTTATATCCTTTTCCCTCAAAAGTGGGGAAATGTGAACTGCAACAAGTAAGAACTTAAACAATTTAAAAAATATATATTTTAACAATGGAATCAGTCCTGTTGAACAAGTGGTTTCCATATTTGAAGAGAAAATCTATACACTCAGACCAGGGTTTGAACCCAGGACCCTTGTTTTTCTAGGCCAATGCTCTACCGCTGAGCTGTCTGAACACTCCAATCTAAATGCAAATGTTTTCTCTTATATATTGTTAATTCCTGATCACCAGTCACTTCTTGTTCTTAAATGTGCAGGTTGATACGCTGTTAAGTTGAATATTTAAAGACAATAATCCTAAGCACACCTTCCTTTGAAAGGAAAGCTTTTTTTATTCAGTACCCCAGGTTGTCATTTTCGACATTTCTCATGTTCTCTCCTAGCATTGGCATAATTGTAACCCACTTCTGAGGTTGGGACACCTGGAAGGCAGGTTTACGGCTGCCCCGATGATATGAAGGGTTTTGATGATGATAGTGATATGCCAGGAGAGTTCTTAATCTAAGGTGAATATGAATGATGTTGATTATGATGGTCATATGATGTTCGGGGATCATTTGGGCCTTCAAGTTTCCTGACATTTATCTTACAGGTGAGGAAAAACCCCAAAAAGAAAAACCTCACCCAGATACTTGTCCCAACCAGGGATTGAACCTGGGCCCACTGCGTGACAAGATGGCATGCTGCCACAGCAGTGGTTTGGAAGGAAAGTAAGGTCATGGGTTTAAGTTGCAGATTTAAGGTACATAAAAGAATCTAAGCCTGGAATAGGAGACTTCTGAGCAAATGTTTTCAATCATTTTGCACCAACATTTGAATTGGAACTCTAATGATTTGTTTTTAATGAATGCCATTAAATTAAACAATAATTTATTAATAAATTTATCATTAGCAGAGTTCATAGATAATATATGGCCTGCAAGGAGTATGGTGATATGTGGAATTTCCATAACCCATATTAGTTTTACACACCTGACTTGTGCTCAGTTTCTTGAAGGTTAAGATATTTTGAACGTTTATAATTAGATATTTTGAACGTTTATAATGACTATTTAACTCATGACCCAAATGGGAGTAAATGACCAATCACGTTACAATGATTTTTTATTTACAACCAATCACAGTCATGTTTTGCCTAGAATTTACCAACTAAAGTTTATCATAATAAAGAAAACACCTCCTTTTTAACATTCTGAATAGGTCATAGCATTATTTTGCAGTGACTGACTCACTAAGAAATACGGCTACCAGATTGTATATATAGTGCATGAATGTCAACACATACTGCATGCGGGAGTTAATATCAAAACATTTGTAGCAATTGATTATACCACCAAAAAAAGAAACCACTGTTTGCACTTTCTTAAATGTATTTTTTTCCCAGAAAAATATAATTGTCATATTTACATCATAGGACATCAGAAATGAATTAATATACAGTTTGATGTGTTTCATTTTTTCTCCACTAGAGTGCATTCTTACAATATTGCATTCCTTTGGCAATAAATAATATGATCTGGTTGCAGTGACGAATAAAAGAAGCAAATTAAGCGTACCAATCGTTTCTCATTTGTTTTCAAACATCACCGTTTACATTAAATATATAAATATTTTAAAATAACTATATTTAAATAATGATTTGTGAGTAAACAGCTTAATTTTTATTTGTTAAATAGTCCTAACAAATGCCACTCTTGATTTCCAAATTCTCTAGATAAATTGGAAATCACTCGTGGCATTACTTATGAAAAATCACTAAAAGGTTAAATTTAAGATTTAAAATAAAATTCTCATATCCAGTCTTCTAATTATACCTGTTTCAAAACCTAGGTGGTTTCATCTTCAATAATATCTTGTGTCGTTCAGGAGAACTGCTTCTTACTCCCTCTGTTGGTGGAGAGATGAACCTCCAATTTAATCAAATTTCCTGGGAATTGAAAGTTTTTCTTTCTTGGTTTTTTAATGTGAGTTTTTTTCCCAAACTGTGAGCTCTTTTTGTTTTTCTATTTGTTTAACTGAACTAGCTTTTATATCTGTTAGATGTTTTTTTAGACCAAGCACTTTTCCACTTTAACATTTTTGACATTTCTAAGATGTTCTTTCACCCTGGTTTTCAGATTTCGGCTCAATAATACATTACCTTTACCTTCATTTTCCATAGTATATTCTTGTAATACTGTTACTATGTACTTCTTCTGTCTTTACTAATATTATGTAATATTTTTAATGTTTTTCAACGATGCTTATAACATTATTTTACAATTTTTAGGTATTTATGAGAAACACAGTAACATTACAACATTTTTAGACAATATTGTGAAACTCACTACGGTAGCTATTTTTCCCTCCTCTTCCAATGTTGCCACCATCATCAACTCAATTACACATATTTTTGTTAGGTTGGTGTTACTGTACGTGAGATTAGTATACACTTCAGTAAATAATATGCATGCAATTTATTTTGTTTGGTTAGAAAGGGAGAAGTTAGTGTACATCCATTTCTAATAAACATTCGGGAATTTATTTCGAAGGTTGGTAATACTGCATGTGCTGTCGTCTAGTGACAGCTCTATAAACTTATTGTAGCACTTAAAAGGTATGTGGTTCCACCTATAGTGACAGCTCTGTAAACTCATGCGCATGTGCACTGTTATTCTGTAGGACTTATAAAATATATTGCGAAAGGTAAAGTACTGTTTCTTCTCAGATTCCTTTTTGTTTTTTCTATATAAATTTTGTCACCATCTCTGCAGTAATTTAAATCTTAAAAGTTGAGATATCTAACCAATAACTCTTGATTTATTAGAATTGAAGATCCGATAAATATTTGTTGTGTTGAATGAAAATTGTAGCTGATAACTTAATGATTTATCAATTCTTTACTCGGATTTGGTTTTTCAAATGCTCGATAGATAGATAGATAGAGTGCTATTTACAAAATAAAAATAAATTCAGAAGACCTGAGGTTGAAAGGTATCCAACTGTATGGTCATCTTTACATGCATTCACATATAATAGTCTTAACTTGTCTCTGTATTTAACAGAAATTCATAGGAAGTGACACTATGAGATAAATTATCATCATCATCATCACTTCAAGGTTTAGGAGAATTTCCTGTTCTGGCCTACATTACAGTTAAATGGACTCAAGGCAGCCTCATTACTTATAACACCCTTGAGGTAATAGAAGTTTGAGACTACCATCTTTGTAGACTATTGAGATGAGTTGTCAAAACTACATTATGGCCACCGTACCCCCATAAAAAGTTTATAAAAATATTTACAAAGAGATGCAATTTTTACCAACATATCAATAAATCATAGTAAACAGGACAACACGCACACACTATTGAGTAACACTAAGAAATTAGGACTGGAAGTAAATATCAATAAAACTAAATATATGGTCACACGTAGAAATTCATTATATAATGGAAATGGACAGCTAAAGACAAATGAGGGAAATTTTGAGGAAGTGGCTGAATTCAAATAACTAGGAACAATAATCACAAATAGGAATGAGATGCACAAAGAAATTAAACATAGGCTCAATTCTGGAAATGCGTGCTATTATGCATTGCAGAGACTCTTGATGTCCCAACTCCTTTCAAAAAACATTAAACTGAAAATATATAAAACTATTATTCTATCAGTTATATTATATGGGTGCGAAACATGGACTCTTACTTTAAGGGAGGAAAGGAGATTACAAGTATTTGAGAATAAAGTACTTAGGAAGATTTTTGGACCAAAGAGAGATGAACAGACATGTGAATGGAGAAGACTACATAACAATGAACTACATGGTCTTTATAGGAGGCCAGATATAATAAGAACAGTTAAGTCTCGGAGACTGCGATGGGCAGGACATGTTGCACGTATGGGGAATGAAAGACTTGCATGGAAGCTTCTTGTAGGAAAGCCAGAGGGAAAACGTCCAGTTGGTAGACCAAGAATGAGGTGGGAGAATAACATTAACTATGATTTGAGGGAAGTAGATTATACAGGGAATGATTGGAAAGCATTAGCTCAGGATAGGGATGTATGGAGAGCTTATGTCCGTGCGGCCATGAACCTACGGGTTCGATAGTGCCAGTGAGTAAGTAAGTAAGTAAACATAAAGACTGGAGCGAGGAATTTTATGAAATCTCATGTTTTTAACTACTTCTCAGAGAGCGCTGAGACTAAGTATCTATACATTTTATGATGTGTAGAATCAAATAAGACCAACAAAAAACTTCATATTTCATAATATTTTAGCAAAATGTTCATATTTTAATGAAAATTTCATATTCCTTCATATTTTTCAACTTTCAAATTCCGGTATTTTTTTTTAGTAAAAGTTCTAGGAATTCATTAAAATATTTTTCAAATGAATGTATTTATGTAGTTTTTGACAGTGCAATGTGGTAGACAAGTGAAAATTCTTCAGCATCCCTTCTGAACAAGATAGATAGATTTTATAAAAGCAAATAATTGGATGAGGAGTCGCAGAATGACAGTGTTCGATGGAGATTTTTGTCCTAAACTCCATCCCCAGATCAAGAACATGAGCCTAGAATATAGATGAACAATGATGGAATTTTCTGTAGTCAGGTATAATAGCTGTCAGCTCATTCTTGCTACCTGAGGGAATTTTTGAAACAGTTTCATTAAGATATTTAAATATTTTTGGTTTTTTTCTTTTTTATTTTTCTGGTAGTCCTTACTTTGTGAACAGATTACAGCATTTAAATGTAGGAAAGACTGCTGCTGCTAAACTTGAAGCAGTGCTTTGTGAAATTAGTAAAGTTCATGTATGTAAGGACAACATTTTTCTCACCTACTCAAACTATCAAATATAGCATGATACAAGCATGCTGCCGTAAGATTGTGTGATGTTGAGCATAATTTTTCATCGTACAAAACAATTCTGACAGACAGACCTTATAGTTTACTATCAGAAAATATTTTTAAAAACTTCTGTGTATTACGAACAGAATTGAGAACTGAATTGTTCAAAGCACAATTAGACCAAGACTTTAGACACTATGGTAGACACATTTCATGAAAAAATAATAATGTTAAAATAATTCTAACTACATTTCACCATGTGTGTAGTTCAACATTAAATGTAACTGTAATTGCTGAAACAATCCCTAGAATCAATTATGGACTAATAATTTTTAACATCTTGTTTCTCCAAATATGACGTACCAGAATGGTTTATTTGTGTTCTAAAACGTCCAATTGAATGTTGTTACATTTGCATCTGCAGGAATTTAATATCTTTATGCAATGTAAAAGTAGCAATAATCCAAACTACACCTGCTCTAAACTTTGTTAGTGCTATATTTCATGGAAACCTGTTTGTTTTGATTGCAATGTTTTGTTTCTTGTATATGTTTTGATTTCACAATTAGATATCATTCAATAATTAATTAATTGTATTATATGTTTTGATTTATGAAGGTAAAGTGATTCCACTACAGTCTTGGGAGGCCTTTGGGGTAGTGCATGTTGAAGCTCCCATCTTTCTAGACAATAGGCACGAGATGTCCGCCGGGTTGTCGGATCTGCCTGATGGCCGAATTTGTGCCCAGCACATGCATCTAGTACTCACTTCCATTAGGATCTGAGTTGACCCCAGGTCCACAATGGCATCAGAAGGTCTGGTCCGGCTAAAAATCTTGACCATACCAAGCCTCGAACCCACGACTTTCCTGTTTGTACCACATTTCCTTATACAACTGCGCTATGGCATGATCCATTAAAATTGTTTCAGATCATGAATGTAATGTTTTATATTGGGTTAGAATTAATGAAAAAGCTAATTAAAATCGAAATACAGTGAAGAACTTGATTTCTTGAGCTATAAATAAGTTCTGTTTGTCTCATTTATGTGCTGGTATGTGCACTTATAAGTTATAGTGGGCCTGTGTATATAAATATAAGTAAAAAGTTTAGAAAATAGTAGCTTCATAATATTTTTGTGTCATAATTTTCATATTTTTCGTATTTTGTCCTTATGATTTCATATTTTTGTATAATTTTCTTCATATAATTCCTCGCTCTATTAATGACTAATTTTACTAGTAAACAAGGAAGCATACTCTATGGAAATTATATGGACATAAATAAGATCATGTCATCTGTACTAATTCATTGTAACGATAACTAAAATTGAATTCACATTACAAAAGTATTTTAACAGTTATGGTACAATTACTTTTATTAAGTGACAATAGTGTTTTTATCAATCTTCATTTACTCCATTGTTACAAGTGATATTGCAGTATCTAAATACACAGTCATAACAATCAGATTATGCAGTGGTAAATAATTTCTTGGTAGGGGGGCACGCCGTAGCGTAGTGGTTAAGGCACTGAGCTACAAGCCAGAGGGTCGAGGGTTCAAGTCCCGTTGGAGTCAGGATTTTTAAACTGACCCAAACCCTCTGGCGGCACTATGGCCCTGGGGTCGACTCAGCCTCTAACGGAAATGAGTACCAGACGCTTGTTCTGGGGGTAAAGGCGGCCGTCACGCAGGGTTGACAACCCGGCTGACAAAAAGTGCCGATTGTCTAGAAAAAGTGGGAGCCTTAACCTCCCACTACCCCAAGGGCCTCCGGGCCTGTTGTGGGATCACTTTACTTTACTTTACATATCTTGGTATATTATTTTTATTTCTATGGGAATGTTAAGTATGGTGTTTTCCTGGGTGATTTTCAACAAGCATTAGCTATGTGATAGTATCAGATTTCATCTCCTCCCTTCTCTATGATACCCCTCAAATAACAAATTCACACTACACATAAATACTTGAACATACCTTAAACTTGGTAGGAAGTGAAACTATGAGGTATTACAATTTAATATTGAAAATATTCACCTCATCTCATATTTTGTCTTCTTAATAGACCATTTCAGAGTAAATATTCCATCTTCAATATTTTCATGACCGTTATTCTGTCGTGGTGATGCACAACTTCTTCTTCCATCTGTTGGTAGACCAATGAACTTCCAAATCAAATCACATTCTCCAGAAATTAAAAAATTTATTTATTTTTCCTTCTTATTTTTTTGAATGTAGATTTTTTCCTCAAACCTTGAGTTATTTACATTTTCTATTTTTTATTAATTTAGCTTTTCTTTCAATTAGAGATGTTTTTCTGATCAAGTATGGTTTTCAATTTTGTTTTGTTTTCCATATCTAGATTTTATCATAATCCCCACATTTTATCTGATAAATACCTGATTTTTTCTTCATTGATTTTCTCATTTTTGTTGGATTTCATTTTCTATTGAGACTAAAGTCATTTTTCGGTGCAATTTTATGTAGAATTTTTCAAAAAGTATTTAAACTTAAGATGCTTCATAGAATGATACGTAAATTTCTTGGATTTATATTTTCTTCTTTTTCTTTTTGAAGTATACTTTCATTGATTAATTTTTTAATTTTTCTCATTGAACTTTTTTTTCCTTGACTATCATGCTTTCTTCAAACCCATTCACTATTGCTATGTTAATTGTGTATTCTTATTCTTTATCATAATTCTCTCCGTTCATGGCCATTTTCACAAATCTATGTGACAGTCTGTTGAAAATTCCCTCTTTGTGAGCAATATGATTAAATTCTAAAAATATAAAATAATTATGTGTGTAATTTCTACATCAAAAATTAAAAAAAGATAACTGCAATTTAAAAAAATCGAAGCGAAAATGGTAATAATAAATATTCACGAGTATACCCTATATTCTATATATTCCAAATTTAACTTACTATTCTCTTCAATTCTTATTACTTATTAAATTTAAATATAAAAATGGCATTTGTCTGTTTATTTCAGTTTCCATTATAAATTTTATGGTTTGACCCTGAACATTCAACATTTTTAAAGCATCCCTTAATTTTTTTTTTATTCACAATACATTATATCATCAACATCATCATCTTCTTTCATGTATTAGGTCTCTGCCTATTCCGATCTCACATTTGTTCAGCCCAGCATTTATTCTGTCCAGCTTAATCATGTGAGATTGCTGAGAAAGATCTTTTTATGTGGTAGGTTTCCAGGCCGATGCACAACCCCCAACCTGGAGGACCAGACGTGTTCTGTTGGGGTTCCTTTCACTTAGAAGGTGACCTCCTCCTTGGCTGACGAGAGTCCTCTTCCTGGATGTATTTTTGGAGTTTTCCTTCTCCTACACCCTTACCAATATTCATACTTAGGGTAAAGTGTGTTGGAGCTTTTTATCAACATATGTATACTAAATTTTGAAAATTAAAAGGTGTCCACTAATTACACTGGTCTACAAATTAAAACTTGTTGAGAGCTATTTTACATTTGAAAGATGATTCTTAATATTTCAATACCACTGATTTCAAAATGACATTTGTTTTTCTCCATCACATCAAGGAAATATTCATATATTTTCTTCAAAAAAGTTACGAATGAACTTGCGAGTTTTTTTTATTACCAAATTTAACATTTCCATTCACTTTATAAACAACACTTCAGTAAAATTTTGTTCGTTTGGTTTTGAATGCTTGTCTCTTGTTTTCTGTAGAATCCATACACAGAATCCAGCAGTAATCTGCAAGCATTGAAGTATTCCATTGTCCTTCATATCTCCTCTCCATTTCTCGAATATCCTGGTGAACCTCTCTTCTTGTTCCTCATTGACTGCCCCCAGGTTGTCAGGAAATACATCCAAATGTGAAAACAGAAAGTGTAATTTGAAGCTTAAGTTGCACCCCAATGTTTTGAACTTCTCTAGCAAGTTTTTCACAATTTTGACATAATCAGGATGTTTATTGTTTCCTAGAAAATAACTTCTTTAAATGCATTCCAAGCATTTTTCTCTTTAGATGTCATACTAATTTCAAATTTTCTGTCTTTAGCTAGAGCTCTGATTTGAGGATCCCTCACAAAGATTCCTTCTATAAGTTTGGCTTCAGACAGAACAAGAAATTTGTTGCTGAGATATTTAAAATAATCACTGTCTTAGTTAAGAGCTTCTACACACTGTTTCATGATACCAAGTTTTATATGAAGAGGTGGCAAAAGTATTTTCTTAGGATCCACTAGCCTACTCCCTATTTCCCACTCACACAAATAACATGGATATTTTATGAATCCCTGTTTTTGGCCTAATATCGTACAGATTAGTTTCATATCTCCACCAACAACCACTCATACTCAACATATTTAATTATTACCAGAACATACTTCAAACTTTCATAATTCTCCTTCAGCTGCATTGAACATGCTACTGCAACTGAAGACAGAGCATTACCATTTTGTAGCAGCACATCCTTAAGACTTATTTTACTAGAATCGATAAATAGTCTTCAGTCATTTGGATCATATTTATGTCTTGAATGGTGTTGTGGGCTGCACACTGACATACAAAGTCGGAGATCTGGGGTTTAATTCCCCGTTCAGATGATAATTTTTTTAAACAAAAATTAATTTGTCCAGGACTGGACCATGTTAAACTAAACATAACATCAAAATATTAAGCTCTACCACTTAAAAGTAATGTAAAATTCTCGTTAAAATACTTTGAATAGAAGTTGTCTGATGGTGTTGTTAATAGCTCTAGCTATCTGCCTTCAGACGTAAGACAATTGTATAAGTATGGTTGCGTTTGTACTATTGCACACCAATGTACAGAGTCAGAGGTCCAGGGTTCAATTCCTGGTTCAGATGATAATTTTTTTTTTCAAAAAAATCTCGGTGGTTTATTAAGTCTAAAATGTTATTACAGTAAACCAGCTTTTCTTCATTACTGAAGTAATGCAGGATATATTTTTTTCTGTTTCTGTAGAAAGACACTGATGTATCAGTTGCAAGTAAGTTGTTTTCCATAGTCTGGAACCTAACACCTCAGCTGCATCCTTGGGAAGGTTTAAATCCCTTACTATGTAATTTAGCTTGGCTTGTTATAATGATTGTGGCATATTTGATGTTTCAGAAACAAAATCGTCAGACACAAGTAATGATGATGATGATGAATAAATACTGTTACTGGCTGTATCTGAAATAAGATCACTACTGTCTGTAGATGGCTTAGATATAGTAGGCATACCGGGGCCATGTGTCACTAGTCAAATAGCAGATGGCAAGTTTGGGAATATAATACCTTTTTTGTTCTTTACATTAAAACCCTTCACATTGTATGCACAGAAGTAACAATCAGTACTGTGATTATAAGGTTCACGCCACACCATTGGTATTCCAAAACTTAGTTATTGTTTCTTTCCCTTTGTCCAATTTTGTAAGTCTTCGCCAACTCAAACACTGCACACAGTATGGAGCCCAAGTCCTCAATTAATCTCCTAGGGTCGAATGTTTGAACGCATTAGACAGTAAAAGGCGTTAGAAGGATTAAGATGAAATAATTGTTTTATTCTCATAACTATTCAAAAAATCGCCCCATTAATATCTCTGCTGATAAAGTTTTATTCAAACACATTTTTCTTACTCAGAAATCTATTCACGCGGTAATAATTGTAAAGCTACCTGACAAGGTACCTTAAGATCGTAGCTCAAGATATAAACTTATGTGAAAATCCCGAAGGGAACCGATGGTAACCGATGTAGTTTGAAACTTATCCAAGATGTCGGACCTTGAAGACTTCGATCATGTTTTCGGTATATGCGGAGAAGAGGAATTTGATAGAGTCTACCAAAGAATTCAACTGGAAGAACAGGAGAATCGGCGTAATATTGTGCGTCGCAGACGTGTTTGTATACGGTATTATTTGCGGGATGCAAGCATAAATGCATTCCTCTATAGCAGACGAAAATAACGGAAGTGGTTTATCGCTGAGAATTCTGGGTAATTCGTTGCCAATATTACGAAAACGTCAACATTCATGCATGACCGGTTAAGGCGGCCGTTAATTCGATCTCAGCTCACCAGTGATTGGAAGTAATTTGAGTAGAGAGTAATGTATTTGCATACGACCCCTAGTCCAGTTTCAAAGTACACCTAGTAAGCTTTTGTTACAAATGAGTTTATGGTTTTTCTCTGCTTCTTCACAATAAAACTGCCACAAATATAGCAAAAAGAATTTACATTATTTACACAACACTTCCTTTCCATTATTCTGTACTGAATTACATATGATAAAGGTAATAAAATGGTAGTATTTATAGGTTAATTTCTTGCTTTATGGAACAACTACTATGTCCTGTATAGATGAATTCACAATACAAAATGGTGTATGCAATTTAGGATGTGCTGCCATCTGCTTTAAAATAGTCAACTAGTTAATTTAAGTAGATTTAATCCAATGGATGCCATTGTTATAATGGTGTAATGGTTCATGCTCACACTAAGAGTAGTCATAAATAAAAATTGAAGATATTAATTGTTAAAGAAATGGTGATACAATTATATGGGCTTCATTTTTAGAATCAGGACATGTAAATTGCTATAAAAAGACCTCAAAATCTAAAACAATAAAGACACTATTGACCTAGGTTATGTTAATCTTTTATTCAAAATTTCCCATAAATAGATTAGCTAAAAATGGGGACAGAGATTTCCCCATAGAAAGACCTGAGTTTTGTTTGTAGAATTTTCCACTATATGTGAAAAACATTTATTCAATGCATAATCTGGTTAAGATTTTATATTCTACTAGCGTACCCGGCAGACGTCCTGCCCAAACGTTCAATTCTCATGTCATGGGCAGACGATAAAAATATGTTACTTTTTTTACCATAAAATTCAGAAATTAGGACATAATTAGATATTATTAAATAATTTCGCAAGAAAACCTCTTACAGCCTTCTGTTGTGGCTCAAGAAGTGTGAATGATGACGTCACATAGTCATGAACATTAGAAATGTACCCTCCTTTGCAGATAAGTTAAGAACCATCATATAACAATTATATTAGAGTGAAAGAAAAAAAAAAGATAAATTGATGAGAGTCAGTCAAAACAGTTTTTTTTTTTCATTCTGACCCACTCTGCACCGGTGACCCATACTGGCCGACATTCCATGAGAAAAATTTCTTCCCCTGTAGAGACTCGAACCAGCGTAAGTCCCGTAGTTCTGTGCCAAGACTTCTTGCCTTAACCACTCGGCTACGGTGCGAGACTTTTGGTATCAATGAAAGACAAAAATGGTTATTGTGAGTTATCCGTAAGAGATAAGGGACTATTGGTATCAATGAAAGACAAAAATGGTTTTTGTGAGTTATCCATAAGGGATAAACATATGCTGTTGCAAACTTTTTTGTAGAGCTTTTTGAGATATTCAATTCTGTGTACATTAATTTTGTGTATTTCTTATGGTTTAGGCAGCGTAAGCCATTTAAGCATCCAAAGAGCTACTTTTTCCACGTTTTCCACTACAAAGGGCGATTTTTAAGGGTGTAGGAGTTGAGTATCACAACTCTCTTATAGTCTATGTTCATCCTGGGAATCTCCTGAACATTTTGCAAAAAGCCCCATCACAATCGGATCAACAGTATGGTGCGCATAAAGTACGAACAAACAAATATACAAACAAACAAACATTAATTTTTATATGTAAGATTATACTTTCTTTCTCTATCTTGTTTTTGTTTAGTCATTTACCTAAATTTCCATAATGTTTTCTCTAGGGATGCTTGGAAAGATAGAAACAACATCAATGGAAACTAATCTCTCTGATCATTTTTTTATCAGTTGGTATGAACTATCTACTGATAGGTTTTGAAAATCAGGCATTTTTTTTAATTCAGCACTTAACCATTTAGATATATGGTATGTGGGAGACCCAATCCTATTAATTATTGGCCTCATTCTATTACCTTCTTTGAGAATCTTTGGTAGTCTGTGGATGTTGAGATGGAGAAATTAATGAATTTTGAAATTCCCAGGGAATGTGATTTGATTTGGAGTTAACTAACAAATGGAGGAAGAAGCTGTACATCACCACGACAGAACAATGGTCATGAAAATACTGAAGACGGAGTATTTACTTTGAAACATATTAAGGAGACAAAATATGAGGTGAGGTGAATATTTGCAATATTAAATTTGAACATACATTCATCCAATGCTCCTCTCTGTACACAATATAAGTTCACATCTATTAGAAAACGTAGTCTGTTGAAGTGGTGCATAAGCTGAAAATAGTCCATCTCTCTGCTTAGCATGGAACCTGAAAGATGAAAAATGTAGTGGATACTATTGGAAAACAAACAAACACACACATTTATGTTTTATCTTTAAATGGTCCTAATAAATTCAACATTCTATTTGGACCAGTTTCTTCTTTTTCTTTTTTTCTTCTTCTTTTTCCATCTGTTACCTCAACACTCCCTACTGAGATTTGATGTCCTCATTAATCTTATTATATATTTCCCTTTTCTCAACCAAACTTTTCAAATTCCTTCATCTGTTTTAAATCCTCTTCCACATCTTGGAACTATTTTTCCTTGGTCTCCCTTTCTTCTAGTTTCACTTACTTCTCCATAGAAGAGGTGTATTGGTGTTCTTTTCTTCTACATTCTTTGTAAATGACCTGACCCTTTATGATTTGACATATTTTACTAAATCCTATCATTTTAATATACTAATAAAGTAAACCCTCTACTCATGTCTGGCATAATGCCAGGTTGGGGATGAGATAAAATTAAGTCTCTATTATTGAAGGTCCTTGATATATATGGATGCTGGTTTACCAGGCCTGTTGCATCACCACAGGAACAGATGAAATGAAAGAAATGAAAATGGATGAGATGAGTATGGAGAAGTGATGGAATGAAGGGAAAATGAAAGAAACCCCAGAAAAAGCTGCCCTGGCTCTAAATAGTCCACCATAAACTCCATATGGAGTAATTGAGATGTGAACTTGAGATCCAGAGGTGGAAGGCAAGTAACTAACCTCTAGCACCATGGAGTGCTCCTTTTAATATATTATTAATATCTCAATTTTATCTAATTCTCCATATCCCTTCTTCATGTATTGGTTATGTATACATCTAATAATTTTCCTTTGAAAATTGTTTGGACTAGTTCATCTGAGCATATTTTTTAGGAATATCTTCATGGTAATTGGTTGTTGAATATTATGTTGGTTAATTATCGAATACATATGTTAATATTTAATTAAAATAATTAAATTTGACATAGTATGCTATCAATTTTAAACTTAGTGGGAATTAAATTATATCAATTTTTTTTATTCAGCAAGAATTGAAAGTTTTCCATGCATTTTAAATTTGTAAATATTACATTTAACCTCACTTTCAGTCCTTGCAATATAAATAACTCTTGTAATTTTGATAGTTGAGTATTGGCAATTTCAGAGAATTTTTCCACAACGGATAGTGAGATTGATGTCAGCAAAGAAGAACAGTCTCTGTCATTCATTGCAATTAAATCTGAGCCTCAAGTAAGTTACCATTACACATTTTTGTTATTTTTTTCTTTTAATTTTACTAGTATATGTTGAAACTTATTCTATTTGTTTTCAGGAAATGTTAAGAGAAGTGAAATCAGAACCTGAAGACTCGGAGAGTAATCATGAGATTTTTGATAATCCTTACATAAAAACAGAGGTAAGAATTTTATTATAATATTATTATATCTCCCAGTGGAAGTTAGATTCCAAAACATTCCTCCATATGTGTCTGTCATGGAATTCTTTTTCTCTGTTTCACTTTTACCAGTAATAATAATATTAATAGCTTTATTTTACTAAAAAGAAGCAAAGCATGGGAAGATAGAGATGGTTGGAGGCATATTTGGAATCGACCTTCCGAAAGGAGGACTCGATAAGAGGATGATGATGATGAGCTTTATTTTTCAGAAAAAAAATGAAAAATTAGTGTTACAGCTAAATTACAGTCTTACATCATCTGTTTTCTCAAGATTTATCTGAATCTGGTGTGCCTACTATTCTTTGTTCTTTCCCATGACTTTGACTATGATCTTTAGATTTATCACTGGCTGAGTCAGTGGATTTTTAAGCAAGTAAAGTTAAATAAAGTAAAAGCAAATAACAAATGAAATTCCAACCCAATATTTATTTTGATGACTGAGGAAAACCAGAAAAAAGCCCAGTTAGGTTTGTCTGTACTGGTGTTTGAATCCAAGACCTCTTGAATGCTAGTCTCAAATGTTGCTGCTTGAATCAACTTGCTCAGTTTTACATTTTTTTAATATTCAACTCTGATATTTTTTTTATACATGCATGGATTATGGCTTATTCAGTTATGTGGGATATTTGATAAAATACTGTTTAACATACAAGGGTTGGGACATAAGTTATGGCAACTATATTATTTTGCACAGAAATGTTATCAGATCACAAAATATTTGTTGCATTGAAGATGTGCAGTCCTGGGGTGTCCTCACAACAGATGGTTCTTTGAATGCCAGTAGGAGGATGAAGACTGATGTGAAATCAATTGTCTGGTGATTGTCATATAAGATGGAGGTATCATTTGTTGAGCAGTGCTCATACATCATGATAACCATTCTCCATGGGAGAATACCAGAGTATGTCACAAGGAATTAGTTGAAGCATTTGTGAATAATGCCCTTCCATACTGGACAGTTGCGAGGCAGGTAGGAGAATTTCATTAATATAATAAGTTTGGGAATTTTTACATTATGAGGTTTTCTTAATAAGAATCAAATGAATCGTGAATTCTTTTTACTTCACACATCTATGTTTTTTTAACACAGAACTGCAGTATCGGGAAACATATCATTCCCATCTTCAGCTGTTTTCACGAACACAATTCATTTGATTCTTATTAAGGAGAATTTCAGCGAGGACATGTGGCAACCAAAGATCAGCAATGTGCAGGACGACCTGTTAATGTATGGACCGATGTGGCATGTACTGTAATTGTGCACCTGCTGAAGGATGACAAAATTATTGGAATTAACAAATTCATATGGCATCAAGAAATGCACCATCCATAGGATTTTTCAAAACGATCTGAACCTGCATAAAATCGCATCGAAGTGGATACCATATTCACTGAAGGAAGTTCAACCATGGATGCGATTTACAACATGCTCCGACCATGTAGCATGTTGGTAACAGAATGGAAACCACTTCCTGTCATGAATAATTGCCATTGATGAATTCTGGGTCAGGGCATATGAACTCAAATGTCAGTCTGCAAAGTGGCAACATGTCAGTTCACCAAAGGAAGCAGAAATTCCATCAGAATCCTACCCCTGTGAAATTGATGGTGATTATTGTATTGATGTCTTCTTCTTCTTCCTTCCAAGTATTAGGCCAAGGCCTGTTACGATCCTATAGAAAATTTTCTCTCCAGCGTTTCATAGGACGGCCCAGTGATCTTCGTCCTCTTGGTATATAATTATAAACAGCTTTGGGGATCCGATTTGAACTCATTCTTTCTAGATGGTGTTTCCAATTTAGTTGGTACTGTTTAATATATTCCAAAATTGGCGTAGTCTTCAATTCTTTTAAGATACCGGTGTTCCTTTTCCGATGCCATCTGGTGTAACCCGCTGTTCTGTGCATGAATCTCATTTCACAAGCTGTTATTCTGCTTTCATGTTGTCTTTTTAGTGTCCATGCTTCACTACCATAGGTCAACACTGGTCTAGCCAAAGTGTTATATAAATGTAATCTGGTGTTTTTTTGTACAAGAGATGGTTTCATAACTTGATTAATAATTCCCAAACTTTTATTATAACTAGTAATTTTTTCAGGGATATCCTTTTCGTCCCAGATAGATAATATCCAAGATATTTAAATTGATTAGATCTCTCTAAAATTTTATTCTGTAGACAGATTTTACTTTGTATGGGGTCCTTCCCATGAAATGCCATAATTTTAGTTTTGTTAATTGATATTTCCATATTAAATTTGGCAGCTATTTTTTGTAAATTATTAATTGATCGTTGCAAATCATTTTCGGAAAGTGCCAGAAGAGCTAAATCGTCTGCAAAAAGAATAGCATCGAGTTTGAGGTTCCTATTGATGGGTATATATCCACGTTGTGTTTTTCTCCATTCATTTATTAATTTATTCATATATATAATGAAAAGCACCGGTGAAAGTCTGTATTGCTGTAAGGGATTTAATTGTGTGTCACTTTGTTCCACATGGCAGAATAGTAATAGCAGATTACTACTAGTGATTCTTGCTGTGGCAGGTATGACGTGGCATTTGTAAGAAATGTCCTGATCTTCTGGACAATGCAAGACCACATAAAACAGAGTGTATAGGGTGGCTATAGCAGTGCTGGGGATGGAAAACTTTGGCCGCTATATACTCTCCTGACCTTTCTCCATGTGACTGTGACTTCATATGAAAAGTAAAGGAAACCATTAAATGGTAGACATTTAGCAACACAAGAGGACATTCCCAATGATGTGCAACAACAGAAGACGAGATTCACACAATGTATGCAAAATGATGATGCAGATGGAATTCAGCACCTCCCACATCATTGGCAGCATGTTGTGAACTTTGCAGCGGGCTACTCTGAAGGCCTTTAGAAAGAGCATGTGTGCTGTAATGATTGTGAAACATGAAACAGAACTCTCTTATCAACTTTCATAATAATAATAATAATATGTGAAGCACAATGTTGGCATATTGTTAAATTTTTTAACACACAGTTCCTACCTTGTCTTTTAATTTGTATATTTCAAATTTTCCACCAACACCGGTATTTGAAAAAAAAAAAAAAGTAGTTGCCATGACTTATGCTCCAACTCTTGTAGTATCATATTTGTGTTTTGTACAGAGTGGTCTATGACAATCTCTATGATGCTGAAGCAGGCCTGGCATCAGCATGTGTTCCTGGTGAATAGGATCTGCTGCAGTTGCATGCTACAGTCAATTTATTTAGAACTTACCCTGTTTCTATTGTTTATAAGGTTTTAGTATATTACATTGCGAGGTTGGGAAGTGGTTTTTACAGAAGTGAGGAAAATGTTTAAAAACCGAGCGGATTTTAATTTCTGAGATTCTGTAAAACACTTCACAAATGTGTGTTGTACATTATTTTTTGCACGATGGTGTTTTCAAAATAATAAATAATAGTAAAATAATAATATGTTTGTTGGAAATATTTGCATTCATTATAAACAACTGACAAATGTTAACAATGTGGGCAGTGTTTATTAGTTGAAAATACAGGAGGCCATGACCCAATCTAGTCATAAAATGGCGGCAAGTATGTATTTATTGTTTATATTGTTTCAGTTAAAGTTCCATTCATTTCAAATGATTTGTTTTGTATAATGTATATTAACACTACCTTTTGGTTTTTTGTATATACATTGTACATAGTATGCATAAAGATTAGTGGTTTTACTTCCTACACGCATTTTGTAATATGTAATATTACTGTATAGTTACTTTATTACAGTATAGTTATTTAGATTGGCAACCCCAAAATTTAGGAAGTTGAACTTTCAATAATGGTCGCCATAGCTGTAAGTATGGTAAAATGCACTATCATGCAAAAAATGTAGTCTCCTATGTGAAACCAAAACATCAAGGAATTATGTTACAAAACATTGTTACACTGGTCCACAATTATTCTTTATCAACTATCATTCAACAAGATAAATCCTTTTATTGTAATTTAAACTTTTGTAGTGCCATATTAAGCCACAATCTTCAATTAAAACATACAAGAACAGAATTTAAATTTATAGGCAACTGAACCAGCATTGGCCCACTTAAAAAAAAAAGGAAATTTTGAAGAAGTGACTGAATTCAAATACCTAGGAACAATAATTACAAACAATAATGAGGTGCAGAAGGAAATTAAACATAGGCTCAATTCTGGATATGCATGCTATTATGCATTACAAGGACTTGTCCCAATTTCTCTAAAAAAAATTAAACTGAAAATATATAAAACTGTTATTCCCCCATTTATATTATATGGATGCAAAACATGGACCATAACTTTAAGGAAGGAGAAAAGATTATGAATATTTGAAAATGAAGTTCTTTAGAACATTTTTGGACCATAGAGGGGTGAACAGACAGGCAAATTGAGAAGACTACATAACAGTGAGCTACATGATATTTATAGGAAACCAGATATAATAAGAACAGTTAAGTCTCATAGACTATGGTGGGCATGACATGTGGCATGAATGGGGAATGAAAGAGGGGCATGGAAGTTCTTTATATGAAAACCAGAGGGAAAGCACCCAGTATAGGCAGTCCAAGGATAAGGTAAGAGAATAACATTAACCATGATTTGAGGGAAGTAGATTATACAGGGGATGATTGGAAAATATTAGCTCAGAATGGGTATGTATGGAGATCTTATGTCTGCACAGCCATGAACCTATGGGTCCGATAGTGCCAGTGAGTTAGTTAATTTAGGCAACTAAATGATATCTATCCGTTGCAATGTGAACATACTCTAGTCTTTAAGGCAGAGAAAGAGAGAGAGAAAGCAGGACAGATAGAGAAAGAGGAAGACTGACTGCAGAATGCTTTTAAAAGTCATTGCAAAACATTGTTGAGGTCACTGTATAGTCACTCACTGGCTCTATTGAACCCGAAGGTTCATGGCTGCATGGACATAAGCTCTCCATACATCCCTATCCTGAGCTGTTTTCCAATTACCCCTGTATATTCTACTTCCCTCAAATCATGGATAATGTTATTCTCCCACCTCATTGTTGGTCTACTAACTGGCATTTTCCCTCTGATTTTCCTACCAGTAGCTTCCATGTACCTCTTTCATTCCCCATATGTGCCACATGTCCTGCCTATCACAGCCTATGAGACTTTATTGTTCTTAACCCAGTTAAACATAATTTTAACGGGATACATAAATAAATATATCATCTTATACCCCGACCTTCATATACCAATGAAAAGCTGAAGATGTAACATGTTCTAAAAGGCCTACAAGGTGGTTTAAACAAATTTTACCTAGTTGAAGATTACTGAGATATCAGATTCAAATTTTATTTTTAACTTTTATATAGTGACATCTGCGAAACATGGACTCTTACTTTAAGGGAGGAAGGAAGATTATGAATATTTGAGAATAAAGTTCTTAAAAAATTTTTGGGCCAAAAAGAGATGAACAGACAAGCGAATGGAGAAAACTACATAAATCACCTTGTAGGCCTTTCAGAACATGTAACATCTTCAGCTTTTCAATTGGTACATGAAGGTCGGGGGATACAAGATAATACATTTACGAGGGTCATACTGAAAGTCGTGAGCAACCCATTGTTAAAATTCATATTTCAACAATGTAACAAAAACAACTGCAGAATCGTAATCTACAGACTTTATACCACAACATTGCCGTTTTGTGGCGTCATAGCTTCTATCATGTGACCACACGCAGTGTTTCCAAAAAGACAGACATCAATGTTCCGTTTCGACAGCACGCTGTCATTGAATTCCTTGTTAAAGAGGAACAATCTGCTGTTGAATTCACCAAAGACTTCAATATGCTTACGGAGATGCCTGCATGGGGCCAGCAGTGTTAGGAGATGGTGAAACATTTTAAAGATGGGAACACGAGTATCAAAGATGAGCCTCGTAGCGGTCGCCCACACTCTGCCTCCACAGATTGCAACAAGGAAAGAGTTGATGCGCTCATTAGAGATGACAGGTGTATCACAGTGAATGAAATCACTACAAAACTTGCAGTAGGACACAGTGCAGTGCAAGAAATGATTCACAGCTTAGGTTACCGAAAAGTTAGTGCCTGTTGGGTTCCACGTTTATTGAGTGAAGACCACAAACTTCAGAGAAGAACCATCACCCATAACCTTCTTCAGAGATTTCGAAATGAAGGTGATGATTTTTTTGACGAGTATTGTGACAGGTGACGAAAGCTGGTTTCATCGCTACGAGCCTGAAACAAAACGCCGGAGTATGGAATGGCACCACTTGAATTCACCATCAAAGAAAAAAGCGAAGACAGTGCAATCTGTTGGGAAAGTTATGGGCAGCATCTTCTGGGATGCGCAAGGTTGCATTCTGGTTGAATTTCTTGAACCTGGACAAACCATAAATGCTGCCCGTTATATCCAGACACTTGTGAAGCTCCGTCGTGCATTGCATGACAAACGCCCTGGAAGGAAGATCATTCTGCAACACGATAACGCGCATCCTCACAATGCTCGTGCCACTGTGGAGAAGATCAGGACATTTGGGTGGGAAACTCTTCCACATCCTCCCTATAGTCCCGATTTGGCACCCTCTGACTACCATCTTTTCGGTTCTGTGAAGGAGCAGATGAGAGGCCAACGCTACGAGACGCTGGAGGATATTTGGAAAGCAGTGCGTCAGTGTCTTCAAGCAGCTGGAACGGACTTCTATCATAAGGGAATTTTCAAGCTTGTAGAACGCTGGACAAAATGTGTGCAAAGAAATGGAGACTATGTTGAAAAGTAGCACAAAGGTCTGTAGATTAACATGGTGTACTTGGTTTGTCTAAAATAAATTTTATGATTGTTTAAAAAAATGTTGCTCATGACTTTCAGTATGACCCTCGTATTTACTCAGTTAAATACAATTTTAATATGACAAATATTTATAGAAAGTTATATTAAATATATTTTGGTTTGAAATTTAATGATTATAAATGTATTTTATGTGTAAATTTGAAAACGAAGTTGAACATTTGATAATCATGATTTATCATAGAATAACGATTCTTAAACCTGAATAAAGAGGCCTCTAAGCAAAATTTAACCACTCAACATTCTAGTAATACCTTGTTTACCTGCTAGATGTCTCATTGAGCCGGTGTGTTGACCACATGCCATTCATGACATCTATGATGGGCAAATAAGATAACTAAATAACTTCGTTCAGTGACTCCTGACAAGGGAGAGGCTATGGCTCAACATTGTGCTATGCCATAATAGATGTAGATAGATAGAATAACTATTTTTACCATTGCAATAAAAGGAAATAGCACATGATACGAATGGATAAATATGTGACCAATGTAAATCATTGAAAAATGCACAGGTAAGTTAATAATTGGAACAAAAACAGGAATATATATATAGGCCTATATTTATTTTTTTATTTCACTGTGTTGAAAACTAATCTAGTGTACACTAAGTTGCCCACATCTAAACCTAACAAAATAAACCACACACTCACATAAAGTAATTGGACCAGAGCTAATAGAATGACCATGACCCACTCAAAAATAAATCTCTACTATCAACAGGGTTGTGAGCAACATAGACAAGAAATAGACCAAACTTGTTTCTATGCTTACAGATAAAATGAGTTTATAATCATTATATGCAAATTTAAATATATTTAATACTTCTACTGTAGCTATATTAGTTACATTAAAGGTGTATCTATGTACATAAATAAATATATTATTTTGCATACCTGTACCATGGACTCTCTTCACTGAAATTACAAGTGCTGACCCATGGCCCGCTTGCTGTAAAGAATGTCATAGACCACTCTGCATTAAGAGCTGAGATTGTATAGATTATACAATTTTTTTTTCAGGATATATGTGAAGTGAAAATAGAAGTAGAAGATACTGACATTAAATATGATACATTTTCATCTGTAGAAAATACACTGGATGTAAGAAGATGAGTGTGTGTAAATACTAATTCCATAGCAATTTTTGCTTTGGATTCCATACTTGGACCACTTTGACTGATGTATATTTATTTGTATTTAGTAAGCAAAGAAATTCAGTATAGGATGTATAAGTGTTTATATAGGTGTGCTATTTGAGTGATGATATTGAAAAGAAAAAAGCCCGGTGCTGGCACTCATCTACTTTTGTCAGTAAACTCCAATGATTTTCAGATTATCCATTTGCTTTTGTCTGTTACATTTATTGAATCATTTAAAAAATGCAGTGTTCTGACACTTTTTTCCTTCCATTAGTACTTAACATAAGAAGTGGAAGAAAAAAAGGATGAAATTTCATTCCTCACTCTTTATCCAAAATTTCCTAGGATTTTTTCACAGTCATATAATTATATACACGTGTATTCTATAATATTTTGATGTTTTTTATTATAAATTTAATATTTCACATTGAGGGTCAAATTATATTTGAAGAGAAAAATATATGCCTAGACCAAGGTTTGAAACCAGGACCATTAGCTTTATATGTTAATGCTCTGCCACTGAGCCATCCAAGGCCTCCAATCTAAAATGTATAAGAGAGAAAATTGCATTTAAGTTGGAGTTCTTGGGTAGCTCAGTGGCAGAGCATTAGCATATACGAGTAAAGCCAAAGGTATCATTTAACTTTTACAGGAATTAATCACTATGAGGTTTAATTTAATAAAGATATCATGTTCAGACCCCAGTCTAGGCATATATTTTTCTTATAATTATATTATTTTTAGTCTGATCATCTTACCTCAATATTAATGTTGATTTGTTCTTGGACATGTTTCAAAACAATTCTCTTTTATCGTCAGGTCCCTTCAAATATAACTATATAACATTATTCTTTTACATTTCTCAAACAATGAATATGAGCTAGGTTTATTTTAGGTGAGGTAGTCTGAAGAAAATTAGGACAATGTGCAAGAAAATAAATTAAAATAAAATAGATGTAATAGATCTGCCAAGTTTCAATCTATAAAAACCTGATATCAATTTCTACAGAAGATGACAAAGGATAAAATATGGTGAAATTAAACTTAATTGCTATTTAAAGCAGTGTTTTCAAAGAAGTCAGTGAACTTGAGAGATTTACTTTTATTATAGTTGTCAATGACACACTTAGCTTTCTGTAACAATTTCTCTTCATATTCCTGTTATAACATTTCACCTCATAATTCATCATGCAACATATAAGAGTAAGAGAGTGTTCTGTCAATTTTCATGCTGGAACAGAACTGTGTTTCATTTTATCAGATAAGACTGAATACTCTTTCCTCTGTTGCGTTGCTATGGGGGAATGTTAAAACAAATTGCATAAGCCTGCATGCTTTTTTTTCATAGTTTTTACACCATTGTAGTCAGTTTCATTGTATAGTTTGTTCCAAACTCCATCTTGACATTTGAAGACAGTAATGTCCTTGTTGATTGATCTTTGTGGTCTAGGGGTTAAATTCCTTCTCTCAGGTCCTGAGGGTTTCTTCAAACCAGCCAGGGTTGATGGATTTTTTTAGGATGTTCTCTAGGAGGATTTTAAGCTGTGAGTCCTGAGTCTGAAGATTTTCAGGCTCTTAAAAGAACCTCAAGCTTAAACTTCAGCCTCTGAGCAAATTTTAATCAGCTTTTCCATTCAAGTCATATTTAGTTGCTTAATAGCTGTCTCTTTGAGGTGATGAGCTAATCTATGTTGAGATAATCATTTGTCACATGCTGATATCTGTAGATAAACAAGCATAACTAAATTAGTTGATTAAGTAACTCCTGCAAGGGAGCACCCTTGCCTCACAATAGGATGTATGGGTATAGAAAGACAGATAGTAAACTCTGTTTTTAAAAACAAGGACTCAGAATAAAATAACTCCTGCAAGGGAGCACCCTTGCCTCACAATAGGATGTATGGGTATAGAAAGACAGACAGTAAACTCTGTTTTTAAAAACAAGGACTCAGAATAAAATAACTTTGGGAAGAAAAGTAGTGCAATAATCTTAAAAAAAAAAAAAAAAAAGGTGGGGATGTCACTTTTACCTTGAAACCTAGAAAATGTACTTTTAGTTGTACAACATCCATGCTTCCCTACCTGTGTACCAACTTAGGAGTAAATAAATCCATGACTAAACTGTATTGTTTAGTGTTTCACACTTCTAAATGATAATTCTTTTCATAGAGAATATAATGACATCTCAAACTCCATTTCAATAAAAAGTGGCTTTCAATGTTTTTATTATTAATTTAATACTTCTCGGGGCACGCCGTAGCATAGTGGTTAAGGCACTGCACTACAAGCTGGAAGGTCGAGGGTTCAAGTCCCGGTAGGTCAGGATTTTTAAACTGACCCAAACCTTCTGGCAGCACTATGGTCCTGGGGTCGACTTAGCCTCTAATGGAAATGAGTACCAGATGCTTGTTCTGGGGGTAAAGGCGGCCGTCACGCAGGGCTGACAACCCGGCTGACATCAAGTGCTGATTGTCCAGAAAAAGTGGGAGCCTTAACCTCCTACTACCCCAAGGGTCTCGTGAGGCCTGTAGTGGGACTACTTTACTTTACTTTAATACTTCTCACTGACGGACAAATTATATTTGAAGAGAAAAATTACACACTCTCAACAGGGTTTGAACCAGGACCTTGCTCTCTATGCCAATGCTCTATCAATAAGAAAGCCAATGGTCCTGGGTTCAAACACCGGTCTTTTCTCTTCAAATATAAAAAGTGGCTTATCTGATTATTTCTCATATATCTTATTTCTAATATTAGCTGATATGTGTATGGCATGCTGGTAAATAAAATAAAATGTCAGGTTTAGAAGTTGACAGTTGCCAGGTCTGATTGTAATATTGAAAAACAATATGTTGATAAAATAGAAAAAGATCTTTTTTTTTCTAGTGTCTTCAGAAAATTAGTTTAATTATATCTGTGAAAAAATATTTTACAAATGAATCTTGTATGGCCAGAAGTATTTATGTATATATAAGTAAAAACCAATAATTAGGGAAATGTATGAGAAAACAAAAATAAAAATAAATCATAGGGAACCAATACAGGTAATAGGAGGAGTTAGACAAGGTTGTCCACCATCGGCCACTCTTTTTAACATTTATTTTGACGACATGATAAGATCATGGAAACAAATGACGACTGGAGTATTAACTTAGGAAATATAGTAATAAAAACAGTAGCCTTTGCAGGTGATCAGATTTTAATAGCAAAAAACAGAAGACGAATTACAAAGAATGTTATTTACACTAATTAAAATTAAAGAAATACAATATGGAAATATCATCAGAAAAATAAAAAAACAATGGCTTTCAAGGGTGCTTATCCAGTTCAGACAAAGATATATTAGAAAATAAACCAATAGAACAAGTGGTAAGATATAACTTCCTAGGTTGCGAAATACCATACACAATGGAAAAAGATGTAAATAACAAACTAAATAAGTTTAATTATATAACAGGAACACTAAAAAGAACTTTGAAAAATAAAGCCAGGAAAGACTCTATAATGAAATTATACAAGGCAATGGCTGTTCCTATTATTACTTCTGGTTCCAAAACATGGACAGTGACAACACAAAAATCTGCCAGAATACAAGCTGCTAAAATGAAATTCCTCAGACCAATAGCAGGATATCAAAGAACAGACAAAAAACACAACACAGAAATAAGACAACTAAAAGTTGATGAATTAAACACAACAATAGTGAAATTCAGAACAAACTGGAAAGAACACTTAGCAAGGATGGCAATTCACCACGAGGAAAAAGAAGTTTGGGAAGTCCAAAAAGAAAAATGAAAACAGTAGCAATTTGGAGCCAAACAGGCTAGTATATAAGTCTTAAACTATGATGAATAATAGTATAATAATAAGTAAAAAAAACATTTGTAACTGTAAAATTTGCAATGTAAAGTATATTCTCATGAATTTTAATTAATGGACATTTACCAATTTGCAAACATGATCCAGTTTTTAAGTGTAATATTTGAAATAATTTTAATGTAAATCTATTTTCTATCTATCTGTCTTGTAATTCTGCCTGAGGGTAAGTCTTTCACTACAATTATAGCATTTTCATTTTTTTTAATATAATAAATTTGGGAATTTTTTAAATTATGAGGTTTTATTGATAAGAATCAAATGAATCGTGAATTCTTCTTACCTCATACTTCTATGTTTTTTTAAACACAGCACTGCAGTATCAGCGACCTTCGTCACCATCATCAGCTGTTTTCAATTTTTTCTTTTGCTGGTAATTATCCAGTTTGGATAATTACCGGCAAAAGAAAAAATTGACAGTTGTGAAAACAACTGATGATGGTGACGATGCTCGCTGATACTTGGATAATTACCGGCAAAAGAAAAAAATTGACAGTCGTGAAAACAGGTGACGATGGTCGCTGATACTGCGGTGCTGTGTTTAAAAAAACATAGAAGCATGAGGTAAGAAGAATTCACGATTCATTTGATTCTTATAGCATTTTCATGCTATGCTTTGCAGCTTTACTAGGGAATTATAGGTGTGGTAGCTTCTCATTGCTTTCCACACCAGTGAAGATTGATGATGGTAAGGATGATGATGATGGTGGCCAGATGATTTTCGGGGACCAATTGGCCCTAAGCTTCTTGACATTTATCTTACAAGTGAGGAAAAAACCTTACCCAGGAGCCTGTCTTGACCGGGAATCGAACCTGGGCCTGCTTCGTGACAAGGTAGCACGCTACCTCAAGACCACAGTGGTGGACAAACCTATTTTAGCTAACTTATAAAGGGTTCTACAATGTTCGGTATTGCTTTTGTTAAATAAAATTAATTTTTTTCTCATGGTATACTGAATAAATTTTCTTTAAAAATTTTCAGTACATATTTTAACATATAGTTGTGCGCAGTTTAATACAAGTATTTCTCTAGGAAGCAATTATTACTATATTTAAATATACAATTATTTTTAAAAAACAAAAAAAATATTTGAAGAGAAAAATTATACGCTCAGACCGGGACTTGAACCCGGGACCCTTGGTTCTCTAGACCAAGTGCTCTACCAACTGAGCTACCTGACGGGAATTACAATGTATATAGAGAAAGATTTGCGTTTAGATCGGTACTTGCTCAGGTAGCTCAGTTGGTAGAGCACTTGGTCTAGAGAACCAAGGGTCCCGGGTTCAAGTCCCGGTCTGAGCGTATAATTTTTCTCTTCAAATATGATTTATCCATCATTGAGATGTACAAAATCAATAATAAAAAAAAATATTATTTCTAAAAAACATTTATCTAATGGGATCATGAATGAAAGAAATCCCTATGTGAAATTACAGACAAAGCTTTCATAAATGACCAGGAAATATTTCATTCAACTACTATGAACATAAACTGTGACAATATGTATTTTGTAAGCTGTGTTGTAACATCAGTGATATATATATATATATATATATATATATATATATATATATATAGCATCCTGGATTCCTTTAATAAATATTGGATCAAAATATGGCTTTCTTGTGAGAAAAAGGTAAAACACTTCTGAATGTAGAATAGAGACTTAATGATTTACAAATGTTGAACATATTCAGATATGTACAAACATTCTTAACAAGAGCAAGAACAGGTTACATTATCAGTTTGACACCCATATGTTTCAGTCTCATTTTCAGAATTTTAATGGTTTTTCCTTAAAATCTCCTTTGGATACAATGCATTTGTCCCAGCATTTCTGCCAGTCTGCAAAGACATGCTGGACAGATCTTTCAAAAAACACTTCTACAGCCTTCACTACTGCTTCTGAAGATGGAAAATGCCTTTCACAAAGGTCTTTTTTCAGGTTATAGGAAATGGATCAAAATTACACAGGTCTAAATCTGGACTGTAGGAAGGGTGAGAGACATATTCACTTTGATTTTTGCAAGATATTCAACAACAACTTTGCAATATGTAACCTTTCCATGGTGTAACATCTAGCTTTGCACGGAAATGTAACCTTTTGCTCTTAATATGGTCTTGCAGAGTTGTCAGAACATGTTTTCATCCATAGAGCAGTAACTGGAGCACCGGATCCTCATCCTATTGAAATTGATTGTCTCTTCTCTTAAAACAATTTATACCATCTTTGAGCTGTGCTGTAGGGAAGAACAAACTCTCCATATTATGGATGGGTTAAGATTACAATAGTGTAAGTCATATCTTTGTTTTGTAGAAATTAACATAATGCAAATGGCAATGTAATAAATTCTGGAACAAAGATACTGTTTGAACTTTTATAGGAATAAATCCCTATGAGGTTTAATTTAAGATAAATTAAAATGTTTCATAGCTCTCCTCATAAACAATCTTCTAAGTAGATCATGATTTCGGGGTCATGGCAACCCCAACCTCAGTAGAATTTTATCGGCAAAATTGTACTGAGGATGGGGTTGCCATGACCCTGAAATCGCAATCTGCTTAGAAGATTGTTTATGAGGAGAGGTATGAAACATTTAAATTTATCTTAAAGATGATGTTTTTATTATTAATTTAACATTTCTCAATGAAAGATAAATTAAATTTGAAGAGAAAAATTTTTCTCTTCAAATTTAATTTATCTTAAAGATACTGTGCTTAATAACTGAGGTAAGGATTTGCTTGAAATTACATATCATTGGAAGGCTCAGCTGAAGATTTGTTGAGATGAAAGCAGAATTCCAAAGCAGCATGTTGTTTGTCGTGTGTCACCTCTATTGTAATGAACATGTCTTGACTTACACACCACTCACAGACAGGAAGTGGGAGGGATGAGTTTGAAACTTGGACCAAATTTCTTCCAGAGAAGCTTTGTGATATATCAAGGTCATATCCAAAAAAAGTGATCTGCCTTTTTTTAACTGCAAAGCACTAAAATCCAGCACCAAACCTCTCATTTAAATTATAACACCACCTGAACTGACAGGTTAGTTTCTTTTGATGTAGTTTCATTGTTTCCCAGTGTCCCAAGAGAAACCACCATTGATATTCTGGAAAAATGGTTAACGAACAATAATTTGGAAAAGGAAAAGATAGAAGAATACATCATTTTGACAAAATTATGCATCGAACAAATGTTCTTTACATACAATGGGAAATACTAGAAACAAAATTTTGGACTTTCCATGGGGAACCCCCTATCTCCCTTTCTGGCCAATTTATTCATGGGTAGTTTTGAACAGAAAATCACAAGGGGACACCCATTAACTTTCAAATTTTGGCGCTGATACGTTGACGATATAATAGCCATTATAAACCATAAACAAATAGAAGATGCCTTAAAACTCCTGAACCTTCAGAGCAAAACTGTAAAATTCACAATGGAAACTGAAACTGACAGACAAATCTCATTTTTGGATCTAACCCTAACTAGAAACGAAAAAAACAAAATAGAATTTGGAATATACAGAAAGAACACACATAAAGATAACTACATTAAGGCATCAGGATTCAACCATTTCACTCACAAAGAAGCTGTATTCAATAGCCTAACACACAGATTGGTGAATGTACCCCTGAACCGTGAAAAATATGAAAAAGAATACATAATTAAAGTAGCAATAGAAAATGGTTATGAAGAGAACATGGTACACAAGAAAATAAATAAGTTTAAAAGGCAAAAACTAATTAATGAAAGCACACTTAAAAAACAAACAGAAGAGAACATAAGATTCAAAAAATTCACTTACCATCCTGTAAAACACCACAAGTTCCAGAAAATTTTCAATAAGTTTAACATTCGATTGGCCCCAAAGAATGAATACAGCCTAAACAAGATAATTAAAACCAACAAAAATGAAAAAAATTGGAGAAGAATATAAATCAGGAATATATCAGATCAAATGTCAAGATTGCGACAAAATCTATACGGTATAGGAAAAAAAAAAGAAATTTAAAAACTAGATTGAAGGAACACCTTAGAAATGTAAAAAAGGGTGAAGTGGACAAGTCAGCAGTAGCAGCCCATGCTTGGTCTGAAAAACATTTAATTGATACAGAAGCTAGCCTAATCAAACAAACAGATAAACTAAAGGAACTCACAGTCTGGGAAAAAAATCCATATCCAAAAAAACAAAAAAGACAAACTCATGAATTTTGAAACTCCCGCAAATTTTGACCTGATCCAGAGGTTCATCGGTCCACCGATAGAAGTAAGAAGGAAACCGCCAAGAAACGACATAACACCGGTCGACCAGAGGCTATTGACAATGGAGATAAGCTCCGAAACTGCAGTATAGAAGAAAAAGGATATGAGGTGAGGTAATAAAAACATTAATTTAATTATTAGATTGGATAACCCTCATCCTGCCTCACTTCACTCTGCTCTTACTCATCTGGAAGTCCATCTGCTGTGGATTGATTTGTTGCTGGATTCTGGCTTCAATTTTTGCGTCTTGCAGTTAAAAATGGCAGTTCGTTTTTTTGGATATGGCCTTGGTACTTCACAATGCTTCTCTGGGAATTTCAAGGTAGTTTTCGGCATGCAATGGTTCACAGTTCCCTTGGTTCCCTTGTAGATATAGGTTTTTTCTAGGCACTTGCTGTTTCAGTGTGATGAGAAATTTGCAACAAGAAGTTTTATATAAATTACTACTCTTATATGTATATCATCATCATCTTAAGGCATGACAACTTCAAAAGTGAAAGTTTTGGCCTTCTCAACAATCCTCCTCCATGCCAATCTGTCTCTTGCCATATTCAAAACTAGTCACTTTAATTTTCCTTATATCGTTCATTGTGTCATCCTCCCATCTGATCTTCGGTCTTTCAACAGCTCTGCCTCCTATAGGTTTCCATTTGTAGAGTTTTTGACAGTCTCTGATCATCCATTCATATCAAATGTCCAAGCCAACCAATTCTGAGAGATCTTATATGGTTTACTATATTCTGATTATTGATTAATTTGTTTAGTTCGTTATTTGTTTTGATTATGCAACAGTTATCAGTTCCTCTACTTGGTCCAAATATTCTTCTTAAAATTTTTCTTTCAAAAATGAGTAATTTCTTCTTATATGTATATGCTAAGAGAAATGAAAAACCTTATAAGTGTGATTTTGCTGTAAATAATAATTTAAAATGTTCACATTTGTGTATAAAGAATAAATTACCCATTCCGAGTTAAACGGATTTGCTTTATATTGACAGTGATTTTGTCCTCTTGGAGCACTAGAGGATATGGTATCAGTAGCACAATTTGTCACTCAGAAGACACATGAAATTTTCATCTGGGGAATGAAAACTCATAATATTACAAATATTGTGATGGAAGCTGTGAACTAATGTCCGCATTACGAGACGTCATAACTCGTAGTTTCCGCCTGTCCAGTGGTTGGATATCATGGCTTCCATGCTTTAGAAATATGGCCAGATGCATTCCTTCTTCTTGTTGCACCTACATAAGAATTCTGCGCTTGCTCTGGTGGAAGGTAGCAAAAATTGAGTTCTGAGATCCTCTATGAGGAAAGTCTCCTTTGCTAAGACATAGGCCATTCTCGATGGTGTTGATAGTGAAAGGCACAAGGCTCGTTCCCTAGCAGAATTTCTTGACCAAGTTAATTTAGTTATGTTTATTTACCTACGGATATCCAAGAGTGACATGTGGTCAGCACATCACCTCAATTTGACATCTAATAGGCAACTAAGGAGGTATTACTAGGATGGAGAAGGTTGATTAAATTTTGCTCTGAGACAGTAATTTAGGCTTGAGTTTTTCTACGAGCCCGAAAATCTTCAGGCTTGGAACCACAGCTTAAAATCCCTCCTGGAGGACTTGAGTCTTGAATTTTTTCATCCTAAAAATCCATTGATTCTGGCCAGGTTTGAACCTGCGATCGTTGGAGCTATAGGCAAGGAACATAACCTCTAGACCATCGAGGCTGACTATTAATGAGGTAACTTCACCTTAATAAAACCTATCTTTATCATCATTTAGCTATCATGGATTTGTATCTCACTGGAAGTTCATGTCAAGTATCTCTTATGGGACGTCCTCTTTATCGTTTTGGTTTACAGTTTTTAGAAGGTACGAAGCCTTGGCGCAGAGCTACGGGATTTGCGCTGGTTCGAGTCTCCATGGGGGAAGAAATTTTCTCATGGTATTTCGGCCAGTATGGGACCGGTGCCCACCCAGCATCGTGAGGAAATTGGGTAGGTACGAAAAGTAGCAGCTCCAGGTTGAGGAACCAGCTATAACGGCTGGGGGACTCGACATGCTAACCACATGTCACCCCTACACTGGCTGTTGATCATCTACCTCTGAGATTGACACATGTGGATGTGAAGGGCCAGCAGCCGGCTGGTAAAAGGGCAACCGCTGAAAAGTAGAAAGACCCTCAATCGGAATCGGATATTTTAAAATTCTGTCCATACATATTCTAGCCATATATATATATATATATATATATATATTTTTTTTTTTTTCAAGGCTGGAGTTATTTTCAGTTCTGCTAGTTCTTTGTTTGTTTTGTGTGTCTGACAGTTTTTCTCATGTATCTTAATTCTGCTTCTCTTATTCTTGAGGCATTTGTTGCTTTAATGATTCAAGATTTGCAACAATATAGAAGAATAGAGGATCTATTCATAGGGATTAATGATCAAAAGAATAATCATGAAGGAACAAGAGAGACCTGGTTTATATATTTTAAACAGTTTGACTTAGTCTTTAGTGTATAAAAATGTATTGATATCTGAAAGAAAAAGGATGAGGAAAAGAGAGGAGATCTGTTGTCTATATACTGTAAGAAATTTTACTTTGTCGTCTACTTATGAAAAAATACTAATATTCTTTTGAGATGTTAACATGTAACAATTTGTAATGAATTTTTTTTCAAGTTTAAGAAACATTAATGACACCAGAGAAAGTTTCTAAAATGTAATTTTATTTATTTATTGACAATTATAAATTTAATATTAATGATACTATATTATTATATATTTGAGTGACAAAAATGAACTCGACAAATTAAAAAATAAACATTACTGAGACTATAATTTATAATTAAACCATTCAAAACATTAACAACTGGTATATCAAATTTTTATGATCACTTTCCATCAATTACAAAGTTTTAATGGAATTACAACCATATGTTGATTGGAGATGAATTTGAAAGATTTTTGTAGTTTTGTTGCTTATAATAAGTGTAAAATTGGTATGATGAGGTCAGGTGATAATTTATAAGCAAGTTTGTTAACTTCTTTCTATTGAAGGTGCACTAGTATTTACTTATACACCATCTCAAAAAAAAAAAGTTTACCTTCTTTAAGAAAATATTCTCAGTTCACCTGTTCCTTTTGTACCAGGAAAATATAATGTATCAAAGTTTTATTTACCATACAAAAGACTCAATATGTGCACCCCTTGTGATGTAACAGGCATCTCCATATTTCTTCCCATACTCAGTTCAGCATATCTCTTGTTACAGCAGCAAAACTTACATTGATTCACTCTCTCAACTACGAGGGTCATACTGAAAGTCGTGAGCAACCCATTGTTAAAATTCAAATTTTAACAATGTAACAAAAACAACTGCAGGATCGTAATATACAGACTTTATACCACAACATTGCCGTTTTGTGGTATCATAGCTTCTATCATGTGACCACACGCAGTGTTTCCAAAATGGCAGACATCAATGTTTCGTTTCGACAGCGCGCTGTCATAGAATTCCTTGTTAAAGAGGAACAATCTGCTGTTGATATTCACCAAAGACTTCAATGTGCTTACGGAGATGCCTGCATGGGTGCCAGCAGTGTTAGGAGATGGGTGAAACATTTTAAAGATGGGAACACGAGTATCAAAGATGAGCCTCGTAGCGGTTGCCCACGCTCTGCCTCCACGGATTGCAACAAGGAAAGAGTTGATGCGCTCATTAGAGACGACAGGCGTATCACAGTGAATGAAATCGCTACAAAACTTGCAGTAGGACACAATGCAGTGCAAGAAATGATTCACAGCTTAGGTTACCGAAAAGTTAGTGCCTGTTGGGTTCCACGTTTATTGAGTGAAGACCACAAACTTCAGAGAAGAACCATCATCCATAGCCTTCTTCAGAGATTTCGAAATGAAGGTGATGACTTTTTTGACGAGTATTGTGACAGGTGACGAAAGCTGGTTTCATTGCTACGAGCCTGAAACAAAATGCCAGAGTATGGAATGGCACCACTTGAATTCGCCATCAAAGAAAAAAGCGAAGACAGTGCAATCTGTTGGGAAAGTTATGGGCAGCATCTTCTGGGATGCGCAAGGTTGCATTCTGGTTGAATTTCTTGAACCTGGACAAACCATATATCCAGACACTTGTGAAGCTCCGTCGTGCATTGCACGACAAACACCCTGAAAGGAAGATCATTCTGCAACACGATAACGTGCGTCCTCACACTGCTCGTGCCACTGTGGAGAATATCAGGACATTTGGGTGGGAAACTCTTCCACATCCTCCCTATAGTCCCAATTTGGCACCCTCTGACTACCATATTTTCGGTTCTGTGAAGGAGCAGATGAGAGGCCAACGCTACGAGACGCTGGAGGATATTCGGAAAGCAGTGCATCAGTGTCTTCGAGCAGCTGGAATGGACTTCTATCATAAGGAAATTTTCAAGCTTGTAGAACGCTGGACAAAATGTGTGCAAAGAAATGGAGACTATGTTGAAAAGTAGTACAAAGGTCTGTAGATTAACATGGTGTACTTGATTTGTCTAAAATAAATATTATGATTGTTTAAAAAAAATGTTGCTCATGACTTTCAGTATGACCCTTGTACATTAGATCTTGAAGCAATAGTATGACAAAACACATTTTTTAATGAACCCCTATGAGAGTAAATTGCATGCAGTCATAACTGGTGGGACCTCAGGAACATCTTAATAGTGCTTCATTAAGGTGGCTACACACATAACTGCAAACTTGAGAAGTATGCATGATCAATTTTTCCACAAGTACACTTTAGCATCTATAGGATAATCTGTGCAAGTATTTTAATTGTACAAGCTGCTTGATGCTGGATACAGTTTGAATCATGCAAGCTTGTACAAGCCGCACTTGCACAAGTGAAATGGAACATGTGTACCAAGGATGTGCAAACTTGCATAAATAAATGTTAGTCCAAAATGTTCTTCGTCCAACTTGGATGATAGAGAGCTAAGTTTTATCTACTGTTTTATAACATACAAATTTCCGTCATTTGCTTTTATTTTTAATTACTTACACAAAACTTCACTGTGAATACACACAATTTTTAGTTTTTTATTGAACAAAGCTTTGTTGTTTTTATTATTGATTTAACATTACAACGTATATAAGAGAAAAATTTGCGTCTAGATTGCAACTCGCCTCGGTAGCTCAGTTGGTAGAGCATTTGGCCTGGCAAGCCAAAGGTCCCGGGTTCGAGTCTCGGTCTAGGCGAAAATTTTTCTCTTCAAATATAAAGCTTTGTTGCCCTGGCATTTGTCCTATATTGGTGAAGTAGTCCATGAATTGTTTACAATGAAATTGTATATCTCCAGCGATATGATAGTTTTCTCTGTGCTGTTTTCTATGTTCTCAGAGTATAGATGATCAGATGGAGCATAGACTTCACGCACAGTTGACAATAAATAATTATGCAAGCACAAGCTTGCTTTTACTATTTTTTATCATTGTACTCTAATTCTATTTTATCATTATACTCTAATTCTAAATTAATAGTGGTTCAGATAAGTTTCTTCATTCATTCTGAGATAATTATGCCAATCACGCAGATGTATCTTCAATTTACTCGGTAAATTAATATTGGAATAAGTAATTCTTTTCATTAACCACTCTTTACACCACATATCACGTTTCTTCTTTCACATATTTCCCTTATGGACAAGGCAAAAGCAGTCAAAGCGAACACATCGTTGTCCGAACTCAATATCGTTCAAGAGCAAACTGGCATTTGTTCAAGCATACTTATACCGTGTTGTGTCATAGGAAAATTTTCCATACTTGTGCAAATAGATTGATCATACATATTTGTCAAGTTTGCATTTGTGTGTGTAGCCACCTTTATATAGACCAGTGCAACCTATCCACTATTGTGAGATATGTTCTTGAAGATAACCTGTCATGTCTTGAGGTAGTGAAGTGGAAATCTAACTTGTTGGAAAACAAAATAGTATGAGTCTACCTAAAATTGTATTAACCCTATATGTGTTGAGATATGAGAATCCATGTGTTGAGATATGGTCACAGACCATACAGCCCTGGACATATGATTCTTTGTAAGATAAATAAAACTTTGAAATATTATTTATATTTTTTATATAAAAAAGATCCTCATATCACAGCAAGGAAACCGAGAATATTTTCTTCTATAAGGTATAGTCTTTTTCAGACACAGTGTACATTATATTTGAAGAGAAAAATTTTCGCCTAGACCGGGACTCGAACCCGGGACCCTTGGCTTTCCGGGCCAAGTGCTCTACCAACTGAGCTACCGAGGCGAGTTACGATCTAGATGCAAATTTTTCTCTTATATACGTTGTAATTCCCTATCGCCAAATGCTTTTGAAACCATTGCTTCTATCTTTGCAAATGGCGGCTTCTTAGTTAAGAAGACAATTATTGGGAATTTAACATTACTTTATAAAGCTAGTAAGGCTTCTAATGATGGTTTTATTATTGATTTAACATTTCTCAATGAAAGATAAATTATATTTGATAAACCATTTAATAAATCCATCATTAGAAGCCTTACTAGCTTTATAAAGTAATGTTAAATTCCCAATAAATGTCTTCTTAACTAAGAAGCCGCCATTTGCAAAGATAGAAGCAATGGTTTCAAAAGCATCTGGCGATAGGGAATTACAACGTATATAAGAGAAAAATTTGCATCTAGATCGTAACTCGCCTCGGTAGCTCAGTTGGTAGAGCACTTGGCCCGGAAAGCCAAGGGTCCCGGGTTCGAGTCCCGGTCTAGGCAAAAAATTTTCTCTTCAAATATAATTTATCTTTCATTGAGAAATGTTAAATCAATAATAAAACCATCATTAGAAGCCTTACTAGCTTTATAAAGTAATGTTAAATTCCCAATAAATGTCTTCTTAACTAAGAAGCCGCCATTTGCAAAGATAGAAGCAATGGTTTCAAAAGCATTTGGCGATAGGGAATTACAACGTATATAAGAGAAAAATTTGCGTCTAGATCGTAACTCGCCTCGGTAGCTCAGTTGGTAGAGCACTTGGCCCAGAAAGTCAAGGGTCCCGGGTTCGAGTCCCGGTCTAGGCAAAAATTTTTCTCTTCAAATATAATTTATCTTTCATTGAGAAATGTTAAATCAATAATAAAACCAACAGTGTACATTGTTAGAGACCATGTGAATTGTTCATATTGAAGGCAGTAAGTTTGTCAAACAGTTTTTTCGATGTGGATATGAGAAATAACATATTAAATGATTAACTGAATCACTTTCCTTATCCGCTAAACTGATTGAGAAACTTGAGTCCTACCAGTGAACATAATTTGCTAATTGTAAGCAGGAAATTGCTATTAAAATATTTGGAAAATAGTTGTAAAATATTGTATAAAACATGTATTAAAATTGAGGATGTCATTTTAGAAAAAGTGTTTCAAAATAATTGTTGGTTATTTAGATATGAAAAATAAATGCATATTTCTATAATTTAATTTTTAATATTTTCTTTATTTTCAATTTCTTATTAATTTATATAGGTTCATATTTTAATAATAGTCCACCACTGTGGTCTCGAGGTAGCGTGCTGCCTTGTCATGCAGCGGGCCTGGGTTCGATCCCTGGTCGGGACTGTTTTTCTGGGTGAGGTTTTTATCTGGGTTTTTTCTCACCTGTAAGACAAATGTCAGGAAAACTTTAAGGCCCAAATGGTCCCCGAAATCATATGGCCATCATCATCATCCTTCACTGGTGTGGAAAGCAACGGGAAGCTATCACACCTACAATTCCCTAGTAAAGCTGCAAGCATAGCATGAAAATGCTATGATTGCAGCGAAAGACCTACCCCTGGGCAGAATTACTATGGATGGATATTTTAATAAAAGTGCAAGAACAATATTCTATACTAATTCTGAGCTAAGTTTCCAAGCAAATGTATACTCCATTTTCATTGGTCGAATAACAGTTTTATCTTTAACCAATTAAGAAAATGTAGTTTGCTCTTTAACACTTGAAAAAAGAAAAATGAACAATAAAAATGTATATTATCTAGCACATGTCTATATAAGTTATGTGGGATAATCTTAAAATATATAATTATAATTTAATAGATTAAATAAGCATTATTTCTTATGCATGAACAATGCAGAATATGCAGGAATTTCAATTGTTTAAAAATGATCTCTTCTGTAGAATTTCTAAAACATTGGAAAGAAAACCCTTTGAAAAGGAGAGAGAAATAAATTATTTTGAATGTTTTCATTCTATTGTTAGTACTTATACAAACCATCAATCTAAATGGTAGAAGATTAATTGACTTTGCTACCTATAATAACTTTCCAATTACAAACACATTTTTTCAACATAAAGACTGCCATAAATATACATGGTCTGCTTGGAATTCTCAGTCAATTATAGATTATGTACTAACTAATCGTAAATTTTTTAATTATGTTCTGGATACCAGAGTTTTCAGGAGTTTTGAACTGGAAACAGATCATTTTCTGCTTGTCTCCACCTGTCGCTTCCCTCCATGTTATATAAAACATTCAAAATGCAAACCACGTTATCAGGAAAAACACATCTTTAAAGTTAGCCTTTTACAGCAAGATAGTATTCGATGGTTATACCAACAAAGAACAAAATCACACACAATTAATTCTGATACCTCAAATTCCGTAGAAGAAGAATGGAATAACATCTGTAACATATTACGAAAAGCAGCTCTAGAAAGTTTAGGGACAAAACTAAAATGGCACAGGAAAAGAGATCTCAGAAAATGGGATGATGATATAGCAAAAATTATTGCTGAAAAAAGACAAGCATTTAAACAATATATAACAACTGGATTGTTGAATGACAAAATTGATTATCATCATAAAAGAGCTATTGCAAAACGAGAAATCAGAAGAAGACACAGAGAAAATTGGGACACTTTCGTCTCTAATCTAGAGAGACATCTCACCAAACTTAACCCAAAAACTTACAAAGTTTTAAATAATCTTAGCCGAGAGTGTAAAGAGAGTGTAAAATTAAATTTGATTGATAAAACCACTTGGGTTACATATTTTCAAAATTTATGGTCCATCTCCCAGACTAATTTTGATTTACCCATATCTCAGAATGATGAATTTCTATATATCACTGAAGCAGAACTTGACACAGCTTTAGAGTCCTGTAAAAATAATAAAGCACCTGGTGAGGATGGACTTCATATAGAATTGTTTAAATATTCTGACAAAACTCTTAAACAAAAATTTCTGCACTTACTAAACAAAATAATCTTAGGAGAAGACCTACCTTCTTCTTGGCAGAAAGCCATTATCATACCAATTTTTAAAAAAGGTAACCTCAAAGATTGTAATAATTATCGAGGCATTAGCCTTCTGAACAGTGGATATAAAGTTTTTACAAAAATTCTAGCTTCTAAATTACAAAAACACTATGAAAACTTATTAGGGGAAGAACAAAATGGTTTTCGTAAGGGAAGATCCTGTGTTGATGGTTATTTCACCTTAAAACTACTTATTGAAAAGCACAAAGAATTCAATAAAGAACTACATATAGCGTTTATAGATTTTATCAAAGCATTTGATCGAGTTGACAGACAAAAACTTTTAGATATCTTAACTGATGATGGAACACCAAATCAACTGATCCAAACAATTTTTAATATGTATAAAAATAACAGAATTGTCAGATTGGAAACATATAAATTGCGGAGTCAGACAAGGATGCCCTCTATCACCACTTCTATTTAATGTATACATCAGACACTGGAGATTGACAGTTCATGGTAATATTCCTCTCTCAAGACACACAATTTTAGACACACTCTTATATGCAGATGATCAGGCTCTTTTCGGCAATAATGAAGATGAATTACAATATTCCACTCATCATCTTAATATAATAGCCCAACGATTTAACATGGAAATATCAACAACAAAATCTAAAGTTATGGCCTTTCAAGGGAAATTCCCAGTAAGAAGTAAAATTTGTATTCAGAATTCAATATTAGAGCAAGTTAATTCATTTAAATACTTAGGATATAATCTAACTTATAATGAGGAATGTGATATATCCTTTAAAATACAAAACTATAATAAAGCTTTAAGAATTATCAACCAAGTTTTTAAACCATCAAAAGTGCAGAGACACACAAGAATGAAAATCTATAAAATTCTCGCTAGACCCATAATCTGTTATGGCAGTGAAGCTTGGACCATCAGAACTCAGGATGATCGTCATATTACAGCCACGGAGACGAAATTTCTGCGACAAATTGCAGGTTATAGCCTTCTAGACCACCAAAGAAATTCAACAATAGCCAGAGAGTTAAACATCGTACCTATATCTGAATACCTCCAAGAATATAGAAACAATTGGCTAGCCCATATTCAGCGTATGGATCATCACAGAATACCAAAACAAATTCTTCACTACATTCCTCGAGGCAGAAGATCTGTGGGTCGACCTTTTCGGAGATGGTGGGAGACCGTAACGGGCCACTGGGCCTAATACTTAAAAGGACGATGATGTTTTCATACAGTTTAGTGAAAATTTTCCCACATTATCCATTCAGGATGTGGTGAAAATAACAGCAGAATTTACAGGTGTGTCAGCATGGAGCACAAATTCTACTCATAATAAAATTGTAAAGAAAGGATATCTATCAACACCAGGGAAAAAGTGTAAACCCATGCTTGATGTTCAGTGCAGTGAGTTTGTAAGAAATGCAGTGTGACGTACAATGCATTTTTTTTAAGAATGAGTCTCCGACGATTAATAAGTAATCCCAACTTGCCAACTTTAAAAAAAAATGCTTCTGGACAAGATAAGGTTTAAATTTGTTGAAAGTAACCGAAAAAAATTGGCAATAGATCGCGAAGATATTCTGATGTGGCATAGGCAAGGAAATTGTCAACCATTGCATGCCAAAACCTATCTTGAAATTTTTTCCAGAGAAGTGTTGTGATGTACAAAGACCATGTCCAAAAAAAAAATCTGCTGTTTTTAACTGCAAGGCACACTAAAATCCAGTGCCAAATCTCTCATTTCAGCTATAGAGAAGTAACACAACTACTGAATTGGTGGATTAGATGACCCTCACTACCCGCCATCCACACTGCATCCCATCTCACTTCACTATGCTCTTACTCATACAGGGAGTCCATCTGCTACAGTCGGTTGCCATTGCTAGATTCTGACTTCAATTTCTGTACCTTGTAGTTAAAAATGGCAGATAATTTTTTTAACACGGTCTTGGTACATCACAACACTTCTCTGGGGAAAATTTCAAGGTAAGTTTCGGCTTGCAATGGTTGACAGTTCTCTTGTAAGATAAATTCTGATAATTTGTATGACACCATTGTAGACTCCCCCATGAAAAGGAGGAAGTTCCTAATTATTAGTACCATCTTATCTTTTATTCAGTCTCATTTCCAGTGAAATAATATTTTGTCTATGAACAATGTTTATATTATGATGATCTTGAAGATTTCTGGGCTGTAGGCCATGGTCTTGAGGCTTGATGTTCCCCAATGTGGCCGGCATCCTCAAGGGTTGTCTTGAGACTGGCAATTGACAATAAATTGAAATCTTCTTCAAGATCATCATAATAACTCCAGCTGTGAAAGCCTAAGTCAATACAATGTTTCTATTGTTAACAGTTCCATACACAATTCAGCCCTATGGTATGTGAATGTATTACCATGTTCCTCGAATAGACAGAATCGGCAGACTAATACCTTATGCAAGTTTGTTTACAATACAGCTGGAACTTACATTGGAATTACTATAATATAAATATTTGGTTCTTGCCTACTTGTTTCAGTAGGAATGGGTCTCTTGTAGAGTATATTTTTAATCTAAGTGAAAAAAAAAATACAAAGCTATAAATAAAAATGGCATGAACATATTTAAGAATGGACTCATCTAGGCTAACAAAACAAGCATTGTTGTACTAACCTCAAGGCTATCGAGATGTGGGACGTCCTAGAAGACGATGGGAAGATGAATTCTGAGAGTGGAACAGGCCACGGGCCTACCACGAAGATGATAAATATTTGGTATTTAGTTCAAACACCTTCCATCCATCCATAGTAATTCTGCCCGAGTGCAGGTCTTTAACTGCAATCATAGCATTTTTATGCTACACTTTGCAGCTTTACTAGGGAATTGTAGGTGTGGTAGCTTCCCGTTGCTTTCCACACCGGTGAAGGGTGAAGATGAGATGATAAGGATGGCCATATGATTTCGGGGATCATTTGGGCCTTAAAGTTTTCCTGACATTTGTCTTACAGGCGAGGAAAAACCCCGATAAAAACTGTCCCGACCGGGGATCGAACCCGGGCCCGCTGCGTGACAAGGCAACACGCTACCTCGAGACCACAGCGAATATAAGAAAAATCAAGTGCAAACTAGGAACTCTTTTCAAGAATTATAATTAGGCAATTAAAAAATAGTAGCAGCATTAACCTTTATTTGAGGCTACCTGTAAACTAGTTCAATCATTCATTCATTTTTAGAATTTTCCTCATCATTGAGGTTTTCTCCAACCAATTTTAGTAATTAACATACATTAAAAATAAGTAAATATAAATGACTAAGGACTTATAGACTATTAGAGTGCAGTAAACTAGTTAATACATTATAATTTTATGTTAGTAATCATTGACCTTAAGTGATACGAATTTATAAGCAAGCAAAGATTTTGTTTGGTAAATGGAGGCACAAGCCGCCACTGAATTATGTCGAGTCAAATATAAATATCGATATATTTCGATTCCTCGAAATTAATCCGTTAGATGGCACTCCAAGTTTGCGGACGCAAATACGTCATCAACGGAGATAGTTATGACGTCATCAAGTGCGTTGCGTGATGGTGCGAATGTTGACAGATTTTTTGTATGTTTATTTTTAAACAGTTGTCTAGACGTTAGTGATTTGCACACGGGAGAAAAGAACTATTTAATTTAATTCGTAATAAGGATACAGCTGTTTTCTTTAACGCAAAGGATTTTTTTGTTCGAAACTTTATAAATCAAATCGTGTGACATATTTTTCTTCGCATGGGTGTGTGCTTGTGGGAGTTACCTAAAATATAAATGGAATAGGCCACTAGTAGGTCAGCATTACGCAAAGTTGCATTGTTATGTAAAAGCGTGAATAAAAAGGACGCTGAATAGAAAGATCTTCATTGTTTAATAAGTTGTGTCAATTATTTTGTGCTTGTCGAGGCAGATATTTTGTTCTCGTTGAATTAATTAAATGTGACAATTTTCACTGAAGAATGGAGGAAGAAAACGTCAGGGAGTTAAGAAGTAGTAGGTCAAGATCAAATACACCATTCATCCGGGCAAGCCGTGATAGGGATGGAGAAAGCATTCATGGATCTGAAGAAGGGAAACGTATTGTGTCTTCAACAAACGTTAGAACAAGGTAAATATATTGTTTAAATGTATTTTTATGCAGTAAAATATATTGTTATGATGAATATGGAAAGACAGTATGGAGTTGATTTATGCTATATTTGTCTCATATCGTATTGGAAGATACAAAAAAACATGACAAAAGTATAAGGGAAACTTCAGGGTCAGAGTTCAACATCTTATTAAAAGCTTGTCATATGATAGGATATAATTGCATCATGAAATATTCCCTTTTGCAATGTTTACTGATTAAAGGTAAAGACAGAATTAGAATCTCCAACTAAAATTCACTATAATATCAAATCTCATTCAGTTAAGCATGTTGAACAAAATTAAAGAGACAATATAGGTAAAAACAAGTTTGTTATATTGGTTAGGCCTATGCTTTATATTAGCCATACAAGATAGACATAATCTACTATTGATAAACTTCAAATTTGCCAATTAGAAGTTACATATTTCATATCCTAATGGTAATGAAGGATTTAGGGTAACAGAAATGATAGGGTCAGGAATTAATCTAGCATTGAAGACTCCACTTAATGTACACTGCTCTGTGAAATCATGAGTGTCAAATATAAGTCTCACGTCTTCCATATTGTGCTTCCGAAGCTTTGTTCACACCACTACACATATCAAGTATATTTAAATTTGCTTATTGGTTGAACTTTAGAATACTATGATTTTCCATACTGGGTCATTCCATATCAAGTAACCAAATTAACAATTAAAATTTTTAGTCACCATCTCCAATCTTGCAGGAATTTTGTGTAGGGACAGATATGTGTCTGAGACGATGCTGTGTAAAAGTTCACCTTCATAAGTAGTATAGCCGGGGTCCTCAGATCTCCAGCATAAAGGTCACTCATGCACGTTCCTACAAACTGACAAGTTTCAAGTACTATTGTTGTGGAACTGTAGCAGCTACCTTCCTGAAAAATGGGAACCACAGACAACTTTTTATGCTCTAAGTGAAGGTTGCAGTTCCAAGGTTTAAAAAGCTTTAGTTTTATTGCTGTTGTTATCTCATAAAGTTGCTCAAATAATGTAACATCAATTTCTGGCAGATATTTCAGTGCTTACAACTTTGCAACAAGACCTTCTAGAAACTTACGCTTTGGTGAACTAACCAAACCCATTAATTCTTTTAAGCTGCCAAAGTATCAGCACTCACTTCGTTGTCAAGATAGGTATATGCTATTAAACATGAGTTTCTAATTTTACGCGTCAAATTTTGTGAATTTTCAAACACAAATAGTAAAAAAACCTTTCTCTCCAATCAAGTTCTTTTTGTTACCATTGGAAAGAGCAAACTTCTTTCTGTTTTTTGGGGATTCATCAGTTTAACTTACCTGATATATTTTCAAACTCCTATAGAACAACAGTGCGCATGCACCAGAGTTTATAGAGCCAGCGATAACCCACCATCGAACCACATATCAATTATCATCCTTGCCACATATCAATTATTATTGATCATACTGAAGTTTATACAGCTTACGCTAGATGGCAGCATGTCGCTGTAAAATTTAAATGTGCAATCTTTGCAATAAATCCCCAAATCTATGTTAAAGAAATATATTAATAATATTAAAATTACCAAACGTTTATTAAAAATGGGTTTACACTTACTTATACCTTCCTAATGCCATTCTAACCAGCATTAACCCAAAAGAGTGATAGAAAAATCAAAGACTAAGTAATATGCTCTGAGGAGAAAATAAGTCAGCGTCACATTATTGCCTAACAGTGTCATAATGTTGTGATTTGCATATTTAAATAAATACTTAAAAATTGTCAAATAATGTTATAAAAATTGTTTGAAAAAGTTTAAAATATTAAAAATAATTAATAAATACAGAAGAAAAGCTATAATTCACAACAATAAACTGAAAAATCAAGGGTATGTCATTCTGGCGAATAGCCATCATTTTATTTCACTTTTGAGACTCATCATTTAAGGGCAGAAAAATTATTTTGACTATTTAACTCATGCCCCAAATGGGAGTCAATGACCAATCACGTTTCAATGATTTCTGTTTTACAACCAATCAGAGTCGTGTTTCACGAAATATTTATCAGTGTTATAATTACCATATTAAAGAAAGCTCCTCCTTTTTAATACTCTGAACAGGTCTGACCATTATTTTGCAGTGACTGAGCCTGTGACAAATACGGTTACCAGATTGTATATATAGTGCATGAATGTCAACACATGCTGCATGCGGGAGTTAATATAAAAACATTTGTAGCAATTGATTATACCGCCAAAAAAAGAAACCACTGTTTGCACTTTCTTAAATGTATTTTTTCCCAGGTAACAATCCAGAAAAATATAATTGTCATATTTACATCATACGACATCAGAAATGAATTAATATACAGTTTGATGTGTTTCATTTTTTCTCCACTAGAGAGCTTTCTTGCAATATTTGCGTTCCTTTGGCAGTAAAGAGTATGATCTGGTTGCAGTGATAAACAAAAGAAGCAGATGAAGCGTACCTATCGTTTCTCATTTGTTTTCAAACATCGCCGTTTACATTAAATATATAAATATTTTAAAATAAGTATAGTTAAATAATGGTTTGTGAGTAAACAGCTTAATTTTGTTCATTAAATAGTCCTAACAAATGCCACTCTTGATTTCCAAATTCTCTAGATAAATTTGAAAATCATTCGTGGCATTACTTATGAAAATTGCACTCATTTAAATAACATGATATACTGTACGAATGTGATGAAAGGAAATCATTTGTACAGGTTCATTCAAACTATTCGTGTTAACGATAATTAATGTCAACCAAGTGGTTTTTATGTATGATTATGCAATAGGCCTATGTGAATCTTATTTAATAAAATTAATGCTATTGGAAGATTGTATATGCATTGCAAAATCAAAAATCTTTGCATTGGTCCATTGTGGCTGAACCACTACCAATTTCATGTTTTAAATGAGTGTGTATGTATACATCACTTCATTTAAGGCATAAATTGGTAATCCCATTGCCTAGGGCAAGGCCAGCCACAGGTTTGGGTGGGTCTCTTACCTGACATTGTTGGTTTCTGTTCTAGGATCCCAAGCCTGACGTTGAGGGTTTCTTACCAAGGATCCCAAGTCAGACGTTGAGGGTTTCATACCAACAATCTCAAGCCCAACGTTGAGGATTTCTCATTGAGGATCCCAAGCCAAGGGTGGGTTTCTTCTTGGGTCCCAAGCCGAAATGATACCCATTGTTCAATAAGTAAAACTATATAGATTGCAAAGTTGCTTCATTGTTTCATAATTGATTGAAATTTATTGTCAGTATCCATCATGAAGGCTTCTTCTAAACTATGCTGCCTTCCCATTGCTGTAGCTGTGGGGGATGGAATATTGGCTATAATACACTCTTCTGGTATCCAACAGGTATATTTTCTAGAGGGCCAATAAAATGAGTGAGCTATTCCATGCGGATGCATAAAATTGACCATTGCATCATGCTGTTCAATTTAAATTTCACAAATGTTGCCAATTCACCAATTGTTATCGTAAATGCAGGCAATGTTTTGGCCTGGCTAAAGATTAGCAACTGATAGTGATGGGGAACTGGTTGTAGCAAATGGGCTTAATGAAGCAACAAATTATGATTCTGCATCATTGGAAATCCTGCTAACACGAACTTGAGCTTCATTAACGGGCACAAAATGGTGATTTTCTCTTGTACATGCTACTGTACGGCCATCTTTGAATCTTTCGTCTTGGCTGGTTCGGATTTCATCAATTCCTTCCTCAGAAATGAAAAATAAGCTAATTCCATTTATTTATTGATTACAATAATCGAATAAATTTCTTGGTGTCAAACTTTGATCAATGACAGTGCGATGGAGGCTGGCTCTAGCTGCTAGGCGTTTCACAGTTCCACCAATGCCGTCAGAGGGTGATTTTCCATGGCATGTGCCAAAAATATTCCACTCTGCACTGCAATTAAAATCAAGTTTGTGTTGGCACAAGTTGATAAAATTCTTGTAATTCTTATACTGTGCTGCAGAGCCATCACTGAAGTAGTAGATGTGTGTTATTTCTTCCTCAGTATTCATCATATATTCGATTAGCTTGATCAAAAAGCATGCACTGCAATTGAGTCATGCTCTAGGCAGTCACTGATTACACAAAAACTATGATTTTGCAGATTTTGCACCTGGTTGGTATTACGGTAGTACACTACGCTACGAGGGGTGTAGCGTAGCTTGACTGTTCTCCCAATGAAAACCTTGCACTGCATCTTGTACAATAAATGCATAATTTTCGGCAAAGTCCATTAAAATAACTAATTTGCTAGGCTTCAAATTTTCTTTTACGTAATGAAAAGAAATTATCCAATTAGCATACAAACTGAATGGTAGCAGGTAATAATTGTCTAAATAAAATAAGAGTATACAGGGTGTCCCAAAATTAGACCGACAAACTTTGAGAGCTGATAGATAACATTATTTCAAACACTTTTTGTTAAGGAAGGTTTTTTGCTGCAGTGCTTTGTTTAAGCACTGGACGAGTTAATGCCATTATGGCCTCCCACCCAGTTGGTTTAGATACATAAATTACATTTGTATACAGTATGTATCTTTTAAAGGAAACACACAAAAGAAACAAAACAAAGACGCTTCAATTTGTTTAGCACGTTTACTTCCTGAGCTCATTGTTGTGTTTCCTTGACATTGTGCGCTAGTTTGCTGGAATGCCTGCTGCATACTAGTTTATTTATAACATGGAAAGGTACACGTGGAATGAGATGACGGACATACTGTTGGTGTATGGAAAAGCTGGTTCGGGTCATGCGGCTGTAAGGCTTTACCAAGAACAGTTCCAAAACCGAAGAGTTCCTTATCATGCTACATTTGTCAGCATTGAACGTAGACTACGTGAAAGAGGCTCCTTGGATAGACCAGCAGAAAGTCAAGGATGGCCACATTCTGTATGGAGACCTGAAAATGAGGAAGATGTGATGTGGTGCATTGAAAACAATCCTGCAACTAGTATCGCGCTATCGCTAGACAATTGCACCTAAGTTGTAGCACTGTGGGAAGAATTCTGCAGAAGATGTTGTTGCACGCTTTTCACCTTGAAAAGGTCCATGCAGTGAGGTCTCAAGTCTATCCTCTGCAACAGCAATTTTGTCAGTGGTATCTGGACAAAATTGAAAACGATCCCATGTCATGTTCATAGATGAAGCATGTTTCACACGTGAGCAGTTATTTAACAGTCGGAATTCACATGTTAGGACCTTCGAAAATTCCCATGCTACATTTCAGAGGTCACATCAACTGAGATTTAGTGTTAATGTGTGGGCCGATATTGTGGATATCTTTTTAATAGGACCATACATTTTGCCTGCACGACTCAATGCTTACAATTAGGAATAAGTTTTGCCTGATCTAATGGAAACAGTTCTCCTTCATATCAAACAGGACATGTGGTTTCAACATGATAGGGCACCAGCTCACTTTGGTGCTGAAGTACGTCGTCATCTTACGGCTATATACGGCAATCACTGGATAGGCAGAGGTGGACCCATTGCCTGCCGGCACACTCCCCTGACCTTACTCCACTTGACTTCTTTTTGTGGGGGCACATGAAGACTATCGTGTATGAAACACTTGTTGAAACTGAAGAGGACCTTGTGGCACGAATAATCTGCACAGCTGGCAAAATCAGAGAAATGGCTGGTGTCTTTGCGAGAGTACGGCAGAATATGGCACGCCGATGCACTCTTTGTGTTAATAGAAATGGAAGTGCGTTCCAACATTTGCTTTGAATAGTAAAGTTGTGATTACCTGTAAATAATAAGATGTTTGTGTTTTGTTTTTATGTTCTGTGTTTGTTTTTTGGATTTAGATTATGTTCCTTACTCAGATAAATGCAATAAATGATTTTCCCGTAAAATGTCATTGTTTTGTTTCTTTCATGTTTTTCCTTTAAAAGATACATACTGTACACAAATGTAATTTACGTATCTAAACCAACTGGGGAGGCAGTAATGACATCAACTCATCTAGTGCTTAAATGAAGCACCACAGCAAAAAACCTTCCTTAACAAAAAGTGTTTAAAATATTGATATCTATCAGCTCCCAAAGTTTGTCGGTATAATTTTGAGACATCCTGTATAATAGACTTTATTGAGCAAAGCAAGTGTACGTTAAATTTCTAAAGCCATTAAAAATTGACCCTAAAATCAAAAGTATGGTAACTCCAGTATGACTGACAATCAACTTCCTGCAGATTGTTTGTATAGTCTTATATGTATGTCATGACACATAATTAAATTAATGCAATTTTCAAAGTAATTTTTCTGGCCTTAAATGATGAGTCTCAAAAGTGAAATAAGATGACTCTAAAAGAAAAAAGCTGCTCTTTCCAATGGTAACAAAAATAACTTGATTGGAACAAATGGTGTTTTGCTACTTGGGTTTGAACATTCACAAAATTTGAACCTCATATTGAATAGCATATATCTTGACAACAAAGTGAGCTTAATAGCTGATACTTTGGCAGCTTCAAATCAGTAATGGGTTTAGTTAGCTTACCAAAGCATAAGTTTGTAGAACTTCTAGTTTCAAAATTATAAACATGAAAAATCTGCCTCAAATTGACGTGACAGATTATTTGATCAACTTTGTGAAATAACAGCAATAAAAGTAAAATTTTATAAACATTGGAACTGCAACCTTCATGTAGAGCACAAGAAGTTGTCCCTGGTTGCAATTTTTCAAAATGCTACTTGCTACAGTTTCACAACAGTAACACTTGAAACTTCACAATCTATGCATGTGCACAGTTGCATTAAACAGGTGACCTTTTTCAGGAGGTCCTGTCGCAACCTCTATACTACTAATGAAACTTAGAGATTTTGCACTACATCACTTGAAGCTTTGTTCAACACTAACACCAAATTTCATCAAGATCAAGGTGGTACCAAAAAGTTAATTTGGTCACTTGACATGGAATGACCCTATTGCAGTCTTGTAACACTACTGCTCTATGTACTTTTACCGTCTTAAGTAACATTTTATGTCCTGCGCCGTAGCCGAGCGGTTAAGGTAGGAAGCCTTGGCGCAGAGCTACGGGACTTGCGCTGGTTCGAGTCTCCATGGGGGAAGAAATTTTCTCATGGTATTTCGGCCAGTATGGGACCGGTGCCCACCCAGCATCGTGAGGCAATTGGGTAGCTACAATAAGTAGCGGCTCCAGGTTGAGGAACCAGCTATAACGGCTGAGGGACTCGACATGCTAACCACATGTCACCCCTACACTGGCTGTTGATCATCTACCTCTGTGATTGACACATGTGGATGTGAAGGGCCAGCAGCCGGCTGGTAAAAGGGTAACCGCTAAAAAGTGGAAAGACCCTCAATCGGATCGGAAGTAACATTTTATACTATTTTAAATGTTTTGCAATGATACATATAACTTTTTATACAATTATTAAATGTTTATCTACGAATGGAAAACTTACGTCAGAACCATAATGGATGATAGAAATTTGGAAGAGGGAGATTGAAATGATAGAGATAAATGGAAACTGAAGACGGCAAACCTATAAGTGGGGGAAAGCTGAAGAAGAAGATCTACAAATGCAAATTGTCGCATTTATCTCTCTATGATTTTTCCCAAGTTCTACAGAATCTTAGTGCACCAAATATTTAAAGAAACTTCTGCCAGATGGCCGACATGTGTGAAAACGAAATGACCAACATTCACAATTAATTCCTAAACCTATTTTAAGAAATGGATGTTCACTCACTTCATTTTGTTAGGTTCCAAGTTAATATTCACCAGTTCGTTTAGTTTATTAAATAATAAGTATATCTTCACGTAGACTTTCAAGACAACCCTTGAGGATGCCAGATGCAGTCTCTGGCGAAACGTTGGGGAACTACAAGCCTCACGACCACGGCCTACAGCCCGAAAATCTCCTTCAAGATCATCATAATAAGTATATCATTTATCTCATTGCATTATGAAAGGAGAGGTTAGTGTACATCCATATGTTATAAACATGTATGGGAATTTATTGCAAACGTTGGTTATTCCTATTTTACAGATATGTCTGTCATCTGGTGGAAGTTTATTTAACTATTCACACATGCGCACTACAGTTCTGTAGATCTTAAGAAAAATTCATTAGATGAACTATTCTAAAGTTTATTCTCGCTTATTTCATTCAGTATTCTGAAATATGTTACAGATCAGACTTGATCTGAAATATGTTACAGGTTCAGACCAGATAATGTATCCTGAGGTTCTGAAGTATGTATGTAATATTTGTCTGAATTGAACTGATTTATGTAAAGTAGCTTTAAAATCTTACGCGTAATTTGTATATGAACACTCAGATATCAAAGTTATGGTATTTAAATGGCTAATGCAAGATCTATGATGGGTACTAAACTCTATTGGTCTCCAGTTTGAATCCTGTGCAGTACTTTTTTGTTTTAATAAACAGATTTCTCAACATAGATATAGAAATTAATAATTTTTTTCTGCAAAATCTATTTGTTTACACATTATATTTAGCATAATGTAATGAATATAAAAATCATACACATGAAACAGAAAAAATTCACTTTCAGACAATGGTCAATTGGCCACCTATAGAGAAATGATAGCACTATGGCCTATAATGCCATTCCTGTATGTAATTTAGTTGGCCTATGACATATTAAGCAATTTAACATGAGTGAATAAATTGCAAAATCCTGAATGTGTTCAGTTTTAAATATATCATCATTGCAAAATAAAGAATGCAGAATTATGTTCCATACCCTATTATCATAAATAGTATTGCAGACATTCTTGGAAATAATGTCATCTCTTAGAATGTTCATAAACGAATATAATTTAGTCCTCTTCCTCTGCACTGTTTAAATCCCTGAGAATGATGGACAGGCAAGATCTACATTTACAGTTCATAGGCTCATTTGCAATGGAATTACTGCTCCTGCAGTGGGAAGAGAGCAAGAAGATGGGCCACATGGTTTTGCCTAGGCAGAGAAGTAAGAAATCATTTGATTGCTGGAAGACCACATATCTTTCCGAAGAGAGGCCACAAGTTTATTTAGGGAAGTTAGGTGTTGCCCATTTCTAACTTCTCCTGAACAGGTTGAACACTCCGGGTTCTGCAATAACTGCTAGGAGACACCTCAATAGACATGGTATAAGGTCCCATTGACTACCAAGAAGGTTAGGTTGGATGATGAATGGATCATGGATCATCTGGCCTTTGCTTCTATTTGAGATTACTTCAATTGGAGCAATCTAATTTTCTCTGACGAAGTAACCGTCTCGAGTATGAACGATGGTCCTGTCCATTGTATCACATGGATAGCTCCTGATATGATGCTCGCTATGTGTATCTGGTTACGAGGTCGGGTTGTATAAGCATATCATATTAAGGGAGTGGATGTCATTTGATGGCCAAGAGTTTTAGAACTTACACACAGGAGGTTCAACAGGGTAGCCTATCTCCGCTTGGGAGCATTATCCTGAAGGAATGCATGTGTTTTAACAGGATAGCCATCTGGTCCACTATGCTCTTTGAGTCCATGCTCTTTAGGTTCAAAGATGGTTTCGCAGGAGGCCTGATATCCACCTCTTGGATTACCCTTCAATATCATCTGATATAAACCTGATGAAACATGTCTTGGCGGGAGTGAAGGCAATGTTTCGCTCCAAATGGCCAGGACCATACTATAGCTAGGACGATTTGTGGACCAGTTTTTGAGACATGGGAAGAGGTTGGCATTGGATCAAGAACTTTTCCAGAATCTCGTGGACTCTATGAGTGGCGAATGCATGCTGTAACGTGTGGAAGAGCTATTAGTTCCACTTTTTTATTTATTTTCGTCTATTTTTTATGTATGACATTTATTTTTAATTGGCCAAGTCCATCGTTATAATAGCCCTCAAATGAAGGTCAATAAACAGTTTCATATCAAAAAAATGGTGTTTGTCTTTAAAAAGTAAGAACAAATGCAAATTGGAAATGCAAAAAAAAAATCATTCAGGTGCAGATAATATCCTAGACCTCATGTATGCCTATATGAAGTAAGCACTCTAGCACTAAGCTAAATGGTATGCTGTCGTAGTGGAAGTAAATGGGTGTATTTCACTGTAAACTACTGAACGTTATGGTCATGTCATTTACAATATAATATAATTCGTACTCTTGTGAACTTCATGCTAAAACTAGTGTATTTTAATGACCAAAAGTCCATTCAATCATATTGATTCTAGAGCTGTTTGAAGTCTTGTTAAAACTATTTATATAATTTTTCGGAATTTCAAAGAATTAGGTGGTTGGAAAATGTTTCTTTTCTTTTAGTTCAGGCATTACTGTGCTGTAACAGCATGTGATTTTTGGCTGTAAGAACCAAGATTTTTTCAAACAGAAGAGCCTCCAAGACACATTAATAAATTGAACCCTAATCATCTAACGAGTTATCAAGGTTAACACTAATGACAATGAGTATTAGTAGGCATGCACTGCACATCCTGGCCTTGATAATAATGAGTGACAGGAGCCCCATACAGTGCGAGCAATTTTCGACTGCAAGAACCAAGATTGCAATTCTTAGTAAATTACGTAGTCATATGTTTTTAAAGTCACCTTAAAACTTGAGAGACAGTTTAAGAATAAGACTACATTCACTACAAATTAAATAAATTATTGATCATACAAAATGAACAAGTTGAATTTGGGAATACAAAAATTAATAGTTTACTAGGGTGTTTTATAACTTGTTTCTGCTAATACAATATTAGTCCTTTAGAAATGAAAATATGTATCTTCTCCTTCTTCTTCCTTCCAAGTATTAGGCCAAGACCTGTTATGATATATAGAAAATTTTCCCTCCAGCGTTTCATAGGATGGCCCAGAGATCTTCGTCCTCTTGGTATATAATTATAAACAGCTTTGGGGATCCGATTTGAAATCATTCTTTCAAGATGGTGTTTCCAAAATTGGCGTAGTCTTCAGTTCTTTTAAGATATTGGTGTTCCTTTTCCGGTCCCATGTGGTGTAACCCGCTGTTCTGCGCATGAATCTCATTTCACAAGCCGTTATTCTGCTTTCATGTTGTCTTTTTAGTGTCCATGCTTCACTACCGTAGGCCAACACTGGTCTAGTCAAAGTGTTATATAAATGTAATCTGGTGTTTTTTTGTACAAGGGATGGTTTCATAACTTGATTAATAATTCCCATACTTTTATTATAACTAGTAATTTTTTCAGGGATATCCTTTTCATCCCAGATAGAGGGATAATATCCAAGATATTTAAATTTATTAGATCTCTCTAAAATTTTATTCTGGAGACAGATTTTACTTTAGTGTGGTCCTTCCCATGAAATGCCATAATTTTAGTTTTGTTAATTGATATTTCCATATTAAATTTGGCAGCTATTTTTTGTAAATTATAAATTGATCATGTAAAATTGTAGACTTTCACGGCAGGTATTTTGATTCATGTATTTTATGTCTTTCGGGCTAAATGGCCGTGGTCTGGTTTTATTACAACTCGACATTTTGTGTACTACTGCGGTAGACATCCTCAGGAGATTCTGCGTGTTCTTCGACTTGTTAACTCTTCAAATGTCGGCTGCAGACTGGCTGTGTGTTGGAAATCGTGTCCTTATTTATAGTTGAGTATTGTGCGGAGATGTTTTCTACACGGTCCGTTACTTTGGAGCTATTTTTCTGATTGGTTATCACTGGCGTAAGTCATGGGTTTTATTCTCGTGTTATATAATGCCGGAATCCAAATTTTATATCTTTATAGTTTCTTGTTTTTTGTTTTTGAAGATTAATAAAATTTGGATTCCGGCATTATATAAAACGAGAATAAAACCCATGACTTACGCCAGTGATAACCAATCAGAAAAATAGCTCCAAAGTAACGGACCGTGTAGAAAACATCTCCGCACAATACTCAACTATAAATAAGGACACGATTTCCAACACACAGCCAGTATGCAGCCGACATTTGAAGAGTTAACAAGTCGAAGAACACGCAGAATCTCCTGAGGATGTCTACCGCAGTAGTAGACGAAACGTCGAGTTTTAATAAAACCAGACCATGGCCATTTAGCCCGAAAGACATAAAATACATGAATATAAATTGATCGTTGCAAATCATTTTTGGAAATTGCCAGAAGAGCTAAATCATCTGCAAAAAGAATAGCATCGAGTTTAAGGTTCCTATTGACAGGTATATATCCTCGTTGTGTTTTTCTCCATTTGTTTATTATTCTATTCATATATATAATAAAAAGCACCGGTGAAAGTCCACATCCCTGTCTTACTCCAGTGTTGATCTTTTTCCCCAAAGTAAAGTAATCCCACTACAGGCCTCAGGAGGCCCTTGGGGCAGTAGGAGGTTAAGGCTCCCACTTTTTTCTAGACAATCGGCACTTGGTGTCAGCCCTGCGTGACGGCCGCCTTTACCCCAGAACAAACGTCTGGTACTCATATCCATTAGAGGCTGAGTCAACCCCAGTGCCATAGTGCCACCAGAAGGTTTGGGTCATTTTAAAAATCCTGACCCCGCTGGGACTCGAACCCTCGACCTTCTGGCTTGTAGCGCAGTGCCTTAACCACTACGCTACGGCGTGCCAAGAAGATAATTTGCCATCTTGTTTAACAGAGATTTCATTTCTTTAGATTTTATAATATTTTACTTTCTTGTTTTGATTCCTTAAATCATACTTTGTGTCCTCCAAACTCCAAGCGCAACAGGGCCTAGAAGGCCCTTGTCTGACCATCCGGCTGCTGGCCTCACATCCACATGCGTTAATCACAGAGGTAGACGATCTAGCCAGTGTGGGGGTGACATGTGGTCAGCATGTCAGATCCCCAGCCGTTATAGCTGGTATTCACTACCTATTGTAGCTACCCAAATGTCTCACAATGATGGATGGGCACCGGTCCCATACTGGCCGAAATTCCATGAGAAAAATTTCTTCCCCCATGGAGACTCGAACCAGCGCAGGTCCAATAGCTCTGCACCAAGGCTTCTTGCCTTAACCACTCGGCTATGGTGCGGGACATACTTTGTATCCAGAATTTTAAAATTATTAACAACTTCACACTTAATAAATTTCTATCACCCCTATAATTAAACTATTAATGGTGTGACAGTAAATATTTGGTAATTTAAGATAATTTAAAACATTTCATATCTCTCCTCTACTTAGAAGATTGATTATGAGGAGAGGCGTGAAACATTTTAATTTATCTTAAATTAAACCTCATAGTGATTTATACCTATAAAAGTTCAATTTGGTAATTTATTATATTATGTTGTCATATTATTAAAATACTAAAAAAAATATTAATTTCTAGCTAGATATCTATTTTTACACACCCACCCATGAATTATATTTTACTTTTGTTTACAGACAAAAGGGTGGAAGCCGTCAAAAATCAAACTTAACAACTGTAACTGAATCTCATACAACAGAGAGTGTTACAACACATCGATATGTGAACAAGAGATCAGGCAATGAAAGTGATTCTTCTGTGGAACTCATTGTTGAAGAAGAGCCTAAGGTAATAAATACTCTTCACTTTATTATATTGTATTGTATTTACTAAAAAAAATGGCATCTCCTTTATGTTTTGGTATAGTTTTGATAAAAAATATATAGAGTTGTTTATGTCATATTCTATGGTACTCAGTGGCAAGAATTAGTGCTTGTCTTTTATAGAGAACGGGGTTCATTACAATCTAATGTTTTTCCTCAGTAAGAACACTTCAATTTTTCTTTTCACATTTATTCCCTACTTTTTTATTCCATCCACAATGGTGCAACACCCAATGTAGGGCTGTATCCTCTCCTTTGTTAGGAGTTACTATACCAAGTTTAGTTATGCTTATTCCCTACAGATGTCATGAATGGTATATGGTCAATATACTGACCAAATGAGGCATCTAGTAGACAAGTAAATTTTGCTTATCTTTATTCAGGTTTAAGGTTCTTTTACAAGCTTGAAAATTTCAAACTTGGGACCCATGGTTAAAGTCCCTCCTAGAGGACTTGCTCCTTAGATTTTATCATCCAAAAATCCATCTACCCTGGCTGGGTTTGAACCTGTGACCCTTGGGATCAGAGGCAAGAAACATTATTTCAAGGTTTAATATACTTATCCTATGTGTGGAATGGAAATACCATGAAATTGCATTGCAAAATGTTGCACTTGTCCACAATTCTCCATATCAAGAAACATTCCGTCAAGATCAATCTTACAAGGTTTAACACTTTGAGTCCGGCAGTGGTACTACTACCATGGCATTTAAATGACACTGAAGCCAGAGAAAATTAAATCCCCTGGCATGCCTATGCTGGCAGATTTACAGGGGTGGTTTTCTGAACCACCAGCGGTGGTACTAGTACCACAGCATTTAAATAATGCTGAAACTGGAGAAAATTAAATCTCTCGGCATGCCTGTGCCAAAAAATTTACAGATTTCTGAACCAAAAAAAACACATATGTAAATCTGCCGGCACAGGCATGTCGAGGGATTTAATTTTCTCTGGCTTCAGTGTCATTTAAATGCCGTAGTACTAGTACCACCGCCAGACTCAAAGTGTTAATATTGTTATCCTATGTGGAATGGGAATATCATGAAATTGTGTTGCATATTGCACTTGTCCACAATTCTTCATATCAAGAAATATTCCATCAAGATAAATCATTTGTTGTAATGTAAAATTTTGTGGTGCCATATTATGCCACAATCTTTATTTTTCAAATAAGACTGTAGGCTATAAACATTGACAAAGCTCATAGGGAACTGAACACCAGTTTTTATTTGCAATATGACCGTGTGCTATGTCCTTAAAAGCAGGGACATAGAGAGAAAGACAACTATAGCATGTGGATTCCGTTCATCGGGAATAACAAGCACTGATGATGGACCCATGTATATACAGTATGTTTGCCTATGGTCAGGAAAGTGAGTATGCAGCTTTTTGCAAGCAGTTGTTGAGACACTGCAAGAAGGCAGACATGTCTATGCTCCTCCCTGGTCCCACCATGAACACACTATATATATTATGTAGATAGGAAATAACACTATGAGGTTTATTTTAATATTGTTTAATCTTTCTTCACTCACCTCATACGTGGGAGTTAAGAAGTATGAGGTGAGTGAAGAAAGATTAAACAATACACAATATATATATATATATATATATATATATATATATATATACACACACACACACATTGTAGATTTTTGCAGATATAAATATGATTAAGAAATGTTTATTGGGTTTTTCATATCATGGATTCAAGGTTGGCCTCTGGCCACTGATTCTGACATTTTGACATGATCCTATATGCCATTATTAAGGCATGATATTTCTGGCCACTTATTCTGATGTTTTGACATGAGCCCATGCCATTATCAAGGAATGATATTATACAATTATATATCATTCTTTGATAATGGCATGTGAGATCATGTCAAAACATCGGAATCAGTGGCCAGAGACCAATCTTGAATCCATGATGCGGAAAACCCAAAAAACATTTCTTAATTATATATATATATATATATATATATATATATATTGATGTAATAGACATAAATGAATTAGAAATGGCTTTGAAAACCACTAAGAATAGGAAAGCAACAGGATTAGATAATATAAATATGGAGTTAATTAAATATAGTGGAATATTGTGTAAACTACGAATACTTCATCTAATTAATATATGTTGGCAGACCTATTCGATTCCAACCACTTGGAAAACAGCAATTGTGAAGAATATATTCAAAAGAGGAGACCAGAGAAATTGCGAGAATTACAGAGGGATTAGCTTAATGAATACTGGCTACAAGATATATATGAAAATAATAAATAATAGATTGAAAAACATAACAGAAGTATTAATAAGTGAAAATCAAAGTGGATTCAGAAAGGGAAGGTCATGTATAGACAATGTCTTTACACTGAAACAACTCATAGAAAAGAGAAGAGAACATAACTTAGAAACTCACATAGGATTTATAGATTTGGATAAGGCCTTCGATCGAGTAAACAGACAAAAATTATGGGAAATATTACGAATGAAAGGATACCCACTGTGCCTTGTTGAAACAATAAAGAAATTATATGAAGACACAAATATAATTATAGATACCGGATTCAAAAGAACAGATGCAATCAAAACAAATACTGGATTACGACAAGGATGTAGTTTATCACCCACTTTGTTTAATATATATTTAGACGATATTTTAAATAAATGGAAAGTTTTAGTAAATCCAGGAATAAGAATGGATAATAAAATGTGCATGAATAATCTTCTATTTGCTGACGATGTAATCATAATACAGAAAAATGAAGACGACTTACAGAAATCAATGCATGCATTAAATGAAATATGTAAATTATACGATCTAAAGATTTCTGTAAGGAAAACGAAGACCATGGCTTTTAGAGGAAGAGATCCAGTGAGATCCAAAATTATTTTAGAAAATCAAAGTATAGAACAGGTGTCTAGTTTCAAATATTTGGGCTGTGATGTTGGATACAATGTGGAAAGAGATATTTACTCCAAAATAAATAAATTTCAGACGGTGTGTGGAACAATACAGAGAACATTCAAAAATAAAATTGGAAACGAAACCAAGATAAAAATGTATAATGTTATGGCAGTTCCCACAATATTGTATGGATGTGAAATTTGGGAGCTAAATGAAAAAACAGAACGATAGAATACAGACGGCGGAGATGAGGTTCCTAAGACAAGTAAAAGGATGTACAAGACTTGATAGAATAAGAAATGAGGATATAAGAGAAGAATTGAAAGTACAGCCTTTGTTGGATAAGGTCACGAATTACAGACAGAAATGGATTGATCATATGGATGAAATGAGTAAGGAGAGATATCCATTGTTAGCAAGAAATTATCAAGCAAGAGGAAGGCGTGATGTTGGAAGACCTAGAAGACGTTGGGCTGATGCAATATGAAGTCGGAACGGGTAATTGCCTAATCCCTGGAGTGATGATGATGATATATATATATATATATGTGTGTGTGTGTGTGTGTTTTACCTTAAATCATCAGACCATAAATTCAACAGCTGAGGAATATGCTGCTCCTGCATAATTGCCTTTGGGTGTTTGAATCTTTTGGAAGTAGCTTTACAATAGGTAGCTAACATAACTGGGGGCACACTGTAGCTTAGTGGTTAAGGCACTGCGCTTCAAGCCAGAAGGTCGAGGGTTCGAGTCCTGGTGGGGGTTCAGATTTTTAAACTGACCCAAACCTTCTGGTGGCACTATGGCCTGGGGTCGACTCAGCCTCTAATGGAAATAAGTACCGGACACTTGTTCTGGGGGTAAAGGCAGCCATCATGCAGGGCTGACAACCCAGCTGACATCAAGTGCAGATTGTCCAGAAAAAGTGAGATCCTTAACCTCCTACTACCCCAAGGGCCTCCTGAGGCTTGTAGTGGGATCACTTTACTTTACCTTAGCTAACATAACTAGAGAGACTTGGTCCATGTCACTATAGTCTTATAAAAGATACAAGTGACATCATCACTTTTTCAAATAGTACCATATAATGAAAATACATTAGGAAGTAACATTATGAGGTTCTGTGAGTGCTATGAGTAAGTTTGGTCAGCCTTCATCTTACCTCATATTTAATTGTTTCTTGTAAGATATGTTTCAAAGCATCTATGCTTCATCTTCAGTCAACTGAAGCCATTTATTTGGCAGATTGGTACCCCATTTACTTGTATAGAGGACTGTTCACGTTTTTGTCCTTTAATTAAAAGTAAAAATTTCAATTTTTACCGGTTTTTTGATATTCTGAATCACTGTGCAGTGTAAATTAGATATAGCCTACTATGTTTGTGAAAAATTAAGTGATAAATTATATTATGTATGTGTAAGTTTGATGGAGTAATTGATGAGAGTTTTTTAAACTACTACATTGTACATTAAAATACACTATTAGTGAATTCCAAAGAAATGAAGCTATTGAGGTTTTCCTCATGAAAAGATTTTTAAAACTTTTTACAGTTTTAAAACATTTTACAGATCTTTGCTGATCCTATCTAGTAGACATTGAAAATGACTGTGACCAAAATTTATATATATATATATATTTGTGTGTGTCTATTAAAGTCCTATCAGCTGCAATTTTCCTTTATTGAAACCAAAAAAAGTAAGGTCGAGTTCATTAACCAACAAAATTGGACCATTAGGTATAGGAGTTCACCTGAAACAAAAATTTTAAAAATCTAGTGCAAAATTGCAATTTTCGATGTTTTGCAACAAAACTCACCAAATGCTATTAAAATAAATCAAGGTAGGCATTCTCCAAAAAATCAAAATCCAATAGAATCCCAAAATTAAAAATTTACTCTAGAAACTGCCATGTTTGGTTTGTTGCAATGCATACCATACATTATAATTAAATTTTAAATTGGCAATGTATCCTATAAGATTCAATAGGTTAATTGAATATTAAATTTCATGAATTAATTAAGTTTAACTATGACTAATTTAATATCTTTTAAAAAGTAATGGAAAAATGAATATATATTCAATGTTTTTATTATTAATTCAACACTTCTCACTATAGGATAAATTATATTTGAAGAGAAAAATTATACACTCAGACTTCTCTTCAGATAGATATTATTTAAATTGGTGTCAAATTGTACAATAATATACAAATAGGTAATAATAACTTACGGTTATGCATGAATTATTTTCTTTGTAATCTGACACTTTTAAATAAACTTAAATTTCTTCAATTTAACAATAGAAATATATATTCTGTAAACCAGCAAAATGGGACCATAAATTTTGACTTGCTGAGGAATGCTTAGTAGTTTTTCTCAGTTCCTGCATAACAGACTTACAGACTTTTTTTTACACGCTTTATATTAGCTTGACCTGTATCTATTTATGTAACTGAATTTTTTAATGCGATTTTCACCCACTTAAAATCATTGGATCGACTTGAAACTTTGCATACTTGTAAAAGACCCGTTACAATATAATAATTTCATATTTGTTTTCTAAAATCCTGGCCAGAATCATCAGAAAATCAAGAAAAGTGTCTTTGTATCTTACTTACTTACTTACTGGCACTATCGAACCCGTAGGTTCATGGCCGCACGGACATAAGCTCTCCATACATCCCTATCCTGAGCTAATGCTTTCCAATCATTCCCTGTATAATCTACTTCCCTCAAATCATAGTTAATGTTATTCTCCCACCACATTCTTGGTCTACCAACTGGGCGTTTTCCCTCTGGCTTTCCTACAAGAAGCTTCCATGCAAGTCTTTCATTTCCCATACGTGCAACATGTCCTGCCCAACGCAGTCTACGAGACTTAACAGTTCTTATTATATCTGGCTTCCTATAAAGACCATGTAGTTCATTGTTATATAGTCTTCTCCATATCTATGTAATGGAATCTTTGAACACGATTTTCACCCACTTAGGAACATTGGATCGACTTGAAACTTTGTGTACTTGTAAAGGACCGGTGACAATACAATAATTTAATATTTTGTTTCTAGAATCCTGGCCAGAATCATCAGAAAATAAAAAAAATGAAAACTGGTATAATAGGTTGCGGACTTGTCGACTTTTTAGTCAATCGTAGTAAGAGCTCAGTTGGTAGAGCGGTACACTCTAGTGGTATGTAATTTCTGTAATCCATAGGTCGCTGATTCAAATCTGGCTGGGAGTTTTTTTTTTAGAAGAGTATTACTTTCAGCTCATACTACAATAGAATCGAATTTAAAGATATTTACATTTTTATCTTATTCTGTAAAATTTTAAAACTAAAAAATAAATAATAGTTTTAAAAAACTAACACAACATGCTTTATTAGAAAACCGAACTAAAAAAATGAAAAATAATTTTAATTTCCAACATGCTTGGGATAAATAATTTTACCATCAAAAGCGTGGGGTGCTTTCTGTGATTTTTACATTTTCTTCTTAGAGACTTTGCTTTTACCAATATCTGTTTATTATCAAATATATTAATTGATAAAGATCACCCCACGCTTTTGATGGTAAAATTCTTTATCCCAAACATGTTGGAAATTAAAATTATTTTTCATTTTTTTATTTCGGTTTTCTAATAAAGCGTGTTGTGTTAGTTTTTTAAAACTATTATTTATTGTATTTATCCTTCATGCTACCTGCACTCGATATTTTCTGTAGTCAAATTCTGGTAAATCATGGTTATAATATAATATAGTGGTGAAGCATGTCCTCCAAGTTTCCATGTCCATGAGTTTCTATTGTATTTGGATTCAGGACAGTAAAAAAATAAGGTAAATTCATTTAAAAAATGTTCATTTTTGCCTATACAATCAAATGAGTTAACTTGTTCTATCTATTATTGTCTACTAAATTCAGCAAAACCTAAACTCTTAGTTTTTGTTCTTGTTGTAATGAAATGTTCCAGTATAATTGAATAATTTCCTTTGAATCACAGTTAAGCAAGCTACGTGTAAACATTCAGATGATCATAGCTCATGAAGTCTTGATTACAGATGTAAATAGGTTTACTTTATGCAGATGTGCTGGCAAACAATCATGTCCAGTTACTTTTTCTTTAGGAATTAACACTATGAGGTATTATTTATTTATGTACACAATGTAATCAAGACTTCATGAATCATGATCATCTAAATGTCTATAGGTAGCTTGCTTAACTGTGATTCAAAGGAAATTGTTCAATTATACTGGAAAATTTCATTACAACAATATGGTGAGTGATAAAATTTTACATAAATAATCATGACCAGTGGTTATTCTAAACATGCCTATAGATTCCTTTCTTGTTTTGTTTTTGAATAAGTCACATTTATTTTGTATTCCATTCCAAAACTTTATCTTTTGTAATTTGATTTGCATTTTCTAAAAGTATTAACAGTTTTTATTAAGGTAGAATATGTTTATCACTCACCTCATATTGTTCTTCTTATTTGATTATAAACTAGTTTCGGAACATAGTTTCTGTTCCATCCTCAGTAACATCACGACCGTTGTTCTGTCGTCTTGAAGAGTTGTCCTTCTCTCCTTCCATTGGCTGACTGAAAAACCTCGAAACCAGGTCATTCTCACCGGGAATTTCAAAGTTCATTAATTTCTTCTTTTCGCTCTTTTGAATGTAGATCTTTTCCCAAACAGTAAGTTCTTTAGGTTTTTCTATTGTTTTAATAATTTTGCTTCTTTCTCGATAAGATGTTTTTCAGACCATGCATGGGCTGAAAAACATCTTATCGAGAAAGAAGCAAAATTATTAAAACAAATAGAAAAACCTAAAGAACTTACTGTTTGGGAAAAGATCTACATTCAAAAGAGCGAAAAGAAGAAATTAATGAACTTTGAAATTCCCGGTGAGAATGACCTGGTTTCGAGGTTTTTCAGTCAGCCAATGGAAGGAGAGAAGGACAACTCTTCAAGACGACAGAACAACGGTCGTGATGTTACTGAGGATGGAACAGAAACTATGTTCCGAAACTAGTTTATAATCAAATAAGAAGAACAATATGAGGTGAGTGATAAACATATTCTACCTTAATGAATATACCTCATAGTGAGAATTCCTAAAATAAGTAATTAACAGTTTTACTTATTATTAACTTGTTTCAGTTTTAAAATTTGTTGGTGGTTTATCTGGTAATATTAGTGTTTTTTTTTGCTAGGATATCAGCTTTCTCATTTCCCATTACTCTCACATGGGATGGTATCCATCTCAGATTAATCTATTTGCCTAGATTTGTTAACTGTTAATAATTAATTTCCTTGTTTCCCTAATTAATTAAGTGTATTTATTTATAATTGCAGAGTGGTTCTCGGAAAAGTGATCGTAGAAAGAGTAGTCGCAGACTGATAGCAAATGGTGCCATGATGAGAAAAAGTGATGAAATGTTTAATACTTCATCTGGTAAAAGCAAAGAAGAGAAAGTTGAGAAAACAGTTCGGCGCCACAAGACAAGCGATTATTCAAGTGAAGATGGGGAAGGAGCCGCTTTTCAAGTTTACAAGCAAGCAGGCGACTGGTGGAAGTGTGTATTGTTGCATGCTTTTTATACTAATGTTCTAAATATTTATTTATTTATTTTTTTTTTTTTTGCTTATGATGTCAAATCCTGGATTCTAAAATAATCATCATCAACGACAAGGATTAAGCCCAATGGCCTGTTCCGATCTCATTATAGATCGAATTGGTCCTTCCTGAAATCCAATCTGGCCTTTACTTTGAGATAAATCAGTAATAATAAATGTCCCCTGACCGCGTTACGACGCTGTGCAGGGTAAGGATAATGACAGGGCTGCTGTCTCAGAGCATCTATCCATGCTCCTCTAAGTATTAACCCCTTTAGAGAGGGTTGCTGCTTCCGGCCCTTGAGCCGTTGTGATGATCACCTGGTATCACGTCGCCTCGTAGACCGTTACAGACTTCTTCGTCGAAGTCAACCTTCTGGCAGACATCTCTCACGTTCCGGACTATTCTTAGTTTCCTCTCACCTCTAACCAATCGGCAAGTTAGCAAAGCTAAACTTCCCCGATTTGGTCGTCTGGTTCATTGAGTACTCGGCGCCCCCACCACGACGAGGTGATAGTCCACGGGGGAATAATCTTAACTCAAATTTACTCCATGATATGATAGGCTTAGAAGATCCTTAGCCTATCAGCTATCTACAGGTCTCATATCCACATGTGCTGGTTGCAAAGGTGGACAATCATTTTGCCAGTATAAGAATGATATTTGGTCTGTATGTCATGTCTCCCAGCCGTTACAGCTGGTTTTCTCATCAATCTGGAGCTTCAACTTATTCTTCACAATCTGGGTGAGCACTGGTCCCATATTGGTAAAAAAAAGGCCATGTCAATTTTTTTCCCCCATGGGATCTGTAACAAGCGCACCATAGCTCTGCATCAAGGCACGATGTTTTAGACTGCTCGATCGTATCCAGGATGTTTAACTCAAACTCGCAAAAAAAAATACTTTCTGAAATAAAAAATGGGTTTGGGTTATTATTATTTTAAAATCCTACATAAAAGTATTGTGTACGTTTTTTGCATGTTATAATTTTAGGATGTGTACCAGTGACCTGTTAGATTAATGGTTACTGTGGTTACTTTCAATTCCGAGGTTTCAAATTCAGCCAGGGTTGATGAACTTTTCAAGATGTAAAACACAAATATGGCTTCCTTCAGAAAGGAAGTAAAGCAGTGTCTTAGAATTATGACACCTAAAACACTCCCATGCCTGAAATATGAGGCCTCTGAGCAAAAATTGTTGGTACTTTCAAACTCAAATTCGAATTGTACCAATGGAATCGGTCCTGGTGGATACCATGATTGACTCAGGTCTGCAGGTTCAAATCCAGCCAGGATTGATAGATTTTTAAGCTGTAAAATTTCTGGATATGGCATCTTTTGGAAGGGGGGAAAAAAAGTTGTGAATTTCATATCATAGAATATTGCATATAAAAATACCTTAAGCTTAAAATAAGAGGCATCTGAGTATCATTTTTTTGCATTTTAACACCCAAATTTGCATTGCAAATGATAATGATCTGAGTTGTTAAAGTATGTCACTAAAAAGAAATATTAACTGCATCAGTGGCAAAGGTAGACTAGATCTCTTGTGTAGTAATAGACTGGTGATATATTAAGCTCTTATAGCTTAGTCTGGGCAAGATGCTGATGATGATTATGATATAATCGAAACATGTTCAAGAACAAATCAACATTAATATTGAGAAAAGATGAAAAACAGACTAAAAATAATTAAATTTAATCTGATAGCTTACCTTCATTTTATTTTGATCCCTGTTGATTAATGAATTTCATCTCACAAACCATTAGTCTTTAGTGTATAACTTAATATTATTTTACCAAAAATTAATGGGAAGGGACACTTTATTATTATCTATAGAATAAAAAAAAACATTTTAATCGATGGAATGTTAACCATCCTGAAAAAATTATTAATTTCTTAGTCACTAAATGAAATTAATATAATAAATTTGTAAATTGTTAAATTCCAGATTTTTTTTATTGTCTGGGGTGTTAACTTTTTTATTAGTCAACAGAAGATTATCCAGGCTGAATTTGTTAATCGGAGCCAGATATTGTATTAAATTTTTTTTAAATCTTTGAATTTTATGAACTTCTGGATGGTAAGGAAATTCCTTGAATTTTCCATCTTTCTTGGAATTATGTTGCAGAGTGGTGTATTCATGTAACCTTTTTTGCTGTTTTAATTTTCTTCTTTATTATGTCTTCACAATTCATTTGATTCTCACTAAATGAAAGTCATATGCAAATATGAGTGTAACAAAACTTTTAATTTTTTGATCTTCCAAGGAAAGTTCTTCAGAAAGATTTTGAATTTAATGATGGGCAATCGACTGACACTGGTTCGAGCTGATTTTCTATGGTTACCTTGAATCCTATATAAAAAAAGATTACCTGTCGATTTTCAAGTTGTGTTAATAAATTTAAGATCCATAGGCCTAGATGAAGCATTGAAATTTCTCAGCCTATAGGACGCTCCATTAAGTTCTCTATGGAAATAAGATCAAAACAATTAAATTCCATTTAATCAAAATTACAGTGGGAAGTGACATAATGAGGTTATTTACAATTTATAAATTGAGTTGGATAAATGTTTTTTCATTTCACCACATAAAGCTCTGTGTTTTCACGGTACCTATTTCAAAAGCTTGTCATTTATTGATCTTAAAATAATCAGGAATGTGCAAGACCAAAAAATATAATTCAATATTCATAGAAAAGTAGAAAAGACCCTCATATGGGTAACTACATGAAAACTTAAGGTTTCAATCAAATAGCTCATAAGCTTGCAGTATCACATTGATTAAAAACAACCCATTGATTGAAGAAAAGCATGAAAAAGAACAACCATTAATTTTGAAGTTCCAGTGAAGAAGATTTGATTTTGAAGTTCATTCATATCCCCACCCCCTCCCAAGTAGGGCTTGAGGAAAGCTGGTATCTATGGCTCATTTTAAACAGTCATAATTTAAGAATTAAATGAATGTTTTTATTACCTCACCTCATATCCTTTTTCTTCTATACTGCAGTTTTGGAGCTTATCTCCATCGTCAGTAGCCTCTGGTCGACCGGTGTTATGTCGTTTCTTGGTGGTTTTCTTCTTACTTCTGAAGTAAGAAGAAAACCGCCAAGAAACAACATAACACCAGTCGACCAGAGGCTACGGATGATGGAGATAAGCTCCGAAACTGCAGTATAGAAGAAAAAGGATATGAGGTGAGGTAATAAAAACATTAATTTAATTCTTAAATTAAACCTCATAGTGTTCTTTCCCTGTGAAAGTTAAATCAAAAAGTTAATTTAATTGAGAATGGAAGTTATCCCCAAAACATGTCCAGGTGAGAGGATCATATTTTATGAGGTGAAGTGTAAAGCTTCCAATTCATAATTTTTATCCTATTAATACTATTTATTTATGAGAGCAAGTCATGAGAAAGCTGTTAACCCAAAAAAAAATAAAATATTAACATGGCACTGAAATATAGAAAATGTATTCTGAAGCTTGAAAGGGCAAAAGGAAGAGAAAAGTATAGGGCAAAAGGAAAAGAAAAGTATATTATAATAATAATAACAAATTAATTAATATTAAATAAATAATAAAACATAAATTATTAAATCATTAATAATAATAAATAAATAATAATTAATAAGAATAAGTTCACCGATGAGAAGAATGGAGGGTTCAAGATGGAGGGATTCAAGGGAAGAAGATGTTTCAAAGTTGTAAAACAGTCTTGTTAACACATATTGGCAGCAATTTTTCCATGGGTTTAATCAAAACAGAGTTATAGTATAAACAAACAAAAAAAAACAATACAAAGAGTTATATTAATTTTTTTTTTTGCCATTCGGTGAGAAGTGATATATTTAATGTGTAAGACTGATTGCATTAATAATAATAAACTGATAAGACTTTCACGGCTATCGTATTCCAAAATACCTTTTTGGGATTCTTGGCCTTGTCAACACTGCAAGACACAGCCAAGAATCCCGAAATGGTATTTTGGAATACAAAAATAATATTTAATTTAGTTTATTTAAATTAGTTAATTTTTTATTTTGTTTGTTTTATTTGCTATAGTTTGCAATTGCTCAATGAATTATTAAGGTACATGAATTAGTACAATCCCTTATGATGCATTCTTTTGGCTTTTATTCTTCTCATTGGTCAACTGTGATTCCTTTTCTTCTTTGCCTCCTTTTAGGCAATTAGCCTGTTGCTTCCAGTCCAGAAATCATTTTACCATTTCTTAGACCTTCCAGCATTCCTCTTCCTCCTCAGATTGCCCTTCTCATCACTATTTATTCTGGTCCCATCCTTGACACTTGATTGTTCCATTCTTCTCTTCTTCTCAAAGTCCCAATTACCAATATAGTGGATTCTCTTGCCAGAGCTCTTTACTCTATCAAGTCTGCTTTTATTACAGATTTTACATAAAATATTAATTTCAACTGTTTCTAATAACTGAACTGAACTGCAAGTGTGTACCCTATTCCTCGAAGAATTGATATGTTCTGAATGAAGTGCTGGTGTTCTTGAGTTATCTCAAGCCCGCAGTTTGATGCATACATTTTGTCTCATTAGCATTATCTTTTCTTGTCATACTTAATACAGAGTCCATACTTCACTGCTGTAAGTGAGGATAGGCCTTCCTTGCCATTGTGTTATATATAATTTTATTCATGCTAATATGTTTATGTGCTAGTGATGGATTCTGTGAAGCATCTGTTGTAGTTAAGATACTTTGTCCGATATGTTGTTTGAATTTATTTCAGCGCTATATGTTAAAATGAGTCATATTATATGACTTTGTAGGCAATGATTACTGTGAAAGAATTAGAGTACAAAGGAGACTTGTGAAGAGATTCTGTTAGCAAATTATCTTGTGACCTAATACCAAAATTATGGTGAGAAGATATCTCTCTGCTAAAACCTGGATGCCAGATAACTAGGAGTGCAAACATCCAGAAGTTTGAAAAGAAATGAGAGATGTAATTTAAATATGTTAAGGTGCAGCTATTTGTTCTCTGACTTCTTCCTCAAAATTCCAATCAAGATAAGGGGAACAATATTATAATATTGAAAATAATTAGTTCACTATCTCCTTTGTTGTCCAACACTAAATTATAATACACAATTTACTAATATGTCTATATTTGTAACCAGAGAAAATAACCTTCAATCTATGCTATTGGATAAATAAATACAATTTTGATGATAATAACTTACTGGCATTTATCAAACCCAAAGGTTCAGGGGCCCCTAGACATAAGTTCTCCATACATCCCTATTCTGAGGTAATATTTTCCAATCATTCCTTGTATCTTCACTTTTGGGACATTACATATGAAATCGGCAAAAAAAATTGTGAGAATCTTTAGAAGTTGCAATTTTTTTATAGTGAAGCTTTGACATGCTGAATATGTTAACTGAATTTCAGATTTGACATGCTGAATATCTTAACTGAATTTCAGATCTTTGTTTGATATAATTGAAGAGTAATATAGCTGTCAATTTATTGTATATTTGAAAGAAGCCTCTGTTTGAAATCAATTTCTCAAAATGTAACTACTAACTTCAACTTGAAAAGATAGTCACATTATAAATGATTTTATGCTATATCACTTCAAAATTGGTAGGTTAATATTTGTGTTTTTCTGAAGGGCATAAATACAATTAATAAGCATTTGATCTTCCCAACAACAATTTTTATAGAATTAAAAATATCAGATTATTCCTTGATGACCAGTTAATTGTTTGTACTTAATATTAAATTGGTTAGATGAAAGGAACTTCTAAAAATAATTATGCACCCTAGAATCTCCTATGTGCAGACTGCCTACAATATCTTCTGCATAGTAGAGATTGTTTGTTCATGCAAACTGGAATGCAGAGAGTTAGAGTAATTGTCTTTTGTGCACTTCCAAACATTTTTTGTTATATTGTTATTATTATTATTATTATGCATGCTTTCGATTCTGAGGTTTGCAGCTTCAAACTCGTTAGGAATCAGTGGATTTCTAAGGGTATAACAATTCTCAGTATAGCTTCCTCCAGATGGAGGTACATCCATGAAACTCATGTCATAGATTTAAGGTACATAGAAGAACCTCACGCTTGAGATTGTTACAGAAACCTGAGATGTTAGCTCATTAAATTTAACAATCTTTATTGATCTCTGCAATTGATTATTAATTTATTGTTACTTTTGGCTGATGTATAGGTTTGTTTAAATTTTTGTACACATATAAATTCAAACTTGTAGGCCTAGTTAAAAATCATCTTCCAGAGATAGTAGTTTTGTAATGTTTTGTATCATTCTGTACTCATACAATACACCAATGTCTGATGTTGAATCTTGCAAGGAATATTAAGCTATTGATAATAATTTGTAACAATTGTTATGCTGTTACAAGGGATATTTAAGAGGTATAAAAAGAATGGCAAGAAATAGACTTCCAAAATTGGCATTCAAATATACCCCAAATGGACATAGGGACCAAGGAAGACCAAAACATCGGTGGAAAGATCAAGACCATCTTCGCTAGGTTTACCGTACAGGCCACATGGCCTAAAACGAATTTGTTCATGATGATGATGATGAAATATATTTTATTGACTCAGCTTCACTTATTGACCTTGACCCTAAATATCTCACAGATCCATGGAGCAACATTTGAAATTTTTCAAACTTTCCTCATTGCATCATCCGAGTGGATTGAATCACTTCCCATTGATTTAACACCAGTTAGACTCGTTCATATTAAATACGGTATAATTATATGCACACTAATAAAATAAAACACTTAAATATGCAAACTTGTCAATTAAAAAATGATTTTACATTTAAATGTGACTCGTCATGTAAAATAACATGATACTAAACACACTGTGTAAAGACAACTGTCTGGTAAGTAATCTGAACTTGTGAATTGTTGACAGGGGAAGCAGATGTTTATGAGAATTAAATTAATCGTGATTATTTCATACCTCATACTTCTATATCTTTAAATACAGCACTGCAGTATTTAAAGAAATATAGAAGTATGAGGTATGAAATAATCACGATTAATTTAAGTCTTATGAATTTGAACCTCATAATGTTAAAAATTCCCAAATTTAATATATAAATAGATGTTTATGACTTGCTGACTATCTTATTATCGTTTGGTAGGAAGTGCTATAAGCATTCGGTTTTATCTGAAAGTGATGTCTTGTAACAATATTATTTTGTCGTAATTTCCAGGTCACAATAAATTACACTGAATAAAAAGTTATTTTAAGATTGAAATTATTAATTATAACACAATAAAATCAATTCTAGTTTATTCAATTAATGATGTAAGTGGTTTTAGTAATATTGCATTTGACTTGTAATAAAAATGTTTGCAACAAGATAAATAGTTTATGTAATAATCCACAGTAAACGCAAGTAACAGAATTCCTTACTTCTCGCTTCAGCAGTTAAATGTCATAAATAAAAGTTTTAACATTAAAATTCCTTCTGTGTAAGAATTAAAATGCCGCCACAATTATAAGTTTATGGTACTATTCCATTAAACACAAGTGCAAAATGTCTAACGGATAGGCACTTTTGAAGGAAATCTGTTAATCGTTTTCGCTAGCTACGTATTTATAGTTCTTTTTTTCTGTGTGTAGCACAAAATAAGGATTACTTATACAAAAAAAAACATATATTGTAAAATATTGTTTCCAGAATATAATATAGAAAAAGCAACTAGACTGGAAGTTAGGAATTTTTACAATGTACAGACAATCCTCACCATCAAGAATGATTTTGTATATATGAGTAGTGGGAAATATACTTTGTTCGTATAAGCATGAAGATAGAAATTTTCTAATGGTTTAAATTATCTTTTAGATTTAATGAGAGTTTAAAAATGGCACGAGTCACTTTGTTTGTGAAGTATGTCAGCTGATTTAATGAGAGCTGGAAAAGCTATGTGCGCAACCTTGGTTCTGAAGTGAACCAGCTGTGCTGTGGATTTGCAGATTTTAACGAAAGCAGAATAAATATATATATATATATAAAACTATGAATAAATATTTATATTAAAATTCATCGGAGAACATATTGTTTAAACAACTCACCTCATAGGATTCATGCTTCCATGATATCGCGATTTCAAACATAATCATGTTCATCGTCAGCCATAACTCCGACTGATGAAATTCTTCGGCCGTCAACTAATTTCATCAGTCGGAGTTATGGTTGACGATGAACATGATTATGTTTGAAATCGCGATATCATGGAAGCATGAATCCTATGAGGTGAGTTGTTTAAACAATATGTTCTCCGATGAATTTTAATGATTTTACCTCATAATGTTTACTTCCCAACATTAATTAAATATAAATATTTATATTGTCCAAATTTTTCATCTAACCTCATTATCTGAAAAATACCTGTAATTTTTCTTTTTTCATTAGAGGTGATGTACTGTAGTTAATCCTTATAAAACTGAAAATTGACACCAAAAATAAAAAATCCTAATTATAATAATAACACTCTTAAAATACATAGTATCATCTACATAAATCCATTTGAATCAAATTTTTGTTCTTTATAGTTTCAGAACTAGTATTAAAACATTTTAGTTTTAAAATTTATAACTTTAGATCATCATTACTATGGACCTATAAAAGATAAACAATTAATATTTGGTATTAACTTGTCTATAAATGTATTCACTATACCGGGTGTCCCATTCGAACCTCCCACATTTTAATTAATCATAACTTACAAAGTATGCAGAATTATGAAATGAGGCCAGTATTAAACAAAACTGAAACTCAAAGAATTTTCATTGCCATACACTAAGGGTCGTATGCAAATACATTAGTCTCTACTCAAATTACTTCCAATCACTGGTGAGCTGAGATCGAATTAACGGCCACCTTACCGGTCATGCATGAATGTTGACGTTTTCATAATATTGGCAACGAATTACCCAGAATTCTGAGCGATAAAACCACTTCCGTTATTTTCGTCTGCTATAGAGGAATGAATTTATGCTTGCATCCTGCAAATAATACCGTATACAAACACGTCTGCGATGCGCAATATTATGCCGATTCTCCTATTCTTCCAGTTGAATTCTTTGGTAGACTCTATCAAATTCCTCTTCTCCGCATATACCGAAAACATGATCGAAGTCTTCAAGGTCCGACATCTTGGATAAGTTTCAAACTACATCGGTTCCCTTCGGGATTTTCACATAAGTTTATATCTTGAGCTACCTTGTCAGGTAGCTTACAATTATTAACGCGTGAATAGATTTCTGAGTAAGAAAAATGTGTTTGGATAAAACTTTATCAGCAGAGAACGCCTTTTACTGTCTAATGCATTCAAACATTCGACCCTAAAACACCTCTATATGTGCACCATTAGTAGCATGAATATATCAAGTCTGTATTCGATTTTGTGCTATGTTCTGTCTAACATGTCCATTGGTACTGTTACAATTGTGTCAAGGATAAGGGTTCGTAAATCATAAAGATCTTGTACTGGAGTTGCAAAAACACGGTCTTTTACATACCAGAAAACAGTTTGTGCTTGTTGCTGAGGAGTTGCCACTTTGTTTTATGTCATTATTGTCCAACATGCGACAGATGAATTAACTGCAACAATGAAAACAAAAATTCTTTGAGTTTCTCTTTCTTTTAATACCAATCTCATTTCATAATTCCGCATACTTTGAGAGTTATGATTAATTAAAATGTGGGAGGTTTGAATGGGACATGGTGTATTTAGATATTTATACAATTGCAAGAATTTTTACTGTCTGATTTGAAATAGAATGTCACCTCCCTCAAATTGTTATTCTCCTCCCATCTAATTCTTGACATACCTATTGGATTCTTATTTTCTGATATTCATACAAAATGCTTCTATGTCTCTTTTTCATTCCTGCCCATTGTAGTCTAAAAGATTTGATTAAATATCAATCATATATGGCGCTAGAGCCCAATAAAATGAAAGCTTGGCCTCTTGCACAACAGCCTTCCATTCAATTCTATCTCTGGTTGCACTTACGGTTTCTCAACCTAGACCCCTCACACTGTGTGTCATGAAGCCAACATTTCCTAGGTCATCATCCTCTTTTCCTCCATCTTCAATTTTTGGGTTCAGAATCATTTTAGATATTCTTTCAATGTGTCCCAACCATCTTATTAAGGGTTTAATAAATCGTATAATATTCATAAATTTTCTTATTAATTCTTCTCTATTCTCATACGTTGGCTAAACTGCACTTCAACTAGTGCTTGATTTTTTAGTTATATTGTTGTAAACTATAACTCTTCTTCTGCATTTACTAACATTATTTAATATTTTAAATTTTTTCAAACAATTTTTATAACATTATTAGACAATTTTGAAGTATTTATCTAAATATGCAAATCACAGTATTATGAAACTGTTAGACAATATTGTGATACTATCTGCTATTTTCTCTGATTTTTTTATCGCTGGTTGGATCAGTGTTAGGGAGTGATAAGTAAGTGTAAACCCATTTTTAATAAATGCTTGGTAATTTTAATATTATTAATATATAAATTAACATAGATTTGGGGATTTATTGCAAATATTGGTCATTTAAATGTCATAGTGATGGATAGAAATCGAGGATGATAATCGATGTTGTTCGATTGTGGGTTATCGCTGGCTCTATAAACACTGGCTCATGCACACTGTTGTTCTATAGGACTTTGAAAATAATTCACGCTAGTTTAAGTGCAGTTTTTCCCGTACATTAAATGTTGGGCCAAAAATTCTATGCATTATTTTACTTTCAAATACCTGAAAATGTTGTTCATTGGCTGCTTTGACTATGCATGTTTTGGCTCCATATATCATAACATTTTAGAGCAGGTGAACAGTTTTAATATCTAGGTTTCAATTTATCATATGTTAAAATTGAAGATATTAATGACAAAATAAATAAATTTAATCTATTGTGTGGCACTATTAAAAAAAAACCCTTAAAACACAAGAAAAGAAACAAAAATGAAATTTTATGAAGTAATGCCTGTTCCTGTATTGATGTATGGATCAGAATGTTGGACAATCACTAAAAGACAAGAACAAAGATTGAAGCAATTGCGATGTGATTTTTAAGAAATATAGCAGGATATACTCTGCTGGATAAGAAAAGAAATGAAGATATAAGAAAGGAACTAAATATTTTCAAACTTACAGACCGAATAATTAAATATAGGAATGACTGGAAAGAACATATTGATAGAATGCCAGAAGGAAGATTTCCAAAATTATTGCTAAATTATAAACTGCATGGAAGGAGAAATGTTGGATGCCCATACAGAAGATGGTCTGAACAATTTTAACAATTCTAGCTTTCATGAAACCAGAACGAGCCAATAGGCTTAATCCCTGGATGATGATATCATAAGAGTTTTGTAAAGTTTTAGTTTTGTTTTCTTAGATAAAACATTGGATTAATATAACTAAATATGAGAAATAGGAAATATTAACCATCAGTATCCTCTTATTTTTTCATCCTCAATTTTATTTTATTTTGAGAACTCAATTACAAACCAAGATGGGTGAAATCTAAAACCTGTTGGAATGTATATTATACTGTCTCAGAAATCTGTTTATTGGTAATATTCATGTATTTTGTTTCACTTTCTTTTACACTCTTATTCTTTTACCCGCCTTTTCCAATTCATAAAATTCATTATGGCTGAAATATTTTAGCAACTAAAGCCTATGTCATGAACATATCAAGATAATCTTTTGTGTCTTTTTAGCTATAGTTCTATTAATTTGAATTTTGTGGACAGCTTTATGCCATTCTAAAATATAAAGAATTAAAAACAAGGGTTATTACCATAAATCTCATGGAGTTTGCTATTGTGTAGTTCATCTCTCTTTTGTCCGAAATTAGTAATATAAATGAAACTTGGGGATTGTTATATAATCATTGGCAAACTAAGACTTATTAGATCATATGAAATTTCACCCACACTAAAATTGTCAGCTTCTGAGCCAAGTTTGTAGCTATTTATATAAAAAAATAAAAATATTACATTACCAACTTTATAAATAAAAATATATTTTCAAACAATAAAAATGTAATCATGGATTAGTTTTCTTGTTATAACCTTGTTAAAAAAGCTAAAACAAGGTTACAATTTGAATAATTTTTATAGGATGTTTTTTATAGATTTTTAAATGTACCCATTAAACCTCATGAAATATTTTATATGGGGAGTATGGTCAAAATTAAGATTTTTTTACTACTACTTATATGTGTGAGATTTTTTAAACAAATAGTGCTGAATAGAAGAGAATCATAAGTTATAGGCTACCATATAATTTAAATTGGATTGGATTATATATTCTTTATATTAAATTCAACATTTTAACCTTTAAGCAAGACTTTTGTGTATAAATATAACTTAGAGGAATTTGACTTTTCAAAAATATTACAATGTAGGATATATATATATATATATATATATGTATATACAAATAATTTTAACTTTGACATAGTTATGCAAATAGTTTATTTATTGTATGTATTAAATTTGTCCATATTTTGAATTAGGTAATCATCTATTATTTAATAAGTAATGTCTTGTGAATGACACAATAAAATTGTATGTATATAATTTTTTAGCTTTTGTGTATTCTAGTGCAATTGGATGTAAACACATATTGCAATTGGCACACAGGTTATAAACTTTTATCATTATCTTTGATTACATCTGTTTCTGTCAACATATGTATATATTTCCTCTTTAAGTGTCTCATAATCCTTTGAGGTCAGGTCACTTCTTTCATAATTATATTCAAATGGATCTAAAGTATATAATCATAAAAACTTCATTTAAAATTTCAGGCTCAAATGCACTTCTACTAGCGCTTGATTTTTCAGTTATATTGTTGTAAACGATATCTCTTCTTCTGTATTTACTAACATTACTTAATATTTTAAACTATTTCAAACAATTTTTATAACATTATTAGACAATTCTGAAGTTAAGGTAGAATTCCTAAAATAAGTAATTCTGAAGTATTTATTTAAATATGCAAATTCACAATATTATGACACTGTTAGACAATATTGTGTTGCTAACTGCTATTTTTCCACAGAGCACGTTACTTAGTCTATAATTTTTGTATCGCTGTTTTGAGTTATCGCTGGTTGGATCAGCGTTAGGGAGTGATAAGTAAGTGTACGCCCATTTTTAATAAACGTTTTGGTAATTTTAATATTATTAATATATTTTTTAACATAGATTTGGGGATTTATTGCAAATATTGGTCATTTAAATTTCATAGCGACGGATAGTAATCAAGGATGATAATCGATATGTGGTTCGATTGTGGGTTATCGCTGGCTCTATATACTCTGGTGCATGCACACTGTTGTTCTATAGGACTTTGAAAATATTTCACGCTAGTTTAAGTGCAGTTTTTCCAAATTTCATATTTGTAACATACAGTATATAGTGTATCTTTTTAAGGAACCTGATTTATCAATTCTTGTAAAATTTAAAAAAATGTAATGGGTAGGACACGTTCAAAGAATGCACACCTAAGAAAGTGATAACGAAGGAGATGTTTAGGAAGCGGCCTGTAGGAAAACCTAAGAAAAGATAGATATACTCGATGAAGGAAGATTGCCATCAAATCCTGAACTGTAGGAACTGGCAATAGAGAGCTTTGGATAGAGAAGATTGGAGGTCTCGCATCAAGAATGCCTAGTCCCACCATGGACTGTAGCGCCATTGGAAAAAGAAGAATGTACATAGTGTGTAGATCTACAGGCGTGTAATGTGACATGTAATATATAGTAGACTTATGAAAGTCCCCAGATCTATATGTAACATATTGCGATAACATAGTTTTATCATCCAAAAAATCATAAGAGCAGCATAAATTCAGTACAGTAGGTAACGTGTAAGTAAATAAATAATTATAAAATACCATTTTCAAGGAAACACTGCATTAAATGAAATATATAATAAAACTGATGCTTTCCTGCAATATTATCTTTTATATATATATTTGTAAGCCAATAAAATATTATTAATTCATGTTAGTAAAGGTCCACTATTATCTTAATTAGTGATAACATAAGTTTCAAGAACATTCGTTTGATAAAAGACAATGAGATGAGACATAATGAATAAGAATGTCAAAGCATTTATCAAAGCTCGAACCTCTCAATTAGGCTCTAAAAGCACACACTTGTCAAGGATGGTCCTGCCGGCTCATGAAAGATACATCTAACAGATAAGTTGTGCTAACTGTTTTACAAATGCTTTACACCACAACCACAACGATCCATGCACTAGCTTTGCTGCATGTTGTGATAAAGCCTCATAGGCGACCTCTAGTATATAATATATACCTCTTGGAAAAACTGCACTTAAACTAGCGTGAAATATTTTCAAAGTCCTATAGAACAACAGTGTGCATGCGCCAGAGTTTATAGAGCCAGCGATAACCCGCAATCAAACCACATATTGATTACCATCCTCGATTATTATCCATTGCTATGAAATTTAAATGACCAATATTTGCAATAAATCCCCAAATCTATGTTAATTTATATATTAATAATATTAAAATTACCAAATGTTTATTAAAAATGGGTGTACACTCACTTATCACTCCCTAACACTGATCCAACCAGCGATAACCCAAATAACAGCAATAGAAAAATCAAAGACTAAGTAATATACTCTGTGGAGAAATATAGCAGTTAGCATCACAGTGTCATAATATTGTGATTTGCATATTTAAATAAATATTTCAAAATTGTCTAATAATGTTATAAAAATTGTTTGAAAAAGTTTAAAATATTAAATAATGTTAGTAAATACAGAAGAAAAGCTCTACAAAGTTTACAACAATATAACTGAAAAATCAAGCACTAGTAGAAGTGCAGTTGAGCCTACCTCTTTTTTTTTTTTTTGGTTATGGTATTCTGTTGTTTCATTGATAATTCTTAGATCATTACGTTAGCTTTTGTCACATTATATTTTGGAAGTTTCGGATCATCTATACCCAATGGAATTCAAGACGCCATTTGTCATTGAGTGATCATGGGCAGCAAATATGAATCCAACATTCCCTAAGTTGATAGTCCTGTTATAATCATAATTCGTAGCTACTTTTACAAGAGCATAGTGTTTATATCATGTCTTTTAAATTATTTCTTTCTCAACTTCTAATCCATTTTTCTGCTATTTTTTTTATTACTTTCTTCTGATCAAAAGCTGCATCTATATGCATTCCTCAGGTCACTATTTACAATCCACAACAATAATTTATTTTATTCTTTTAATTATGGTAGGTTCCCAGTGCCCAATCCCCAGTTTTTTTAAATACATTCTTATTTTAAGAGACTAACGTCTAAGGGGTTACTTTAGTACATACAGTGTGTAACAATCTTCTTTGTACAGTACTATTTTATCCAGAAAACGTTAATTATCTATTCATAATGTTCATTAAATATTATAAAACTTCTCAGATTTTATTAAAAAAGAAGGAAAATCAAGTTTTGCTGAACACATTTCAGAAACCGGTCATCAGTTTAACAAAAGAGATAAAACATTAATAATAATTCACAAAAACAATAGCCAAAAAATCAATATTTTAGAAGAAATTGAAATTTATCAAGGAGGCTGAAAATAAAAATGTATTAAATGAAAATACACCTAACAACCAAAGCCCTCTGTATAAAATATATAAATAATTTCTGTACCAAGAAAGTTCCTGAAGATAAAGCATGTCTTCGAATTTTAATAATATAACAAAATTTTATAATTGAAATAATTTTAACCTCAACAGTGTTCAAACATGAATATTAAAAGTATAGATTATGTATTGCGTAAACAAGATTAAAACTCAGCTGTACAAACAAGACTGTTACACACTGCATATCTACATATGCATGTTGGAATATCCTACAGGTTAAAACTGTTATAATTGTTTTCTATTAATATTTAATTTTAGGAAGTTATATTTTGAGGTTATTTTAATTATATTATTTTTGGTCTGGACATCTTACCTCAATATTAATGTTGATTTGTTCTTGGACATGTTTCAAAACAATTCTCTGTTTTATCTTCAGCTTTCCCAGACTGGTTTTATTTATGTTGCATTATGTTGCACCACCTGGATGGTTTCGTTTGATGTAGTTTCACTATTCACAAATGTACCGAAACAAAAAACTTTGGAGATATTGAACAATTGGTTAAGAAAAACAACATAGACAGAGAGATCAAAGAAGATTATTTGAAATTAACTGCGTTATGCATTGACCAAATGTTTTTTACATTCAATGGGAATTTCTATAGACAAAAATCAGGGCTCTCAATGGGAAACCCATTATCACCTTTCCTGGCAAATTTATTTATGAGCGATTTTGAATGTAAAATCACTAAAGCACATCCCACAATGTTTAATTTTGGAGTAGATATGTTGATGATATAATTTGTATTGTTAAAGAAAAACATGTAGAAGATTCCCTAAAAACTATTAAATTTACAGAGTACAAAACATTAAATTCACCAAAGAAATAGAAGACAATAAACAAATACCTTTTTTGGATCTTAAATTGGTCAGAAACGAAGAAAAAAGAAAAATTGAATTCAGGATTCATAGGAAAGAAACTCATACGGAAAATTTATAAAATTAACAGGGTTCAATCCAATTGGACATAAATTAGGAGCATTTAATAGTTTTAACTCATAGATTGGTAAACTTACCCTTAAACGAAGAAGATTTCAAACATGAGAAAAAACACATAATCAAAGTAGCAAGAGAAAATGGGTGATATGATGAAAAAATGGTACATAAAAGGATAGAAAAGTATAAAAAACAAAAATGATAACGAGAAGTAATCTTGAAAAAGAAGAACCACCTATGAAAAATATAGGAAATTCACATATCACCCCTGGGTACATAATAAATTTCAAAATATATTTGAGAAGTTTAATATTAAATTAGCACCAAAAAATAACTACAGTTTAAATAAACTAATAAAAACCAACAAAAATGAAAAAACTGATAAAAATAAAAAGTCAGGAATATATCAAATTGAATGCATGGGTTGTGAAAAGATATATATAGGGAAAACAAAAAGAAACCTAAAAATTAGAACCAAAGAACACATAAGAAATATTAAAAATGGAGAAATTGAAAAATCTGCAGTTGCTGCTCATGTTTGGTCTGAAAAACATAATATAAATTCAGACACTAAATTATTAAAACAGTTAGAAAATACAAACGAGCTGACTATTTGGGAAAAAATTTATATTCAGAAGAACAGAAACAGAGTTATGAATTTTGATATTCCGATGGAGGGTGACCTTGTTTGGAGGTTCTTTGGCCAACCACAGGATGGAGCTGACATCGACATCCAGGTGGTGCAACATAATGCAACATAAATAAAACCAGTCTGGGAAAGCTGAAGATAAAACAGAGAATTGTTTTGAAACATGTCCAAGAACAAATCAACATTAATATTGAGGTAAGATGTCCAGACCAAAAATAATATAATTGTTTTCTATTGTTTTCTCAATTATCTTTGATTATATTTTATGCTGCCTTCCTAATGCAAGTTAAGTAATTTCACTCATAAAATATTTCAGGGTCAGGATGAGTTAAGATTTAAATTAAAATGTTTTATACCTCACCACATATCCAGTCTTCTGATTATACCGGGTTCAAAGCTTGAGCAGCTTCATTTTCAGTAATTTCTTGTCGACTAATGTTATGTCGATTAGGGGAACTGCTCCTTCCTCCCTCTATTGGTGGACCAATGAACCTCTGGATCAAATCAGAATCCCCAGGAATTTTTTAATTTTGATCAAGAAGTTCATCGGTTCACTAACAAGAAGAAGCAGTTCTCCTGATCAACATAACATCAGTCAACAAGAAATTACTGAAGATGAAGATGCCCAAGCTTTGAAACTGGTATAATTAGAAGACTAGATATGAGGGAGGTATAAAATATTTTAATTTAAATCTTAAATTAAACCTCATAGTGATTTTTTCCTATAAAAGATCAGTTTAGGATGAGTTTTTTTGTTAGTTTTCTAAGTTTGCTAATTTGCAATCCTGTTCTACACATAACATCAAGTCTTTAATGTTATTTCTATCTCCACATCTAATTTTTTTGTCATAATTTCTTTGGACTAAAAAAAATCACATGTGTGTATTCATTAGATTGCTAATCATATTCTGCAACAATAATTAATTCATATTTTAGTGCCTATTAAAAATTATAGGAAATAGATAACTGTGCTAATTTCCTCATTGAACCCAGATTTATTTGCTTTAACTAAATATATATCAGTAATAAAAATTTATGTGTGTGAAAATTATCTAACAATAAATTTTTATTATTATTATTATACTATTCTATTATTATTATTATTATTATTATTATTATTATTATTATTATTATTATTATTATTATTATTATTATTATTATTATTATTATAGTGTACATGTGAATAATAATCTGGAAATTTATTATTATCATTATTACTTTAAAAAGATATTAGGTAATTTGTTTTTTATCTAAATGTTTCAGATCGTGAAAATGTTAGCATTGTAAGTTTTTAGGAAAATATCCATGTTTGAATAACTTATAAGGAGATACCTCTTACAATGTGTATCACTATTTTTGGAAATTATTTTAAGACATGTCGAGGAAGGGGAGTGCAGCTGTTGCTTTGCTAAATATAAAGGGACTCACTCCCCCCCCTCTCCTGGATTGGACTGCCCCATGAAATGTTAGAAAACTATTTATAGAAGAATAAGGGAACCCCCTGGAAACTGACTCACTCTGCTTGTCAGCACATACCTTGACCCTTGACATGAATTATCTTAATGCATTTAGCTTGAGTCTGTTTAGATTAAATAATATATTTACCCATTTTGTTTTTCTCATTAAAGTGCTTTGATAAATTCATTCCTGATCATTAGTTTTTATTATTATACTCCTTCTCAAATAATTAAATTTATTCTATAACATTTGTAGTTTTATTTTCTTTTTCTATTGTTTAATTCTCTTTTATTTGTTAAATTTAGAATAAAACCACATATAATTTATATGAAGACTATATTGTGATCCTTCTATGTACTCATTTATTTTACTTAAATATTTAATTTAGTTATGAATAATTATTTTAAATTTATCTAACTTGGTTTATTATTAGGTGTAAGAGGAATAAAATATGTTAGACCATGTTAATATGAGTTAATAATTAATGATTTGAAATTGGTTTGCCGAACAAAGTGGCTCGGATGATAGCATTTTATACTTGTATTCAAGAGGACAGGAGTTATTACTTTTTTTACCTTAGACATCAGGGCAAAAACTGGGTTAAATTCCATAACTCTGATCCATGTAATCTATCATTTAATAAAGTCAGATTTTTTGGGAAGAGTAGGTTATTGCACGTTTTACATTGACTGCTATATTTTTATTTAGACACACAAAGAGGTAGACTGGTAACAGACCATTTAGTAGAAAGTTGCTGCCATCTGAGGAGTCAATTTTCCTTTATGGTTCCAATCCATTTGTGTTAATTTCTCACTATTATTCAAATGTAATCCAATTATTTTAAATAAAATAGAGTAAAATATAATAGAATGGTAATATATAATTAAAATATAAAATAAATATATTCACTGATACATTTAAAGTAATATGAAACAGTGAATCAAGTATTGATATTCAGATAACTTATAAACAAGTATATAATTTATAATAATAAATAATGTTGACTTGTGCTATTTTGTATTCTTTAAAGAAATTGTGAGTTAAAATCATTCACAATATTAGTTTATATATGACATTTTTAATGTAATATAGATAATACAAACAATTCATTTATGAACGTATACAGTGTACTGATACATCTGTTATTTTTTCCTCTCTTCAAGAATATAAAAATACACTCTAACAAAACTCAAGAATTCACCATATTTCAGAATGCAGTTATGATACAAAAGCAAATTTAATTAAAAGTCTCATGCAGGAACTGCATAAACTAAGAAAATTACTCAGCAAGTCAAATTTATGGTCTGGGTTTTGCTGGTTTGCAGCATATATACTTTTTGTTAACCCTTATATTTACCAAAACACTAATTTCTTGTGTCATTCATTTAAATGTGTCCGACTGCACAATGAGTGATTTTTTTTTTTAATTTTGAGTATCAGGTAAAGCCTCAATTTTATTGAGAATCCCTTCTTTTTATTTCAGTAGTATGTACTGACTCTTGTTGTAAAAACTTTAAAGTTGCAGCAACTGGAGCAATTTTTAAATTTTCGTTTGAGGTGAACTCATACTCTTAATGGTCCAATTTTGCTGATTAGTAAACTCGATCTTAATTTTTTTAATTGATTGCTATATACCAAGTTAGGTTCTGAAAAAAAAAGTGCTGCTAGAGCATTAACAGTCTCTATGTGTCTCACACACACACACACACACACACACACACACACACACACACACACACACACACACACACACACACACACACACACACACACACACACACACACACACAGTAAAACTTGCTCAAAGCAGAATTGTATGGGACCAATTTTTTTTCTCCACATTATAGAAAACAAATTTGTTAATAATCTTAAATTATAGAGTACCGTATGTCTTTTTACATACCTTGGATTAATTGTAATTCTGCTGTCTTTGAAAAATGAAGTATGGTATGTATGAGCGACTTCGACGGGAATGCGCGAAAAAAAAACAGTCCCGTTTCGTCAGCATTAAAAATGTCTCTTAGGCGTGTACCCTGAAATTAAAGTATACAGTTTCGGTTTCTGCTCACTAACTACATTTTGGTCCACACCCTTTGATTCCTGAAGATGCCTTGAAATTGTTATCCCCTAGGGATTTAGCAATAGCTAGAGCTTCACTTTGGAGCATCGGTCCGGAAATTTGGAGATTTATCTTCAATCACTTTTCATTTTTTTGTTTAATGACAATGATAAATATGTTTTAGCCATCTTTATTCCGTAAATTCAGAACGCTACCTGTAAAAAATTGTCTCAGAACTTAAACTAATTTAAGATTTTACAGTGCAATGGTTATTTGTAACACAGGTATCTGTATTTTGCATAATGTGTGTACAGCAAGACCGAAATAAAATTTCAGGTACAGGTAGAATCTGTAATTCATCCGGCGGCAGGAAATTTTTTTTTTTTGCCTAACGGGAATTCAATGAAGTGGAAACTAATTTATTTCTTTGCCTTTACGCTTTATAATTTTTTTAATGAGTTATGTAGAAATATCCTTTTGTTTCCGCATTGGACAGATTCCGTTTTAAGCAAAATAAATGCATGTAAAATTACTATTATTTCTCCGGGACCAATAAATTTGTCCACAATGGACAGATTTCCACATTATTCACATTCTGGATTAAAAAGTTTTACTGTATATATATATATATATATATATATAAATCTTAATGGCACTTGAACCTGCAGATTCATGACATAGCTATCAATACATCCGTATTCTGTGCAAACTTTTTCCAGTCATCCCCCGTATAATTTGCTTCCCTCAAATCATGGTAAATGTTATTCTTCCATGGCTTGTCTGTGATATTTTTAAGTGTATCAATACTTTTTATACTAACTATATGTATATACACACACACATACACACACCCACACATTCATTTTTTGCCATGATCATTTTTTGTGTCTGCTAAGTAGGATTGATGAAGGTATGTAAAAAATGTTCAAAATCTTTTTATGACACCAACTTCAATAGCTTCGTTCCTTCGGAATTCATTAAACACATTGCCTTTTTAAGAAGATGATTATAAAAGTATTACTCCAACTAAACACATGTTTCAATAGAAACCTTATCTTCAATATGACAACAGAAGCAAACTTTCTCCTCCGCTTCCTGCTTTACTAGATCCAATACTTTAAGATATAACATTGCCAGTGCCACTCCTTATGTCTTTCATGTGCACCAAGTTTTATTTCAATTAGTTTCTTATACAGTGCAGTTATTTATTGATTACCTGAAAATCAAGTTATATATGAGCTGATTTGTGCTTCAATGTGTTATTAATAATGCAGATAAAAATAAAGAAAATTATGCGAAAAGAAAATTGGTCAATAGAAGTAAAGATAAGAGATAAAGATTTATTTACTTTTTTATAGACTAAGTGATTATAGTGTAAAATATTTTATGTGGTTCATTATTTTGGTTTTCAATTTTGTAACAGAAAATGGTTGTGAACAAAAAAGGGTCCTTAACGCAAGTAATATAATGTTTAATACAAGATTGACTCCTCACCTCATATTATATTTTCTCACCTGGACACCTTTAGAGAACATCTTAAAAATTCTTAACTTATAATGGATTTTGAAATTACAATTGGAAGTAACATTACGAGGTTCTTCTTAATAAATAAGTTGAGTCTGTTGTCATCTTATTTCATATTCGTTGATTTCTTTTAGGATGCATTTCAAAATATCTCTGTTTTATCTTCAGCTTGTCCAGACTGATGATCTCTACGTTTGTCGGTCCTGGATGTCGACTCCTACTCCTTCTTTTTGTGGTACAAGTGTAACTTGCATATCAAATCTCTCTCCCCAGGAATTTCAAATTTTATATGCAAGTTCTTTGGATCACAAAAAGAGGGAGTAGGAGTCAACATCCAGGGCTGACAACATAGAATTCGTCAGTCTGGACATGCTGAAGATAAAACAGAGATGTTTTGAAATGCATCCTAAAAGAAATCAATGAATATGAGGTAAGTTGACAACAGGCTCAACTTATTTATTATAAACAGATTGTTGTGTTGATAGTTGGATATCTTGTATATCTTTCCCTCTGGTTGATGGCAAACAAACAGTTTTTTAACAAAATATGGAAATTAACCGCCACAACTGGTATAAAGCAAAGAATCCTGGAGACTCCATTAGAATGACATTGGAACAAAAATGAACAGACAGCTGTAGCAAGAATTAAAATAGGACACCATAATAAAATATTTGATGACAAGACATTTCCAATCTGTCCAAAGTGTAATATGAAAGAAGAAGCATCACCACAAGGTATACTCCAATGCATCATCAGCTCAGAAACAATTCTCTGGAATCAACCTGCCGATGTAATAAAATTACATAAACCTCATGCACTTGGTTTAGATTGACATGGGAACAACAACAAAAAATCTTTTTTTATTCCTTGGGAAATTCAAAATTAATTTTGAATTTCAATTTTGAAATTCATGGGCAAACAAATTGGACAGACAAGCCTCACCTCATTAAACCCTTTTAGCTTCTAAAGGAAGCTACTTCCATAGTATTATACTCTGAAAAAATCCGGTGTCTCTACTCAGATTTGAATCTTCAAATTTTGGAAGATATATATATATATATATATATATAATAGAACAAAACTATTTTAATTAAATTTACAGTGGGAGGAAACACTATGAGGTATTTATATTAATAAATGAGTTGGAGAAAATGTTTTAACATCTCACCTCACAAAGTTGCATGTCTTCACGATACCGATTTTAAAAGTATAGTATTATTTCCATCTTCAGTCAAATTCCAACTGAAGATGGAAGTAATACTATACTATACTTTTGAAACCGGTATCGTGAAGACACGCAACTTTGTGAGGTGAGATGTTAAAACATTTTCTCCAACTCATTTATTAATAAGAACAAAACTAATTTATAAATCCATAGTAGAAAGTATAATGTTATATGGATCAGAAGTTTGGACAAAATGATACATGTCAACAGAATAACTTCAGTTGAAATGGATTTTTGGAGAAGAGCTGCCAGAAAATCTCGACTGAAAAAAATTAGAAATACAGAAATTAGAAAATGTTTGAATGCAGAAAGAAATATAATGGTTGAGATTGAACACAGAGGGCTAAAATAGTATGGACACATAAGAAGAATGCAGGATGGAAGACTACCAAAGGCCATCTATGCATGGAAAATAGAAGGAAGAGAAAAGGAAGATCAAGAACAATCTGGAAGAACAACATTCAAAAATTCAATGAGGAAATTTGGTTTTGTGTGTAACAGATGGCCACAGAGGACCGAGAATAATGGAGAACTTTAATTAAGGGAAATTTATGAATGTTTTGTTGCAAACTGTTAGTCTATAAGTCCGTAGTCATTTATATTTATTTATTTATTTTTAATTCATGTTAATTACTAAGATTGGTTGGAGAAAATCCTCAATGATGAGGAAAATTCTCAAAATGATGATGAAATTTTTGGAATCATGGAGTGCACGATAACAACTAATCAAAAAGGTTTTAGCTTTTTATTTAGACTAGAGTAAGAAGTTTACTTCTCTCTTTTACTAATTTTATGAAAAATATTATTTATTTATTTTTTTGGAAAAAAATATGATTAGTACAGTTTGTAAACAGAATGCAGATAACTTATGAATGTTGTATTTGTGTTTTACAGCAAATTTCCCAAAACTGATTATACATATTCTCCAATATCACATGATCGTAAGGAGGTTGCACCAGGAGTGATAGTTATGCCTAATATGTCTCGTCGCAGTCTGAACGCCATGCGACAGCACGGAATTTCAAGTTCTGAGTCAAATCTTGCCAGAGCTAGTGCAGTGACCAGTGTTACCAGCGTTAACAGACATCAGAAGTCTAAGGGTCGCTGGACTGATCCATCTACTTCAAGTAAGTGACACCTATTGAAATATGTAATATAATTTCCTTGTTTGGCAGAAACTAACAATATTAATTTTCTTTTAATTTTGTCATATACTGTGGTGCTATCTACTAGTGGATTATTTTGTGTCTTAACTGTTGAAGAAGTACTCCATAGCCTACAGCTATTGAGATCTCGCAACACACCATTGTACATTTCATTACTTATGTTTGGAAGTCCTATGTAATATTGATTGTTGGGAATATGTTCTAGAGAAAGCTCATTTTTACGTTCATAACTGTCCCATGTTTTTAAGTATCACAGTTCCCAAGATTTTATAACCCTTTAGGTTCAAGGCCATGCTGGCATAATCTCTCCATACATCCCTATCCTGAACCAATATTTTCCAATCATCCCCTCTATCATTTACCTTCCAAAAATCATGGTTAATGTTATTCTCATACCTCATTCTTGGCCTACCTAGTAAGTGTTGTCCTCTGGTTTTCCTACAAGGAGTTTTCATGCCCTCTTATAGCTCTCTCTCTCTCTCTCTCTCTCTCTCTCTCTCTCTCTCTCCTCCTCTCGCTCTCTCCCTCCTCTCCCTCTCTCTCTCTCGTCCTCTCTCTCTCTCTCTCTCCTCCTCTCTCTCTCTCTCTAACTAACTCACTGACTCTATTGAACCCGTAGGTTCATGGCTGCACGAACATAAGCTCTCCATACATCCCTATCCTTAGCTAATGTTTCCAATCATCCCCTGTATAATCTACTTCCTTCAAATCATGGATAATGTTACTCTCCCACCTCATTCTTGGTCTACCAACTGGGTGATTTCCTTTTTTCCTACAAGAAGCTTCCATGCATCTCTTCCATTCATCATTTGTGCTACATGTCCTACCCTTTGCAGTCTATGAAACTTAACTGTTCTTATTATCTAGCTTTCTTTACATGATATGTACCTCACTATTATGTAGTTTTCTCCATTCACCTGTCTGTTCATCTCTTTTTGGCCCAAAAATGTTTCTAAGAACTTCTTTCTTTTAAAAATGACTTATAGACATAGGTGTATTACATGTTATGCAGTAAGACAGTGCTGAATTAACTAACTCTATGGTACAATAGGCATAGAACGTCCATAGCCTACCATCCAGCTCTCATCTACATGGGTTATAATCACATTCATCCAGTAGAGGGATGACATGTGGTCAGTATGTTGAGTCCCTATAAAATTATTATTTGAAGAGAAAATTTTTTGCCCAGATTGGAGCTCGAATCCAAGGTCTTTAGTTCTATATTATATATATATATATATATATAAGAAAAATAAATGTTTGAATTGGATTTGCCTGGTGGTGTAATGGATATCACACTGAGGTACAGACTCAGAGATCTGGGTTTGAATCCTGTCCAGGCATTTATTTTTTCTTATCATACCATATTAAGCTTGCATTGCTCAATGTTAAACATTTAATTATAACATCGATAAAGCGTCACTGCTATAAAGTAAAAATGTTCTCTTTAATTTGCTTACTTGTTATAGTCAGCTACTAGATGGCAGTGAAGACCGAGTTCTCGCGACATCTAGTAATAATGGAGGATATAATACATATATAAGAAAAATAAATGTTTGAAATGGATTCGCCTGGTGGTGTAATGGATATCACACTGAGGTACAGACTCAGAGATCCGGGTTTGAATCCCATCCAGGCATTTATTTTTCTTATCATACCATATTAAGCTTGCATTGCTCAATGTTAAACATTTAATTATAACATCGATAAAGCGTCACTGCTATAAAGTAAAAATGTTCTCTTTAATTTGCTTACTTGTTATAGTCAGCTACTAGATTGCAGTGAAGACCGAGTTCTCGCGACATCTAGTAATAATGGAGAATATAATACATATATAAGAAAAATAAATGTTTGAATTGGATTCGCCTGGTGGTGTAATGGATATCACACTGAGGTACAGACTCAGAGATCCGGGTTCGAATCCCGTCCAGGCATTTATTTTTCTTATCATACCATATATATATATATATATATATTAGTGTTCTTTCCAACTGAACTACCTAGGCCTTAATTCTAAATACAATTTTTTCTCTTATTTATACAATTCCTAAGAGCAACAAAGGCTATGGACCTTATTAATAATGTTAAATTCCCATTAAAAGTCTTTTTAAGTAAGAATCTGCCATATGGCGTGTCAAACAATGGTTCATAGCCTTTGGCACTCTCGGGAATTATATAAATAAGAGAAAAATTTGCATTTAGATTGGAGGCCTAGATAGCTCAGTTGGAAAGATCACTAGTATGTAGAAGTAGATACCTTGGGTTCGAATCCCAGTTTAGGCAAAATTTGTTCTCTTCTTATATAATTTATCATTCAGTGAGAAATGTTAAATTTAAAATAAAAACATATAAAATTTATATTTACATTATAGTATGGGGGTCATTTCATAAAACATAGCTTCAATTTTGTGTCAGCCAATAAAGCGACAGGAAAAAATTCAATATACGTGACTGAAGATCACTGAAATTTGCTCCACAATACTAGTACAAATTTATGTCCTAATATAAAAGCCTATGGATAAGGGAAATTGAAAAATGTGCAAATAGAAATCATTGTTTTATTATGTGCATCCAGTTTACAACACTGCCTCTAATATACAAACTTTTATATATGTCATCTAGCTTCCAAATCACACACAAGGAATGTTGTGGTGGCATCCTTTACTGTAAAAACTGACTTTTGCAATTACTCTCAAAAGATTGAATTGGAAATATACACACGTGACTTCTTATTTTCTTTTCTCACTTGAACATATTTTGGCAACCTTCTTCACCATTCTCAACTCGAATCCAACTGCTGATTTAACTGTTGGGCCGACCAGCGTCATAATTAAATCCTTTTTTCCTGCAAACTTCAAAATCCATTATTTAGTTACTTTTCTGGATGTAGATTTTTTCACATCCCCCCCCCATACTGTGAGTTCTCTTGGTTTTTCCAGCTATTTCAGAATTTTTGACTTCAGTTCTATGATTTTCTGTCCACAAATGAGGAGTTATTGCCAATATTTTTATTTCTCCACTTTTTATATTTTGAAAGTGCTCTTTCATTCTGATGTTCACATTTCTTTTAGTTTTTCCTATGTAGGTTTTTTTCCCCCCTATATTTAATCTGACTATTTAACTCATGCTCCAAATTGGAGTCAATGACCAATCACGTTTCAATGAATTTTGTTTTACAACCAATGATAGTCATGTTTTACCTTACTATTTATCAAATTCTGTTTACCAAAATAAAGAAAGCTCCTCCTTTTTAATATTCTGAACAGGTCAGAGCATTATTTTGCAGTGACTGACTCTCCAACAAATATGTTTAATATAGCAAATAATAATTCCTTCGAACTACACATTTGATAATTGTGTGTTCAATAATTGTGTTTTTAAATAGTGATTTTTAATAACCTATAATGTTGGATATAATATGCAGTTTGATGTGTTTCATTTTTTCTCCCACTATGGTGCATTCTTACAATATTGCAATTCTATTTGGCAATAAATAATGTGATCAAGTTGCAGTGGACGAATGAATGAAACAACCCAACATTTCTCATTTGTTTTCAAACATCGCTATTTATATTAAATATATAAATATTTTAAAATACCAGCAACTATATTTTAAATAATGATTTTTGAGTAAATAGCTTAATTTTATTCGTTAAATAGTCTTAGCAAATGCCTCTCTTGATTTCCAAATCCTCTAGATAAATTCACTTGTCACTTTGTGACTTGTGAATTTATCGATGATTTGTAAATCACTCATGACATTACTTATGATAAATTCCATTCATCTTTTGTTTTCAATTTATGTTTGTTGTAAAATAGTTTGCCGATACTGAAATAATTTTTTGTGCAGTTCTGATGTTGAATTTGTGAATACTTTTAGGTTCACTGAAAGGTGATAGCTCTGATCCAGTCCCAAAGATGTTTCAAAATGTGTGGTATTCTATTCATAAACAGAATGAATCACTTTATCAAAATTTTGCTCTCTAGTGATAACTTTTTTGTTAATTATTGTATGTTTTTTTTTGTTATTTCAGATGTGCATACATCCAGGAAAGTTTATGAAGAATGGGCAGCTGTTGACTCTGATGTTGATGATGTTGCTGAAAGATTCAGTACAAAAAGTTCATCGTATGTCCAGAACTCTTGGACTGTTACCACCTATATAACATCTTTCTTTATGACTATCTGGACTTTCATTTCCAGTTCTTATACACGAATAGTTGATGGTGCTTACAGATTGGTTGGCTATCCCCGTGATGTATATAGCTACGCTACACCCCGCCGTAAGTTGAAATTTATAATTTTTCTTGGATTAAGATTTTTGTTGTCCAGGATTGAACCCAGACCAGTCAGTTTGGCATCACAGAGTAGGTCAGGAATCAACAAAATGATGCTTGGGGACACAATAGTGGCCTTTTGTAAGTATTAGTCACCAGGCTTATATTTTGTAATTCTGTATAATTTTTTTAATAATTTTTGTTTGATAAATAGCAGGGTGTTTTCCAAGAATTGTTTGAAATTTAATTTATTTCTCAGGCCGTCCTCAAATATAAGTAAAGGGAGGTATGGGTGTTGATCTAAGTTTTCATGGTATTAAAAGGAAGAGAAACTCAAAGTGTTCTTATTTATATTTAAAGAAAAAAAATTATTCGTTCAGACTGGGACTTGAACCCGGGACCCTTGGTTCTCTAGACCAAGTGCTCTACCAACTGAGCTACCGAGCAAGTACCAATCTAAACGCAAATCTTTCTCTATATACGTTGTAATTCCCGCCCACCAAATGCTATGAAGCCGTTGCTTCTATCTTTGCAAATGGCGTCTTCTTTATTAAGAAGACATATATTTGGGAATTATACATTACATTATAAATGCCAGTACGGCTTCTTTCGATGTTCTTATTATTCATTTCTTACATCTCAATGATGGATTATTCTTATTTAATTTGTTTGAAATTGACTGTTCTATCACAGTGTTGTGCTACATTTACATAAATCAAAATGGTGACTCCACACCGCATACATAAATGATCTATATGATCCAGGACTTTGGTAGTGAATTGCTTGTAGTGTATTTTGTTAACTGTTTCAATTCTTGAACAATTTGCATCTTGTAGGGGTACAAATGAAGCTGCTTAACCCATTCGCCTCAAAAGACGAGGTAGACTCGCCGGCAGTTAAATGGTCTTCAACTCAGAAGACGAGGTACACTCGCTTGACTCTACTGTTATATATTTTACAATATTTTGTACATCGCTTGGCTGGGTAAACTTCTATTAACATTTATGTATAGTGGAGGAATGTGTTTTGGCCTTCACCCTTATTGTGAATTCAAGTGCCGTTATCTTTTTCTTGTTTTGAATGTCTGAAAATAGACAATATAATTTACGGTAACTTAAATCTGGTTTTTGGGGAAATGCATAGAGCATTTAAACCTGAAGTGAATGGGTTAAGAAGCACTAGATGCAGTATTCTTGCCAGCATACTGAACTGCCACGATACTTAGCAAAGTGATTTTTTTTTATTTCTTGCAAATCATGCCCAAATTGTTTTACCTTCTCTTATAAAAGATTGTTTGTTAAGACTTCCAGTTGCCAGAAACTTCTCACATCATGCCTTAATGGTTCTTTGCATCTTCTTCATCCGTTTGCTGTCAATATTATTCCTGCTGGTAGATGTACACTCCATAATGGTAGAGATTTGAAATTCTTGTAGGATTTCTGTTTTTATCTAATTTTAGTACTCACCTATTCTTCTCTTGAACTTCATTTCACCAACAGTGATTCTGTTTATATCTCTCTTGCACATTGTCCAAACTTCTCTTCCATAGGCAAGCATTGGTCTTGCCAAGCTCTTACTCTTGTATATCTTTGCAGTAAAGACAGTTTGAAAACTCTATTAATGATTCTTATTCACTTATTATAATTTTGTATTTTAGCTGATATATCAATATATAAATTTCATTATCATTACTTAGTATAAAATTTGAATAAATTTAAAGCATTAAATTAATATTGAGAAGCTAAAGCTATTACTATGATAGAAATAAGTAAATCAATGAACACAATTAAATTATTGCAAATCAATGGTAAAGAGAATGATGATTCATTGCAATTGAATGAGGGACCAGTAGAGTAAGGTAAAGGAAGGATTTCTGCTTGGATGGGAATGAAGCCTGGATTAGCTCAGTGGTCTGAGCATTAGCACGGAAAGCTAAAGGTTCGGGGTTCGATTCCCGGTCCAGGCAAAATTTTTTCTCTTTACCATTGATTTACAATAATTTAATTGTGTTCATTGATTTACTTATTTCTATCATAGTAATAGCTTTAGCTTCTCAATAAATAATGCTATAGCTGTGTGGAGTCCCTTCATGTCTTCTTCAGGTAGAAGCCATTAATTGTGTATTTGTGAATGATGATTCATTGCAATTGAACGAGGGCCCAGTAGAGTGAGGTAAAGGAAGGATTTCTGCTTGGATGGGAATGAAGCCTGGATTAGTTCAGTGGTCTGAGCATTAGCACGGAAAGCTAAAGGTTCGGGGTTTGATTCCCGGTTCAGGCAAAAATTTTTCTCTTTACCATTGATTTACAATAATTTAATTGTGTTCATTGATTTACTTATTTCTATCATAGTAATAGCTTTAGCTTCTCAATATTAATTTAATAAATAATGCTATAGCTGTGTGGAGTCCCTTCATGTCTTCTTCAGGTAGAAGCCATTCATTGTGTATTTGTGAATGATGATTCATTGCAATTGAACGAGGGATCAGTAGAGTAAGGTAAAGGAAGGATTTATGTTTGGATGGGAATGAAGCCTGGATTAGTTCAGTGGTCTGAGCATTAGCATGGAAAGCTAAAGGTTCGGGGTTCGATTCCCGGTTCAGGCAAACATTTTTCTCTTTACCATTGATTTACAATAATTTAATTGTGTTCATTGATTTACTTATTTCTATCATAGTAATAGCTTTAGCTTCTCAATATTAATTTAATAAATAATGCTATAGCTGTGTGGAGTCCCTTCATGTCTTCTTCAGGTAGAAGCCATTAATTGTGTATTTGTGAATGATGATTCTTTGCAATTGAACGAGGGACCAGTAGAGTAAGGTAAAGGAAGGATTTCTGCTTGGATGGGAATGAAGCCTGGATTAACTCAGCGGTCTGAGCATTAGCACGGAAAGCTAAAGGTTCGGGGTTCGATTCCCGGTTCAGGCAAAAATTTTTCTCTTTACCATTGATTTACAAAATTTAAAGCAGTTGTTTTACAGGAGGCGTATCCCCAGTGACAGATGGAAGAAGATTCAATTGGTTATGGAAAATATTTAGTTGGTTCTACAAAGTTGTTTGCTCGGTCATGCATCTAGATTTGTTGCTGTTATCAAGTTGGCACAATACACAAGTTGAAAAAGAAATGGAAGAAGATTATATTGAAACAGACAGCACATCTAAACTTACATCCACTCACAAACCAAAATTATGGAGACTCTTACTTTTGTTGTTACCACTTCTCTTTCTCACAGGTAAGTGATGCTAATGAATTCTATTGAAATTGAACTTGTAATCTTTATCAACATAAGAATATTCTTTACATTAGCAGCCATTACTTCAACATTCTGCTCTTACATTATAATTTATTATTTCTATTCAGGGCATTCAGAATTTTTTAATTTTATTTGATTAATAATAAGTTGAATCTGTTGTTTCATCTTACCTCTTAAAACATTTTAGTCTAAGATCTGGCTGCAAGTTTACTATGTTCATTGAGTGTATGAACAAAATATATTTTATGTAAAATTGTAGACTTTCACAGCAGGTATTTTGATTCGTGTATTTTATGTCTTTCGGGCTAAACGGCCATTTAGCCCAAATACATAGAATACATGAATCAAAATATATTTTTTTCATAAAATTGTGAATGACTGAATACATTTTTGCCGAGTTGCCTATTAAAATTTGGCCGCCAGTATGTTTAATTAAAATATAATTTATTTTGTTTATTTTTTATTATTTCACTCACCTCATACTTCATATGAAGTATGAGGTGAGTGAAATAATAAAAAATAAACAATATTAAAGAACCTCATAGTGTTATTTCCTATCTACATAACTTAATTATAATTTATTTATTTATTCAAAATAATTTGATTCACTTGTTATTAAAATAAATTATAATCCAGTTCGCAAAAATAGATGTATACAGCTTGAAAAGTTTTGGTTGCCATTGCAAACTTGGCCGTAACCTCCTCGCAGCAGGAAGTAAAACCACTGCCCTTTATGTATACTATGTACAATGTATATACAAAAATATATCCAAAAGGTAGTGTTAATATACATTATACAAAACAAATCACGGAATTTTAAATGAACTGAACTTTATTTGAAACAATATAAAACAATAAATACGTACTTACCGCCATATTATTACTGATTGGTGTCATAGCCTGCTGCAGCTGCGTGGAGGTTTATGGTCATGTTTGCAATGGCAACCAAAACTTTTAAAGCTCTATACATCGATTTCTGCGAACTGGATTATAATTTATTTTAATTAAACATACTGGCCAACTCGGCAAATATGTATTTAGTCATTCACAATTTTATGAAAAAAATAGATTTTGTTCATATACTAGATGAACGTAGTAATCTTGCAGCCGGATCTTGGACTACTATGTTCTTTTGGACAAATTCCAATATACCTGCATATCATCAGCTTAATTGCTTCATTTAAATAATTGTTAGATCATATTGCTATATTTTAACAAGTGGTTAGAATAAAATTGTACTAAAAGCAAATAAAACATGACATGTAATAAAAATGTCTTAATAATAATGATGACTATTTAACTCATGCCCCAAATGGGAGTCAATGACCAATCACGTTTCAATGATTTCTGTTTTACAACCAATCAGAATCGTGTTTCACCAAATATTTATCAGTGTTATGATTACCATATTAAAGAAAGCTCCTCCTTACAATATTGCGTTCCTTTGGCAATAAATAGTATGATCTGGTTGCAGTGATAAACAAATGAAGCAGTAGAAGCGTACCTATCGTTTCTCATTTGTTTTCAAACATCGCCGTTTACATTAAATATATAAATATTTTAAAATAACTATAGTTAAATAATGATTTGTGAGTAAACAGCTTAATTTTATTCGTTAAATAGTCCTAACAAATGCCACTCTTGATTTCCAAATTCTCTAGATAAATTGGAAATCACTCGTGGCATTACTTATGATAATCACTTTAGTCCTGGTGGATAGTGGTAACTATGCTCATCTCTGGTTGTGATATTCTTTGATTCAAACTCTGCTGATTTTGGTGGATTTTTCAGGATATAAAACTCCTTAGCATGGATTATTTCATAAGTGAACTAAAGCTGTGTCGGCTGTGATGGACTAGTGATTATGCTCCTAGCCTCTGGTTCTGAGGGTCGCAGGTTCAAATCCGGCCATGGTCAATGTTTTTTTTTTTTTAGGATGGAAAAATCCATGGAGCTAGTCTGTAGATTTTCAGGCTCATAAAAGGTCCTTAAGCCTGAATAAAATGCCTCTAAGCAAAATTACTGGTCTCACACATTCTTGTAATATCATAGTTGCCTGCTAGATGTCTCATTGAGTCAGTGTGTGGACACAAGCCACTCATGACATCTATGGACAAATAATGTAACTAAATGAATTTGGTCTATTAACTCCTAACAAAGGAGATGCTATGGTTCAACACTGGACTATGCCATTATAGATAGATAGATAGATAGGTAGAACTAAATATGTGGGTCCTCTTATAGATTTACGGCACATAAAAGAACTTCGTGATTGAAAAAAGAGGCCTCTGCACAAAAGTAGTAGGGACTTTCACACCCATATTTGAATTGTGATTCTAATGGTCTTAACTCTTAAAGAGTATCATTAAATAAAATAACTAATTACTAATAATCGTCAATGCCTCCTGTCTTCTCAACTTCTGTTTCATAAATCTGAAGATTAAAAATTACTAGTGTTCGCTCATTGGTCGAAATTCGACTATAAATAACATGTCACTGCACTTGTTATCTCACTTTTTATTATACTAGTAGAGATCCGTGAAATTTGCGATAATGCGAAATGCTCTAATTTTGCCATTTTCTTGTACCATTTCTTAACTCTACTTTCCATAACATCAAAAAAAGCATTTATGAATCGCGAAATCCTACAATAATGCGAAATAACACCGAAATTTAAAATTCTCAACGAATTCCGGAGATTTTTTTGTTCTATTTGCAAAATTTTCATAATGCATATTTAAACACTGTTTTCGGATTCCATCTTCTTTTTAACTGCCATATCTGATGGTGCCATATCTGCTTCCTCCATGCAATCTTGCAAAGGGAAATGGTTGCAACACAGTTCACAACCTAGAGGTCATGTGTTCTGTCCTTCTCATGCTCAAATATGGTCTCTCCATAGATTTTAAGTTCTATGGCCAATATGAATTCCAAGAAATACAAATTATGTTAACGTGTAAGATAAGTTTCTTCCCCCTAAATTTTTGCAGACATAATTATCAATTTTGTATCAATCATTATTAAGTAATGGTATCTTCAAATCTAAAGAAAACATTTCTTTAAATATAAGCAGTAACCATACAATAATGCAAGCACTGCTAAATTTGAATAAGCCAACAATGGACCATGAATAATTACTCGTATTTACTTTTTTTTTTAGAATAACACTGCTAAATTCCCAATAACATCGAAATCTTGAAATTTTAAAACAAATTTTCCCTAAAAATAAAACCACTTTCACGGTATATATTAGACAATGTTAGTTTTAAATTGTACTTCATTTATTTGACATTGTACTGGATTTTTATTATTATCATATATGTATATAAAAACATAATTGCTTGACAAACAGAGGGAAAAAAGGTACTTATCTGTTTCATCAAGGTTTTTTGAGTCTAGAAGAAATAAAAATAAATAAAATAAATAACTTAATTGTTTTGTTAAGTTTTGGAGTTATCTTCTGTGAAAATCTGTCCTATATAGGCCATGGTTTCATTAACAGGCACTATAGTAAACAGAGAAACCACATCAAAACTAACTAGCATATCATTAGATGTTATGTTTATGTTATGTAGCTTCTCGATAAAGTGCAGTTTTTAATGTAGATATAATAATAAATATCATTGCAGCCAATGGCCATGTAGAAAGAACTGTTTTCATGTCTTACAAAAGTCTGTTATCGATGTTCCTATGTCTTTACACTGTAATAGGTGATATCGGTCGCAGTGCGACCCACATAGTTTGCACTTGCACTTTTCTTCTGGGTTATGGCGCTTCACTGTTGTGCATATCCTGTGGTAGAAGCCATGGACCGCGACTCTCGTCACGGTGTGTCTGAGGTCGTATCTGGCTGCTGTCCATTCCCTGTAGATCATCGCATCCGTTACATAGAACTCAGGCCATATCTGTTCTCTCTTCTCGTTGAGTTCCCACAGCAGTTCTTTATAGGCATCTGTTGCCAGCACGAGAAGGTCCAGGTGGAGCTCTTCTATGAAGAATGGTTCCTTTGTCAGTAAGGATGTTAGGCGAGAAGGCTGTATTTTGATACGCTTAGCGCTATCTTTAAAAAAAAGTGTGCTTTGACTTTCTCTATTTCCTCTAGGTTTGCCTTATTTAGGTTCTTCGAAATCACTTCTATTCCATAGGTCATGATTGGTGCTATTTTTAAGCGGAAGATGGTCATTGCTGTCTCCAGGGATAGTTTACTCAGGCTTTTAATGCTGTTCGTTGCTATTCTGGCCGCTAAGGCGCGTTCTTTGATATGCTTATCGAAGGTGTCACCTCGGCTCTGCAGTGTGATCCCCAGATATTTGAACTGGTTTACATTTTGCAGTGGGTCTCCCTTATACCGAATGCAGTCATTCGCTGCGAGTCTTCCTCCTTTCCTGAAGGTCATTTTTACTGTTTTCTTCTCATTTATTTCTAGATTGTTCTTTTCGGCCCATGCTACGAGTTTGTCGAACGCTGTTTGAGCTTTTTCGATGTCTTGGGATGTAATCACCATGTCATCAGCGTATGCCAAGATTTGGACGTTTTCTGTTTCTATCTGTGTGGGTATTTTTGCTGTTGCTATTATGAAGAGTAGGGGACTAAACGGGTCACCTTGGAGTACGCCATTTGTCTGATCTATTTGCTCTGTTTTTGAAACTCCATCGTCTATCTGCACTTGGTTTCTGGAGAGGATGTTCTCAATTAATCTAGTTATTTGGTTTCTCCCTGCTGCTTCTTCTATTCTTCTTATTATCAGCTGCCTGTTTAAGAGGTCGAAAGCCTTCTTGTAGTCTATGAAGATGGCATGTAGTTTTCCTCTCGGTTGTTCTAAGGCTATTTCGATGCTCTCTTGTAGACATTTAATTGCTTGTGTCATCGATTTCCCTTTTACGAACCCGAACTGTTGTTCCGGTATGACGTGGGCTGTCATCGCTCTTAATCTGTCTGTGAGTATGCTGGACATTATTTTTAGTGTTGTGCACTCTAGGGCTATTCCCCTGTATGAGTTTGGGTCCTTCGTGTCTCCTTTGGCTTTGAACAGCACCTTCAGCGTTGCTATTCTCCACTTGTCTGGAATGCTGCTTTGCCTTAAGCATTCGTTGAAAAGCTCTGTGTCCAGGTGTCTGCGAGAGCTTGCTCTGTTTCTTTGAGGTGTTCGAAGGCAATTTCGTCAGGTCCGCAGGCTTTTCTGTTTTTCGAACTTGCAATGTGTCGTCTTACTTCCTCTCTGGTGAAGAGGCAGGATTTCTCCACTTCTACTTTCCTTCGTGTAGTTTCTGGGTGTGTTTCTTTGGCCTGCAGTACTTCTTTAAAGTGTTTCTCCCACGTATATATTGGTACATCTCTTGGAAAGGATGGCTGTTTTGGTGAGGTCACTTTATACCATTTTTCCTCTGCTTTTTCTATTATTTTTTTCTCTTCTTCTGCCCGGTACGTTTCTTTATACCTTTCCACTGTTTGTTTATAGGCTCTCCTGGTATTTTGGTATTCTTGTAGGTCTTTGTGTGTTTTCGATAATTTTGCCTTGTGGAGTGCTATGATCGCGGCTCTCCTCGCTACGTAGCATTCTTGTTTGAACCATGGCTTTGCTTTTCTTTTAGATATGTGATTTTTCAAGGAATGGCTTTTGAAGTGATATCAGGTGCTTTGCGAGTTAGTAGGTCGGAGAGCCAATGACACTAACAATTGGCCGGAGCATTCTGTTCTTTTGAACTTTAGGAAGACCATACAGTCTTGGTGGTTGAGTTTCAGAGTCACATAACTTGTTTTTTTAACAAGTTAACGTAACACCAGTTATGAACCATGGCCTTATAGTCCGAAATCTTCTAATATCATGATTTCCGGCTGTGAAAGCCTGCCTACTACAATTAAACTTTTTTTTAAAGAAATTTGGACTTATAATATACATTCTACATTTAAATTATAAGCAAAATGGGTTGAAGGATCCCAAGTGCAAGCTATCAGAAAACAACATTTAAAATTAACAAAATATTTTGGGGACATTTGGTTAGAACATTTAAGACTTTTTTCAATCATATCATTTATATAATACACAGAAAAGTAAAGAGTTGGAATAAAATTGAAAATGCGAATGATGATTTCTGAAACATGTTCTTATGAAGTGAGGCATAAAATTTCCAATTCAATTTTTATTCTATTGTTTTCTCCTCTGTCATTTCTGAAATGTTTAAATTAGCTTTTTTGACACCTGTGTATGTTAATGAGTTGTAATCTAGTTGGGGAAAAAAAAAAAAAAAGCTGAAACATCTTCAAAATGTGTCCAGGTGAGAAGATTTATGAGGTGGTATATAATTTTCTGATAGTATTCACATTTAATTTTTAATAATATAAAGTATTAATTAACCAGGTATGTGTTTACATTCTATTGTGGTTAGCAATGTGGCTTGTGTTTGTGTTATGTTGATGTATTAATGCCACCAGCTAACTTTATCTACTCATATTTCTGTAATAATACAATTTCATCTTAATATTTTATAATGCTCTTTTTTTTACAGGATTTCATTTGGTGCAAACATATTCCTTCCCATATCCAAATTTAATTTCAGACATAAAAACATCATTTTCTGATGCAAACTTATTTCCAACTTTTGATATTCCTTTCTTTGAGTCTTCTGACGAATCATGAATTTTCACTACATAATCTTTCTTGTTCTGTCTGTGCAGCATGAAAGTGTCCCAACATGATTTTTTTTAATTTATTTATTATTTCAGTATATTTCTCATTTTTTCAACCACTTAGGTGCATCAGGTAATACCTTCAAAATCTCTCTAGATGAGAAATGAAAATTCCTTGTTTTCTCTTGATGCATACAATTGATATAATATATATTTTTTTTATTTACACTTTTGCCTAAAATCTTAAAATATTGTAATTTTTTAAAAATATTTTATCCTTTATTTCACAATTTTAAATCACAGAAACAAATATTTAGATTCTTCCAAAGTAATGTACAAATTATTTAATTAATGTACACATGTTGCTATGTTGATTTAAAATAAATGATTTGTTGCTATATATACTTTATAAGTATGTTATGGATAGATCTTAGATTCTAGGTTATTATACCTATTTTATTACGGATAAATAAAAAGAAGTAATGTAGGTAGGCCCTCAAGTTTTTGAAAAGTTACAGCACATGAAAGAGTCAATATGCCTATAAATGCCTAGTTTATCCACTTGCCTATTTTCATTTATTTATTGATGCTAAAATTGGCCTTTTTAAATCAATTTATACATACTTTGTTCCACTTCTCCGTTGCCAACTTTTTAAAATTTTATCAGAAGATCAAAATAATATAAAAGTGACAATTTTATTTTGTGGTCAGTAAATATTTACTGTAGATAATTGACTTTGTTTCTTGTAATTTCATAATTCTTACATCTATTTTTCTGTTAATGATAGTGATAATATGTGGTATTATAAATTTTAAAAACCTAAAGTTGTCATTTTTTACATTTAATAAAGCTTATTTTAGGCACCTAAATCAACATATTTATGAGCCTAGAAGTCTGAAGTCAGTCATAGAGTATCGTTTTGTCTACATAAAAAAAACACATTGTCAGATTAGTTAAGTTGATGTTAAAAAATTCAATAGAAAATATCATTTGTTTCAAAATGATTTAAATATTTTGACAATATGCAAGGTATTATATGAAGTGACACATTTTAATTTATAATTTAATTTTATAATTACTCCTACTCCAAGGTGGGACAGGTCTAGAAGGCCCTGGCTACCATCTGGGTGCTGGCATCATTTTCCCATATGCCGTTTACAGAGATGGTCGATCATCCAGTCGGTAAAGGGTTGTCAAGTGGTCAACAGGTCTCTGAATCATTGAAACTATTTTTCTCGACCTGGAGTCTCTACTTATTGTAGTTATCCAAATTCCTCATAATGCTAGGTAGGCAGTCCCATGCTAGCCGAAATTCCATGAGAGAATTCTTCCCCAGGAAGACTCTCATAGCTCTGCATCTTAGATTGCTTGGCTACACTGTGGAAGTGTTATATTTAGAGAATGGATTTTTAAGGTGCAGCATCTTTAAAAAAAAATAGCAGTTTTCATATGGATAGGCTAAGATATTTATTTTGAGGCAAAATGAAAGAAAATAAACATAATTTTTGGCATATTTTCATGAGATTAGCACTTTTCTTACTCTATCCCTTCTTTTTAATGCTTCAATACTTTTTTCTCTGTTTTTTCAAGGATTGAACAAAAAATACATATTTTCACTCTTCTTTAACACTATTTTTAATCACATTTCCAGAAGACAACAATAAATATAAAAAATAAAATATAATTTATGTAAATCACCACATTTGGAATTCCTTTTCCTGAGTAGTATTTACAAATAGGCCCTAGTGGTCTTCTCTAGATGTCAAGCAGAGTTTCTGTTCTGAGTTCAATGTGTCAGTGACTTATTGTCAAAAACATTTAAATTTTGTGTAAAATCCCCTAAAAGTTGATTAAAACTCAGTTATTTGTTCTATTTGCTTCCAAAGTATATAGTGTGTCCTAATTCAACAAAACAAGAAAAAAGTTTCAGGGATTGAAATGATACTTTGTTATAATTTAAAAACACAAAAAAAAGGGACAAATTACTGGTGTAGAATGTAATAATTAGTAATGTATATAGTTCTTGATAAGAAAAAAGTACAAAAAACAGGGGGAAAAAATTAGAATTTGACATTAAAAACTTTAAAAAAATCATTGTATAAACAATGTGAATCCTGCAAATTTTTAGCTATGAATCATGGGAAAATAGAATTGCTAGTCTTGTGTTACAGATCGGTCACATATCCTTACTCGGTAACACTGTCTCTAATTCCATTGGAATAGAGCATTGCAGCAGCTGAAAACTTAAGATATAAATTTAGCTAGCTTATCCAAATCCTAATCTAACCTATTCACTGTATCAAAACACAAGGAAATTAACGATGTAGGACAAGGTAACAAGCTATGTCATTAGATGTTGCAATAAAAGAAATAAACATGTTGGTACCATCATTAGCTTTCGATATAATTTACAACCTGTGCTCATATAGTTCGTAATTTGTGGACCGTTCACATTCTTAATGCATAATTTCTCTAACAATAGCTAATGTTTCTATAACCATGGTTCCTAAACTTAATATGTTTTGAATAGTTTTTTTTTATAAGAGCAGCGTATCTTCTATTCTGAGTATTTTGGCAAGAATCAAATGAGGAAACTATAAACGTAAAATATCAAGCACATGTTGTGAAGAGTAGATCAAAGACAATAATGATAATTGATAGTGGTGTAAGAAATTCTGTTTCCAAAAGTACAGTGTACTAAAGATCTTTACAGATGGTATCCTGACAGTTATGCCATAGAGTTTTGTATTCACTTCCATTAATTAATATATATTATTTACATCTGTTGCAAAAGTAAGCCATTGTATTAAAAAAGTATGTCTTCGTTATTATAAAAAATAATAAATCCATGACACGATGGCTCTGAAGTATCAAGGCCAACTAAAGTGATTGCTGCGACTGGCTAGCAGATAACAGTACAGAGAGCCACGTGGTTAGCATGACTCCATTCCTCATCCTAATTCTGTTTTCTTAACCATATTTTGCTTCAATATTACTTTGGATTAGGTAATTATTGTATTGAAAATATTCACTTCAATATTACTTTGAATTAGGTAATTATGTATTGAAAATATTCACTTCACATATTTTATTTTCATACTTGGATATCCTTTGGCAAATATCTTCCTCATTCTCAACTAAAATCTGACCCAATTTGGATTTTAGTTGAGGATGGTGAGGATGTTTATCTAAAAAATCCCAGTGAGAGAAAACAAAATATGAGATTAGGTATAAATTTCTGATTCAATCTCTTAATAACTTAGATGTTAAAGTATCTATAAATAAGAATAAAATAAAAAAATCTCAATACGAAATCATGTTTCTCTCTAGCAATATGGTTCCTATTGATAGAGTCACACTTCAGAGTTTCTAGTGAACTAAATTATTTACAATGTATAGGCCCATTCCATATGTAGGCCTCATCCTACTAAAAAAAAATGGATTCTCCAGGTGACATAGTATTTTGTAAAAAATCAAACCTTGTCTGGATGTTTTACTAAATGTGTCATCAGTGTAAATTGTTTTGCTAATGGTACTTGAATTCCATATTGATTACCTTGATGGGGGAGTAATATGCCACAGGAAGTGCAAAGGTCTCCTACACAAATCATGGTGTGTTTAGAGTTTAAGACTCCACCCCCACCCCACCAGTTTTTGCCTCAATATTTAAATATAAAATGTGTAATTATGGCAATATAAATTACATTTTTTAATATGTTCAAACATTTTTGAAGAGCTTTTCTTTTCCCTGAACTGAGATTTGAAGCAAGACCTCCAGTTTTACAAACTGATGCACTAACCATTTATGCTACTCAGACGCCTTTATTCTGACATAAATTTTTCTCTCTCTTATAGTCCTGTTTCCTCATAGCAGTAAACTGTCGTTCACAATACAATTGGATGTTATAAATCAAGATATCATTAAGATGTGATTTTAACACTACTTCAAACATACTCAAGTTTAGAGCACAGAACTATCATGTTGCACAGACATTGTACAAAATAACTTTCTTGTACTAACACACATTTTCCTGTAGTCTTAAAATGCTTTGCTTTCATATTTTAACATTTGGTCTGCTAGAATTTCTCCAAGCTTTCTTTGTTTACAGTGTTATGTGTTTTGAATGTTTTTCTATGAGCATGTAATTTATTTATTTTCAGTTAATTTTTGTAAGTTTATAATTTAAAGGCACATAACATCAATTGTTAATTCTCTACATAACAATAGCTAATGTGAGGAAGCTCATATTTCTATTTTTCTCAATTTATGGTGTGCAAATATTTCTTTCTACACTGCGTGAGATGCAAAAAAGTGATTAACGTTTCCATTCACAGCTGTGTGAAGATCATAGCATTTCCACTGTAGACTATAAAATATGTTATAAAAATAAAAATACACTATACATTTCACTTTAATATAACAAAATTGACATATTTTATATATTGTACATATATTCAGTTAATTGCTTATATGCATAACTCAATATGATTGAAAATTGATGTTACAATTAACATGCAAGTCTCTGTTTCACACAGTGCACTGCAGACTCTGTAGAGGAAGTGAATCAACACAGGGGGATGGAGTGCTAAAATTATATTGATAAACATGGATTGTGATTGGTCACCAATAAGACAAGCTTCTTCACTTGCATGTTCACCCATGTGTTATCAATCCCTTTCTTACATCTCATGCACTATGAGGAAATTATTTAGTTTCACCATTTTTAATAACATATAAGGGTAATTTCATAAATTATGGCAATTATTTTATATCAATCAGTAAAGCAGCAGGAATAGAAATTCACTATATCTAATTGAAGGTTACTTTGTGCTTCACATTGGAAATGGATTGCATACAATGTTCATCTAGATACTTTAGACCATAAGAAATATAAAAATTAGGCAAACAAATGAATAGAGGAGTTTCAATATATAAAATATAGTGAATAGGAATGGTGTTGACTTGTAAAATGGATGGAGAATGAAAGAAAGCCAAAGAAGAATTTAAAATGGATGCCATCAGGAAGGAGATGAAGAGATAGATTCAATACTTTGTTATCTAAGATAAAGTTGGTTGGAATGATATTGATATCTAAAATGTTGAAGATGAAAGAATGCCAAAGAAGGTTTTAAAGGATGCCATTTGGAAGTGGATCAAGAGGTAGACCTTAACACAAATGTTTGGAAGAAGTGAAGAAAGCAATGGAATGAGAAATAACTACAAGAGGAGGAATAAAACGATATAGAAAGTTGATGAAAGGAATAAGACTGTAAACATATGTTAAAAATGATATTTTTATAGATTTATAAACTTGTTAAAAATAATAATAATAGAAATAATGATAAAAGATAATAATAATAATAGTGATATAAAGCTGATGGCTGAGAAAATGAGAGGGCTACAACTATATATATTAGATATTACTATAGACTTGTAGCAAGTATGAAGCTCTATAAAAAATTTTGGAGTGGTAGAATAAGTACAACATTACTTATACAAGGTGTCTCTAATCTTCAAGATCAGAACTATGCCTGAATATATACTGAATATTTTCAGGTGGTTGCCTGCCTGCTTCCTGATTAGTGGGCTTACATTTGATACACAATGCGGTTGGAAATTTTAATTGTAAAATTTTTAATCTTGGTACTAAGAGGGGTGCTGATGTATAATTTTTAATTACTAGAGTGTGCACCAGATGCTTGGACTAATTTCCAAAACTGTTCTGCTATACGTATGTTGAGAAGGTGTAAAATACTGTTCATTGCAATTTGTATGTCAGATGGGGCCAATAAACCGGCAGTTCTTTGTGCTTTTCAATAGGAGTAGGCTACATGCCAGCATCAAATTTCACCTCCCTTCTCTTGTCATCATCTGTCACACAACATACTTACACTTCACAAACACTTAATCATACACTCATCCTACAGTCCTCTCTGAAAAAAATATACGTACTTATAATTTATATAAAGTGGTCAGTAGAAGAAAAGTGGTCAGTAGAAGAGGTGTGTAAATTGAAAGTAGACCACATTAATCCTATTTATCCACAGTAGTGCTGAACCCGAAGCACTAAAAGTATAATGGGTGGCATTAGAACACACACAGAACTGACTATTTTAAGGTAAGAAACAATGGTTAGAAATGGCATATTTCAGATGTGTAAGATCTTGAACTTCTGAGAAACTTGCTTCATGTGTGAATAACATGCATTCTAGGAAGTTGTGTAATGTAGTAAAGTATTGAGTAAATCATTGACTCTACTGAAGTCAGCATTAAGAATAATTTGGTCCTGCAGTTTGCATCCATAGTAGACGATAATTGCTGTTCCCTCAGCAATCTCGAAAAAATCTTTGAAAATGCATTTCTTGTGGAAAATATTTGATTGCATTCTTATTTATAAATGTTTTAATATCTAAAGTCTATTAATGTTTTAATGATTCTGTGACATGGATTCTGATAATAAAATTCCAATCTCAGTTTGCTTTGATGACCAAGGAATACCAAAAACCTTCTGAATAATTGTATAAGATGCTATCTCTGCCTGCGCCAACTTGCTTTATGGGAATAGATGGATGCACATAATTTAAATGATTTAACACCATCATTTCAGAGAATTGGTGCATGAATATTTTTAATTAGCATCCTCACCAGCTTCTCTGGCTTGAATCACCCAGTCTCTCATAAGTTCAAGTCTCATGGTGCCTAAATGTGCATTTTTGACCATTGATTTCCAAAATACTCAGTTTACAATCTACTATCATTTATATAATTTTAATCTTAAAGGTTAGAGACACCCTGTATGCTGTTTTAAAATATGCTCTCTTGTGTTTGATCTGAACTTACTGATATTAAATTATCAAGGTGTATATTAAGCTTTAATAAATAAAATAAAAATAAAAATCTGATTGTTCATTCAGAACAAGACTGTGATATGTCAAAAAAGTTAATATATATTTATTTCACAAATAGCAATTATTGACTTGTTAATTTTCTTGGTTGTCAATAACACTTACTCTCAATTGAGTGTTGTACCCCAGCGCAGGATTGACGGTGAGCCTAATCAAAAAAGTTAATACTAACTCTAGCTTTTGTTTTCTCTTAACATTGCGTCTCTTAGATAAAAATTTCCAAATCAATCTGTTAGCATTTCTGCTTTTGCAACTTATTCTTTTAAACTCTGCTAGTAATTCTCTGATACTTGTTGAGTATTGTTTACTGATAATTGTTCATTTTGTATCTCTGACACCAAATATTTCTCCTCAACAACAGTCAGTCCATTGGTTAATGATTATAATGCTTTTATATATTAAATTTGGGAATTTTTAACATTATGAGATTCAGATTCATAAGAATTAAATTAATCATGATTATTTCATACCTCATACTTCTATATTTCTTTAAATACAGCACTGCAGTATCGGCAATTTCTTATCACCATCATCAGCTGTTTTCACGATTGTCAATTTTTACTTTTGTTGATAATTATCCAAACTGCCATCTGATGTTCTTTTAAAATCAGATGGCAGTTTGGATAATTATCAACAAAAGTAAAAATTGACAATCGTGAAAACAGCTGATGATGGTGATAAGAAATTGCCGATACTGCAGTGCTGTATTTAAAGAAATATAGAAGTATGAGGTATGAAATAATCACGATTAATTTAATTCTTATTATTATAATGCTTACCTCTGGTTCTGAGAGCATACTGTTAATTTATACAATTGTATCTCGATAATAAATTATAGTGAAAGCAACAACTATAAAATAAATATTTTTAAAGAAACTGCTATAAAATAAATATTTTGAAAGATACAGAATTTCTGATTGGAAACGAAAACATGCTAAACAAGAACATACCATTGACCATAACCCCGTTTATGGAATCATCACGACATGAAACAGTCCTTGACAAAACACTGAAGATGGACAAGAGTCCAAAAGGCCTCTCAGAAGCATATAAAACTTTCAGTTGAAGAAAATTAATTTATCAGGTATGTTTTTATCGTTTTATCTTTGATGTAATAACCTCAATGGTGGTCTGAAATAATTTTTAAAAATGTAGAATTTAGATGACATAAGTCCTTTGAATCAACGAGTTTGTTTTATGAAGAGTGCTAATTTCATCATGTTTCGGTATAATTTCCAGATTATCAGAGCTTTTATTTTTATGCTCATTTTACACTAAACATTAAAACTTCTTGGGAACATAAACAAGAATGATGATTTGTACATTGATAAATTGCTGTTTACGTTTATACTTTCTGGTGGCTCTGAACTAATTACTCTCGAATCTGTTGGCCTGACCTGTTTTTACATTGAGTTCTTGGTGAAAAAAGACAAGTGACTGTTCACTGCATAACAACATTCGTATTAGGCACTTATCATTTTTGTGTTACTTCTTTCATAGCTATAAATAATAAGATTATTTAATAAATGGGGACATAGTTCTATATGTATAAATGCTTCCTTCTTTCTTCTGTTTTTACAAGTTTACAGTAATGCCAGATTCAAAAATGTTTAATGTGTCTGGTTGTACCACTCACTCTCATATAATTATTTCAATTGACAAAAAGCTAATACCAGTAAGTGAGGCAACCAAACGTTTTGAGAAATTATACCAATAAAGAGTGTGTGTGTACATGCGTGAGAGAGAGAAGGGGGGGTGAATGTTCACAGCATCATAACTTTTCGGATTTGGGATGCAATTTTTTTCTTGTTACATGTAGAATCTGGAAATTTAGGCAATTATTTTGGCTAAATAGGCACTCAAAATTCAGGAAGTAGGCAGTAAATGATTGCAAATAGGCATTTAAAATTTATGAAAATTGCCACAAAATATTGGAAATGCGTATTTAAAACTTACAGAAGTTGGCATTAAGATAATCATTAGTTAATTATTGTTTTATGTAGACTATTTTTAATAAACATCTTCTTCACATTTTAATACTTTCTCTTAAAGTTCTCAACTGCAATACTCAGCCTCCTGTTAGAAGACTTTTTTTCATGCTGGAAAAGGATCATTATACTTCCACTGAAGTGAACAGAGCATACCTAAAACATGCTATTATGGATGAATCTATATCAATGGCAGTAGAACTTTCACCATTCAGAAACATACGGATGCATATTTATATACATTTTATCTTCTTTCCATCAATTAGTTTTATTTATGAAAATAATAGTTGAAAATATCCATAACAATTCAAAAAAGGCAAAAAAAAAATTCCAAATAGGTAACAGAAGTTAAAATAGGCAAAAAAAAAATGCAACACAAAAACTGACCCTATTGTCCCAAATGTATGGAAATATGTTTTAACTATTTGACTCTTATATGTAACTGTCCAGATAAAAAAAAAAGGCATTTTGTCTAAATTCTGGCCTCTGGGGCAAGATTTCCAGACAAATTATTATTTTTTAATGATAATGATAATAATAATGTCATTTAGAAAAGAAAAATTAACGCTTGAACCGGGATTTATATAACATTTAAATATAAGATTGAAGAAAGTAATTTATTTATCAGAGTTAAGGCCATAAGGCTTTCTCTTGCATTCAGTCAGTGAAGAAATTTTAGGTACAGAAAAATTACATATGATTATAATCTGAAATTAAAAATCAGAGATGTTACGAAACTAAAATCTCAGATTTGCATTAAATATTACTGAAAATGAATTGAAAATATGGAAATACAATATATCTTGAGAAAAAATATGATGTAGGTTTTGGTTGCAATAAATGAGGTATTTTATAAGGCATTCTATATCTGACCAGAGAAAAACATTGATTACATCAGCATCATCATGAACTTATTTAGGTTTAGGTTGTTTGAACCTGTTCCTATGAGATTGCATGGAATAGCAAAAATGTGAGCCCATATTATCAAGATTTCACTATATGTTCAGTTTTGATATATTGCATTACCATAACTTCATTACACAATGAAAATTTAAGTAATTTTTATTAATTAAAAATGGAAAAAAATTGCATTACAGATTATAAATGTTAATATTTTTTTTAATATGGCCTTTTTGTATTGAATAAGAATCTTTTGTTTATCATAGCAGATTGCAATTATAAAAATCAATAGTTCAAATAACTACAAATATAATCACTTTTATCAAGAAATCCTTGTTTATATTGATATTATAAAAATCATTAATCCAAATAATTACAAATAGAATAAATGTTATCAAGAAATCATTATTTATTCAGAGAACATTGGGTAGACACTTGATTTTTCTCTTCAAAAAATGATTTGGACGATCAAACAAGTATATAAATTTACATTTTAACACCATAACTTGAATCTCTGTTTATTTGTGATAATTACACATCTCGTTTACGTTAAAAAATATTTACAGGGTACTCTATGAAGAGGCAGGATTGTTTTGTACCTCAGATCTTCTGAAGCCATAAAATAATTTGTTGCCTGTTATTTATTTATTTATTGCTTAATCTAACTTTCATAGTATATTTGTAGAGAAAAATATCAGCGCAAGATATGCACATATTATTTGTGCTCCTTATTTTTGTTATAATTTTAGCTTAGAATATTTATTTTACAGTTTCATGGAGATATTTACTTGATTGTAGGAACATAATCTAAATCACCATGCCTTCACAAATTTTTAGATTTGTTGTGAAAAACGATAAAAATTGTTAAACTGTGGCCCTAGTTTAGACTTTGTTTCTGCAATCATTTGATATTTAGAGTTTATGTTTCTTTATTTTATAGATAATGTAACTTATATTTTAAACAGCTTTATTTTCAATTTTATACCTCTTAACATATTGTATTGGGTTCTTTGTGTTTTCCTATTGATTGTGCATAGAAAATAGAACTCTCTTTTGGTCCTGGGGAACTTTGCTCTTCCCTGTTGAGGACTAATGGTTACTATGCTTGCCTCTGATTCCGAGGTTCACAGGTTTAAACCCAGAAAGAGAAGGTAGAATTTTAAAAGCATGCTTTCTTTCAAAAGCGAAGTAAAGCTGTCAATCTTGTTTCATAGATTTATGACACACAAAAAACTTCAAGTTTGAAATAAAGAGGCAACTGAACAAATTTTTTTGGCACTACCCAGATTTTGATTTGTAATGCTAATGCTATATATAGGTAAAGACCACCTTTAACTAAAAAAATACTTAATAACATACTTTTCTGGTTGTGAAGATTAAATTGGTATAATTATAGTGTCCCACTCTCTATAATGGTCCAAGGCATTATGCCTTGATGCAGAAAAGACATTTTCTCGTAGAATTTTGGCCAGTATGGGACCATGAGGAATTAGGATTAGTAACAATTAATAGTGGCTCCAGGTTGAGAAAACAGCTTTTAACAGCTACGGGATTCAACATTGTGACTACATCACCCCTACACTAGCTGAATAAATTTTCCACCCCTATAAATGGCACACTGAATGTGAGACAGAAAACTAGCTAGTGTCCCAAGGGCCTTCTAGACATACTGCGTCATGGAATTATAAATAAAGAAAGGAATTTAGCATATTTTCTACAAATACATCAATGGTGGCCCATGTATATAAACTTTACCATGTGAAATGTTTAACGCTTAGTAATATTTACATATAAAGAATATCCATTCAAAATCTTGTACATTAATTAAAATAAAACAAGTATTAAATTACATCCAGTTAAATTATTATTTATATTTTTACAATCCTATTAAATAAATTTAAAAATCTAGTTTTATCATTATAGACTGTATTTTATTTACCAGAATTATTTTAAATGTTATATTATTGGTATTCCAATTTAAAACAGTGACTGAAAAGACAATTTAGTTATTTCAGAATTGGGATTCTTGTATATGTTCTAAATCTTTGATACAATACCCGTGGCTTTACTTCTCTTCCAGATTAATCCATTAATCTCTCAGTGTCAAGTATTAATCAGAAATAAAAAAGCCTAACAGGAGAAAAAATTGCATCTGAGCCAAGATTTTATCTCAAGTTATGTTTAACTGTGTCCTACAGATGGCTTCCCTGAAAAAATTGTCATTATCAGGTTCATTATTGCTGAAATTACAACAAAATCCCATCATAATGGCTTCATGCAGTAGAAGCATCTCCATTAAATTAAAAACTATTGGTCATCAATGATACTGAAGCAATGAATATTCAGACTTCTTAAAGATTGGATTTGATTCATATATTATAATCCACCAAAATGAAAGAAATTTAAGAGATGTTCGCCTTCTAAACTAATTAATTTATTATTTTAGAACTATTAATACTAGATTGTTGGTGGTCCTATAAATACATTTACATTACTTATAGTATGGAAGAAGTGGGGATTAAATAACCCACTGGCACCTTTGAACCCAGAGGTTTATGGCCAGAAGTTCTCCATATATCTCCATCCTGACATGTTTTCCAATTATTCTTATATAATTTATCTCTCTCAAATTGTGGATTAACATTGTTCACCCACATCATTCTTGACCTACCTAATGGGTGCTTTCTCTCTGGCTTTCCTACAAGAAGTTTTTATGTCACTCTTTCATTCACCATTCACACCACAATGTCCTGATCATTACATTCTACAAGACTTAACTGTTTTTGGGATTAAAGAGAGAGATTTATTCTTGGTCTGGGGAGGTGTGCCTTAATAGCTTAATGGTAGAACGAGTAAAGCTGTAGATCTTGGATTCAAATCCCAGCTGGAAGTGCATTTTTTTCTTAACTATAGCTTGAGTGAAAAAATAAATTTTCAATAATAAAACTAGTTTTGTACTGGGGGAGAGATAGATAGGGGAGTTGGAGGGAAAGGAACAGAAAAGAGATGGGTGTCCACATCCTAAAATATTTTATGAGAGAAGAGAGATTTTCTTCATTTAAAAAGAAACCAGAACTAGTTCCATCAGTTGTATTCTTTGCTACCAATCTGCACTGTGGAGGCAACAGTCTTACTATTATTATTTTATTTAATGACACTCTTTAAAATCTTAGGTTATTGGCATTGCAATTCAGAAATTGGCATGAAAATGCTGACAAATTTGCCCTGAGGCCACTTTTTAGGCTTAAGATTATTTTATGTGCTGTAAATCTGTGACATGGGTCCAATGACTTTAATTTCTTTCCATGCTCAGAATTTTTAAGCCCTGAAAAATCCATCCATTGTGGCTGGATTTAAACATGCAATCTTCAGAACCAGAAGCAACTCAGGGGGGAATGTATGGGAATGCAGGAGAAAGAACAGAGAAGAGAAGGGTGAACCAAGTACAGAAATTGAACATGGTTCAATTTAGGAAAAATATAATTTAATTTATTGACTTAGGCTTTCATGGCCGGAGTTGCTATGATGATCTTGAAGAAGATTTCCGGGCTGTAGGTCGTGGTCTCGAGGCTTGAAGTTCCCCGATGTTTTGCCAGAGACTGCATCTGGCATCCTCAAGGGTTGTCTTGAAGTTCTCCGACATTTCGCCAGAGACTGCATTTGGCATCCTCAAGGGTTGTCAGGGAACTTCAAGCCTCGAGACCATGGCCTACAGCCCGGAAATCTTCTTCAAGATCATCATAATTTAATTTACTTTTCTCCTTTAAATATTGTTGAAAGAGCTTTTTATTTTGTATGCACAATCCATATAATTTCTTGAAATTGTGTTATTTCCCATTTAAATATTAAATACCCTTCTTGCCTTTAATTGCAGCATCATGTTGATTTGTGTTTGATTTGTTAATTATAGTGCTTCATATAATTTTAGGTATGAAAGTGGGAATGTAAATAGGTATTTGTTTGACTTTGTTTGCAAATGTTAACTAACTCTAACCCTTGCTTCCTTGCACCTGTGCTTGTTACTTACATTAGTTGGTTTAAGTTTGTTGTATAAAAAAAATAACAAAAAGAGAATGACTCCCGCTAGAATGAATGAGGGAGAAGGATAGAGGAAGGAATGCACCTCGCTCTCTCCCTCCCACCCTCCTGTCCTGTACCTATACACCTAACCTAACCTCACCTCACTTCAAGCAACTGAGGGAAGGATCATCTCCTGTTGCGGACAGCTGGGACTGTATGCGTGATGCTGGTGAGTGTGTCTTCCTCTGTCCTTCTCCGAGTTAGGAAATATTTTCACTTGTTCTTAACCATTTCTATATCTGCATAAATTCAGTGGCATTAAGCTTTGAGGGTAGAAACCTGTCTGGTATCAATGGATTTTTAAAAATTATAATAAAATTTCCAATCTCCAGATATTATGTAACCTTAACTAAAGTCCTACACCATTACTGTGTTTTGAGTCAGGGGCTGGCAACCTTAATTAAGAGAAAATCCAAATAAATTATACAGAGAAGAACACCAAATGTCTGCTAAATTTTAGGCTATAGCACAGTGTTCACTACAGTTGTTTCAAGAACTTGCTTATTTACTCTGTGGTATTATAACCATGAAGAATCTTGGCCTCCTTAACAATTTTCTCATTGTCTGGTTTTGTAGGGATTTTTTTTACAGAATAGTGTTTCTGGCACTATCCCCAATCCCCATCCTGGAGGACCAGGTCATTTGATTTTTAGGGTTTCCATCTCCTAGGCTGGTAGCTTTCGCTACAGCTATCTGAGTTCAGTCTTCCCCTGGTTTTATATTGGAGTATTCGACCAGCCTCATGGGCTAGTGGTCAGCATTTCTAACTACTGTTCATCAGGTCCCGGGTTCAATTCCCAGCCAAACCATACGAATTTTTCCTTAAAGGGAATTATTCCTGTGGTTGCCCGTGGTCTGGAATTTAGGTTAAGTTTAGGTTAAGAGTTCTCCTGGCCCTTCATTATCATTTATCACCCATCATATCATCGGTGTAACGTAACTCCACCTTCTAGGCACCCCAACTTTAGAAGTGGGTTACTATTATGCCAATGCCAGGAGAGAACACCATAAATGTCGAAAATGACAAACTGGGGTATTGAATAAAAAAAATATTGGAGTATTCTTCTCTTAACCTTTGAGTAATAACCAAATTCTTCACCCTCCAAGGAAGAAGTGCTGATTTTGGTCCACTCTGGGTATTTTATTTCCCCAATATCCATTGAAGAATTTACAAGTTATGAATCTATCATCAACATCCTTATATTGTGTCCCCATTATGGGAGGTCAATTCCAAATGTGCCTCCATCTATCTGTGTCTTCCCATGATTTTTTTCCTTTTAATTTTTTCCAGTTGTGTTTCCTCTCCTGTAAATTTTATCTTCACTCAGTCAATCCACCTTTCCTGTGATCTTAGTTGTCATTTGTCTTTGACTTTTAGATTAAGGGTCGTATGTGCAAATACATTAGTCTCTACTCAAATTACTTCCAATCACTGGTAAGCTGAGGTCGAATTAACGGCCACATTACCGGTCATGCATGAATGTTGACGTTTTCGTAATATTGTCAACAAATTACCCAGAATTCTCAGCGATAAAACCACTTCTGTTATTTTCGTCTGCTATAGAGGAATGCATTTATGCTTGCATCCCGCAAATAATACCGTATACAAACACGTCTGCGACGTGCAATATTACACCGATTCTCCTGTTCTTCCAGTTGAATTCTTTGGTAGACTCTATCAAATTCCTCTTCTCCGCGTATACCGAAAACATGATCGAAGTCTTCAAGGTCCGACATCTTGGATAAGTTTCAAACTACATCAGTTACCATCGGTTCCCTTCGGGATTTTCACATAAGTTTATATCTTGAGCTACGATCTTAAGGTACCTTGTCAGGAGCTTACAATTATTACCACGTGAATAGATTTCTGAGTAAGAAAAATGTGTTTGGATAAAACTTTATCAGCAGAGAACGCCTTTTACTGTATAATGCGTTCAAACATTCGACCCTTAGTATTCCTTTGAGATGTCCAAACCATTTTAATACATTTTTCTGTAGATCAGTTGGTTAATTTTTCCATACTTAATATCTCCCTGATTGTATCATTATGTATCCTATCTCATTTTGTTTTGTATGGTACCATGCAGAAAGTCCGTCCATGTCTTGGGAATTCAAATAGAGTAATGCTTGTTAGAGTAAATAAATTGGGGACATTCTCCCCAACATCTCTAAAGTAGATATGAAGGGCTAACAAGAATCCTGAACGAGTGATCTAAAGAGGCTCCAGTGAAGCCATATCAGACCAGCAAGTCGGTGGTGAATTTATGAAAGTCCTTTCAAGAATCTGTACGCTGTTAAATGTCATTACATTATCTTAAACAGTTTCAGAGAAAATGGGATACAAGTTTGATTATCTTAATATTACTGAAATATGCATTTAATACTCCCTTTGATTTATTGCTTGGAAGTGCAGTGGGTACAGCATATGAAAGTTTTTATTTGTTGCAGGTTGGTTGTACATGTCTGAAAGCAATGAAAATGCTTTGAACCCTGTTCTGGAAATTACAGATACTATGAGGAATACTATTGTTGGTTGGATGTATATTCCATTTGGAGCTTATAGTGCCTTAAAGGTAAGATTAAAAGTCACAGATAACAAGTTGAAAAATGGCCAAAATGAGTTAAGTATACTGTGATCATCTCCCAAGATATCTCCAGTAGCTTCTGATACCCATGTTGGACTTTATTTAACTGCTCTCTGTATTCTGTCAATGGTATTTCATTACATTTTTCTGGGTCTTTTCATACATTTGTAAATATTTCAAACAATTTCTCAGGTCTGACTATACAGTGTTTTTTATTTTAATTTTGATGTAATGGGGAGCCATTATTATAAGTATGTAATTAAATGGAAATTTTTACACCTCACCTCATAAAAATATGGTTTTCTCACCTGACATGTTTCAAAAGCCCTTGCTCTCATCATAATTGTGAGAAAATCACATTTTTATGAGGTGAGGTGTACAAATTTCTGAATCATTTATATAATATTGATAATTTGCCTTATAGTGTTATTTCTAATTAGAATTATTATTAAATGTGGACTGTACTTTACAAGTTATCTGGGCAGGGTGTATTACAGTCGATTTTTACTTATGCATTTTAACACAACTTAAATGCAACAAATGTCCATATAATTGTATAATTATTGTTTTTAGCCACGGAAGGTTATTATCTTCATCTTATTTTAGTCGTAAATATGAAGAAGAAAAAATGGAACTATTTCCTGTCCCGACCACTCTAATAATATATCATGGAGGTCATGACCATGCTAATAACTGTGGTTACAACTGTTATTCTATGAGTTATTGTATGAACCAGCAATAAACTCTCTAATAACCAACGATAACCACATTAATTATTAATAAAAAATACGCACAAGTTGTGCTTTAATAACCAGCGATATCAACATCACCGATAACTCACTGCTAATAAGTATGGTTTCTTTTTATAGAATTACATTACTTTAGGTCTGCTTTTAGATATTTAATTTCCCAGAAATTTTCTATAGGATCATAACAGGCCTTGGCCTAATACTTGGAAGAAAGAAGAAGAAGAAGAATTATTACTTTAGAGTAGGTTAGAGTAATTGAATTAGGTTAGGTTACCTTTTAGGTTCCTATACATATAGGTTAGGATAGCTTTTAGTTTCTTATACATATATAACAGTTGCCTTCAATAACAGTTGTCCTATAACAGTTCTTCTATTGAATTCCTAAATGGCCAACGGTTACAGTGGAAATTATATATTTAAGCAAATTTATTTCATATAATGTTTAAATACTTTAATAGTGCTTCCATTCCGAAGATTCATTTCATTAATATCATTACATAATACCAATATCTGCATTAAAAATTGTCATCAATCGCGTAAGTAAAAATCGACTGTAATACACCCCAACCGTTACCTACTTAAGACAGTCATGTTTAACTTCTCATTATACTATGGTTATATCATAAATTAATTATGGGAAATAATAACATTATGAGGTTATATATGTATGCAAATATATTTAATGCAAATGTAAGATCAAAGCTGTTAAATTGCATAATTCACAGTTAAAGCTCATTGCTGTTATAAGATAAATTATCATAAGTAATGCCACGAGTGATTTCCAAATTATCGATAAATTCACGACTCACGAAGTGAGGAGTGAATTTATCTAGAGAATTTGGAAATCAAGAGTGGCATTTGTTAGGACTATTTAACGAATAAAATTAAGCTGTTTACTCACAAATCATTATTTAACTATAGTTATTTTAAAATATTTATATATTTAATGTAAACGGCGATGTTTGAAAACAAATGAGAAACGATAGGTACGCTTCTACTGCTTCTTTTGTTTATCACTGCAACCAGATCATACTATTTATTGCCAAAGGAACGCAATATTGTAAGAATGCTCTCTAGTGGAGAAAAAATGAAACACATCAATCTGTATATTAATTCATTTTTGATGTCGTATGATGTAAATATGACAATTATATTTTTCTCGATTGTTACCTGGGAAAAAATACATTTAAGAAAGTGCAAACAGTGGTTTCTTTTTTTGGTGGTATAATCAATTGCTACAAATGTTGACATGTAAGCACTATTATATACAATCTGGTAGCCGTATTTGTTATAGGCTCAGTCACTGCAAAATAACGGTCAGACCTGTTTCAGAATATTAAAAAGGAGGAGCTTTGTTTAATATATGATAATCCTAACACTGATAAATATTTCGTGAAACACGACTCTGATTGGTTGTAAAACAGAAATCATTGAAACGTGATTGGTCATTTAGTCCCATTTGGGGCATGAGTTAAATAGTCAATAAAAACTGCTGATTTATTCTTATGACTGAGGTCCACTGGATAACTAAATTACTCGTCATATAAATTTCACCCACCAAGATAGATTGCCTTACCTATTCAAATCACCAGTGTGAAAAGTAATCTGCCGAAGTGGTCCCAAATTGATAATAGACCACATTATTGCCAACTACCCTCCTAGTGTGGAACCCAAAGCAAGAGAAGTAAAGTTGATTGCCATTCGAACACGCATATTGAAGAAAAAAGTAGAGATACTCTATTATCAGAGGTATACGTCAATGTAAAGTCAGTCAGCCTTGATTCTCTGGAGCTGTGAATTTATTAAATATAATTATTATGTTTGACAGGAGAGACTGTTCATTAATGTGGCATCACCTGATCTACCTCCCGTTGTGATATCTACTGATGAACAAAAAACAGTTGACATGGAATCATTAGCTCGCTATATTCTCACCAGCTCACAATTTCAACAGCAGTTGGCATCAAAGTTACATATGGCAGAAGAAAGAACTAAGATGGATAAAGAGCAGTTAGTGCTATCCATCAGTCAACAAAACCAGCTCCATCAAGAAAATTCAAAGGTAACAAACAATTTATTTAAAGTTTATATTATTATTATTATTATTATTATTATTATTATTATTATTATTATTATTATTATTATTATTATTATTTAATACACAAGTGATCTTCTTGGTGATATAATATTAAAATATATATGTAGTCAATATGCCCATTTCACCAATTAATGTTTTAAAATGGTCAACAAGTTTCTACAGCCAAGCTGTCATTCTCAAGACCAGATATTGACTGATTATTATTATTATATTATTATTATTATTATTATTATTATTATTATTATTATTATTATTATTATTGTTGTTGTTGTTGTTGTTTGAGACTTGAAAACAAATGTAAATTTTTTTCCCAATGGGTTGCTGACCCAGAGGGGTATTATTGTGGAAAGCCCATCTTCAACGAATACCATCTCACAGAATTCCAAAACCTATGCTCCATTACTACCCTCAAGGCAAAAGATCACTGGGATGCCCAAAAGAGTGCTGGATGGAAAATTCCTCTTCGAGACTATAACAGGCCACATGGCTTGCATTGATGATGATGTATACTGCATCTGAGCTAAGTTCCAGATGTACCATAAACAAACTATGCCGACTCCATTTATTGGGGGAACTATGTCCTACTTTTACCTGCCATATGAGTGAATTTTCTATGGAAGTGTCAATGATATAAACATTTTTCTTAGGCTTCATCGTATTTTATGGGAAATAAAAACAAAATACACGATAAGATGGTACCAATAATTAGTAACTTCCATTTCTTATTTATTTATGGGCCTATGTATTCAGATGTTTATGCTTTTTCATGATGTCAATATAGTATATATCCTTTATTTGAAATTTCATTAGATCTACGGGCAGAATATATGCCAATGCTGACTTACCTATAAATTCTGCTGTTATTTTCACCACATCCTCAATGGCTAATGTAGGATATTTTTCACTAAACTGTTTGAAAACATTCAAAATAATTGTGTCTTGCCGCTTTTCAAATGTTTTCCTTTTTGATGCTTCAAAAATTGTATAAGAGAAGCAGCCATTTGATACAATTAAAATTCTAAAGTATTCTGCATTGCGCATGTATAAGAATTAAACAGTGAAATGCTTAACCCTTTGCATGCCACTGGTAAAATCTCTTGTGTCAGAGATCTAAATCGCACCTGCCGATGTGATTGGCTTTGCAAGTAGTTTAAGTATACTGTCTGGCAGGTAATGGACAGGAGCACCAGAGCCGATCTAATTGGCTCATGACACCTAAAGGGTTAAATAATATGAGTTAGAAAATACATGACTCACCTCATATTTGTAGTTTGTTGAAGACCCTGGGTTTCGACACATTATGTGTCATTGTCAATTCTTTTTAACTGTTGAATCGGCAGTTGGCAATCTTGTAGGTTGATTTCTGCTCTCTCTGTTGGTTGACTGATGAACTCCCAAATCAATTTTTTTTCTTTTTCTCTGGGAATTTCAAAATTCATTATTTTCTTTTATTTTTGTGGATGTAAATTTTCTCCCAAATTGTGAGTTCCTTAGATTTATCTTTTAAGTAATTTGGTTTTTGTTTTGTTTCTGTGTTTTCCTGATCATTCATGTGCAGCTATTGCAGATTTTTCTATTTCTCCATCTTTAACATTTTTAAGGTGTTCTTTCAATCTTGTATTCAAGTTCCTTTTTGTTTTTCGTATGTATATTTTTTCACAGTTTTTGAAATCAATTTGATAAATTCCTGATTTGTTGGCTTCATCTATCTTTTTATTTTCATTGATTTTAATTAATCTATTCAGGCTATGATAATTTTTTGGTGCTAATTTAATGTTAAATTTTCTGAAATTTTTTTTAAACTTATTATATGCTGAAGGATGTTATGTAAATTTCTTGAATTTTTTACCGATTCCTTTATCTGTCTGAACGATACTTTCATTTATCAATTTTTGTTTTTTGAATCTATTTATTTTCTTATGAATATCTTTTCTCCAAAACCATTCTTCTCTTTATTATGTGTTTTTCTCTGTATTAAAATTTTCTCTGCTCATGGGGACATTCTCAAGTCTGCATTTAAACTATTGAAGACTAAGATAAATTAAAATGTTTCATACCTCTCCTCATAATTGATCTAAGTAGATCGCGATTTCGGGTTCATGGCGAACCCATCTTCAGTACTATTTTTTTACTTAGAAGATCAATTATTAGGAGAGGTATGAAACATTTTAATAGTGAGTGGAAAACATATTTTAATCGACTCACCTCATACATTTTCAAACTTCTTTGATACCGACGGTTTCAGACAAAATCATGTCCTTCTTCAGTCATAGCTTCCACTGATGAAATTCCGTGATTGTTGATTTCTTTAGTGACATCACTTCTTGTGCTGCCATCTTTCGTTGGGATTATAAACTTTGTAATTAAATTTTTATCCACCGGAATATCGAAATTCATAGATCGATATTTATTCTTCTGAATGAATATCATTTCCCAAATTGTCAATTCCAACGGTTTATCCAATTGTTTCAAAAGTTTCGCTTTCTTTTTCAATTTTATGATGTTCTAGTAAACTATTTGCAGCAATTGCTGATTTTTCAATTTCACAATTTTTAATATTTCTAAAATGTTCTTTAGTGTGTGTTTCCAAATTCCTTTTTGTTTTTCCTATGTATACTTTGCTACAATCATTACAATTAATTTGATAAATTCCAGATTTCTTACTGTCTGGGATGTTGATTTTTTTTATTAGTATTTAGAAGTTTTTCCAGACTAAATTTATTTATTGGTGCCAAAGTAATGTTGTATTTGTCATATTTTTTTTAATTTCCCATGTACTATTGGATGGTAAGTAATTTTCTTGAAATTCTTCTTTTCTTTTACTAACAATTTGTAGGGTAGAGCATTCTTTAAGTTGTTTTATCTTTCTGAATTTCTTTAATTTGTTAGATATTATACTCTTATTAAAACCATTTAAATCTGGCTATATTTAGGATATTCTATTCTTTCTTAAAATTTAATAGCCTCTTATATAGATTGATAAAGGTCCCATTAAAAGGAGAAATTTTTAAGAAAGAATATGAGAATATCCTAAATATAACCAGATTAAATGGTTTTAATAAGAGTATAATATCTAACAAATTAAAGAAATTCAGAAAGATAAAACAACTTAAAGAATGCTCTACCCTACAAATTGTTAGTAAAGAAAAGAAGAATTTCAAGAAAATTACTCACCATCCAATAGTACATGGGAAATTAAAAAAAATATTTGACAAATACAACATTACTTTGGCACCAATAAATAATTTAGTCTGGAAAAACTTCTAAATACTAATAAAAAAAATCAACATCCCAGACAGTAAGAAATCTGGAATTTATCAAATTAATTGTAATGATTGTAGCAAAGTATACATAGGAAAAAGAAAAAAGAATTTGGAAACACGCACTAAAGAACATTTTAGAAATATTAAAAATTGTGAAATTGAAAAATCAGCAATTGCTGCACATAATTTACTAGAACATCATAAAATTGAAAAAAAGCGAAACTTTTGAAACAATTGGATAAACCGTTGGAATTGACAATTTGGGAAATGATATTCATTCAGAAGAATAAATATCGATCTATGAATTTCGATATTCCGGTGGATAAAAATTTAATTACAAAGTTTATAATCCCAACGAAAGATGGCAGCACAAGAAGTGATGTCACTAAAGAAATCAACAATCACAGAATTTCATCAGTGGAAGCCATGACTGAAGAAGGACATGATTTTGTCTGAAACCGTCGGTATCAAAGAAGTTTGAAAATGTATGAGGTGAGTCGATTAAAATATGTTCTCCACTCACTATTAATGATATAACCTCATAATGTTTACTTCACAATATTAATTGAAATATGAAACATTTTAATTTATCTTAAATTAAACCCCATAGTGATTTATTCCTATAAAAGTTGGCTATTGAAGTCTGCTTGTTTGTGTGTGATATGGTTGAAACCTGTTGCTTTAATATAATTATCAATGTGTGTTTCTTTCCTATAAATTCCATTTTTCTTTTTTCTTAATTTCTGATCAATTTTACGACCAAAAATGCTAATTGCTGGTTATTTTCTACTTCCATAGTGAATTTTATTGTTTTATTATGGTGATTATTCAAAAGTTTTACAGCATCTTCCAAGTGTTTGTGATTGCTATTGCTAAGATATCCACATATCTGCATCAAAATTTAAACATCCAAGGGTATTAATGTTTTATTTTAGAAAGTAATATTTTGAGGTTCTTTTAAATAAATTATTTTGAATAATCAATTGAGTTGGTGTTTACTTGATGAAAATCCATATTTATTAATTAAATAAAAATAAAACATACTTTTATTTGATTTTCATATTTATTATATAATTCAGTGATAGCTGTCGGTACACTGTACCTTCTTCAGACATGTTAACAAATTATGATTTTGTTAATTTGTTAACATGTCTGAAGAAGGTACAGTGTACCGAAACAAAAAAAAAAAAAAACTGGCACGACAGGCCTACAAGGCCCTTAGCCTACCAGCCAGCTGCTGGCCTCACATCCACATGTGTCCATCACAGAGGTAGATGATAATCAGCCAGTGTAGGGGTGACATGTGGTCAGCATATCGAATCCCCCAGCCGTTATAGCTGGTTTTCTCAACCTGGAGCTGCTACTTATTGTAGCTACCCAAATGCATCACGATGCTGGGTGGGCACCGGTCCCGTACTGGCCGAAATACCATGAGAAAATTTCTTCCCCCATGGAGACTCGAACCAGCGCAGGTCCCGTAGCTCTGCGCCAAGGCTTCCTGCCTTAACCGCTTGGCTACGGCGGTACCGAAACAGCTGTCACTGAATTATATAATAAATATGAAAATCAAATAAAACTATGTTTTATTTTTATTTAATTAATAAATTATTTTGAGTCTGTTATATCTTACCTCAATATTAATGTTGATTTGTTCTTGAAGACTAATTGAAACGTGTTCAAGAACAAATCAACATTAATATTGAGGTAAGATATAACAGACTCAAAATAATTTGATCCAAGGGTATGCTTTTATTATCTGACATTCAAAATTTCCTATAAACAAATCAGCCAAAAATAGGGATTCTTTGTCTGTAGTATTTTCCTCTGTAAGTGAAGAACATGCATAATTTGGTTAGTTTCAGTTATTCTTCTCCTTTTTCATCATCTAACTTGTTTTTCTTTAGCCATGTGTCCTAATTTACTATTGTTTTGTCTGGTGGAATGTTTGTGAACAATGAGATGACATCAAATGAGATTAATCTTTCAGAAAGTTCAGTTTCTATATTTTATAATTTTTCTATCATTTGGTAAGAATTTTCCATCACCAGATTTTCAAACAGAAAGTAAACAGAATTGTGAAAAATTAAAATTTTTATTTAAATTACTTAAAATAAAAATGAAACGCGCATTTTTGGTTTTCAGTTGTTGGAAGAACATAACAAACTACTAGGACAACTTACAGCTAATCTGAAGCAGTTACAGGACAAAATGGATCATGTTAAAGGAGAGAGTGACAGAGCTGAGAGCCGTGAAAAGGAATGGCAGTTGAGGTGGGAAGAAGAGAAACTTTCTCTAAAAGATGGATCTGTTGCTGATCAGATCTTGCTTCGTAAAGAATTGCGAGATTTGCAGAGTCGCTTCAGACTTTTACAGGTGCAGTAATCTTTACATTTTCATATAATAAAGTTGGGAACTTATATTTTTATTTTAATCTTCATCATACTTTTATTTTTTTGCTAAACATATCTACGTATTAAAAATTCATCGGAGAACATTTTGGTTAAAAACAACTCACCTCATAGGATTCATGCTTCCATGATGTTCTGCCGCCGCTTTGTAGTGCCCCGTCCGGCAAACGAGGGCTTTCTGGTCGGACGAGCGCAGCGAACTCTTCCCGTTGTAGTAAGCAGGGTCACTACAGAGTGGCGGCAGGACATCATGGAAGCATGAATCCTATGAGGTGCGTTGTTTAAACCAAATATTCTCCGATGAATTTTAAATGATTATACCTCATAATATTTACTTCCCAACAGTAATTTAATATGTCGACATATCTTATTTTCTGATTCTTTTAAACCAATTTTGTCTGTGTCCCTTAATCTTTTACTGATCATACATACTGTTTTTGAATGGGTTGGTACTTTTTCTATTTTTTTTTTTGTTCAAACCCCCCTAATAACAAATCATAAAAATGTTTTTAAACAACGGAAAGCCTCCTTACAATTATTTCTTCCTTCAAGTTCAAGCAAGACTTTATCGGTCAATAATTAGGGGTTTCATTTGATATGTTAAATTTTGTTGAATAACTATGTAATTCCATATACCGTATTTACACATATATAGGCCGCGTGCATGTATAAGTTGCACCCAAGTTTTGTGATAATAAATTAAGGAAAAAATATTTGTCTTATTTTTTTGCTAAGAGTCAGTGTAATAGACAGAAGTATGCCTACATCACTTTAAAATCTGGCAATGTTATAAATTCCAAAGCTTTGGTTTCCGGCTATGTAACGGTACTTTTGGGCTGCCGCTCAGTCATTAACACATGGGTAAAAGGAACGATAAATTAGTAGGTACGATATTCATTGTCATTCCTGTTTACTGTGTGTAAACATGGGTTGGTGCAGAGCAAGCTATACCTCCAAATTCAAGCTACAAGTGTTGCACTGTGCAGCATAACACGGAAATAGGACAGCAGGGAGAAAGTTTGATGTAGACGAAAAAAATGTGCGACGGTGGGTCCAAACAAAACATGAACTTGAAAACATGTCACAATATCGACAATCTTTCTGTGGAAAAAAAGCAAAATATCCACAGTTAGAAAGAGTTCTCCTGGATTATGTATGAAAAACAAAGGCAGATGGATTTTCTCTATCCATCGAAATGATACAATTCGAAGGCCTCAAGATAGCCAAAAATATGGAAATCCCGTGCAATGAATTTAAGGCATGTTACGGCTGGGCAAGGCAATTTATGACAAGTCACGGCCTTGTAATTCAGCGACGTACATCAATCACGCAAAAACTTCCCGATATGTACCAGGAGAAACTGCTCGTATTCCAAAAACATGTCCTCAATTTAAGGAAAACACATGATTATGGCCTAGGAGCAAGAGGGAATGCTGATGAGATGTCTGTTTTCTTCGACATGCCAGGAGACACGACTGTGCATAATACTGGCAAAAAAACTGTGCAAGTGCAAACGGCAGGAGCAGAAAAGCAATGGTGCACTATAATACTTGGCATCACTGCTGATGGACGAAAACTTCTGCCTTTCGTTATTTTTAAAAGAAAGACCTTGCCAAAAGAAAAACTGCCTCCAGGAATTTTGGTAAGGGTGCTAGAGAAAGGGTGGATGACCGAAGAACTGTACATGGATTGGTTGAAGTCATGTGGTTTTGGCAGCCAGGTTCACTCTTACGTCGGTGATTCATGTTGAGATAGTTTCCGAGGTCATTTAATGGAAAATGTAAAAAACAAAATGAAATGTGAAAAGTGTAACATGGTTGTGATACAAATGACTGGCATGTTACAACCACTTGACATTTCAATTAACCACCCCTTTAAAATGCATTTGTGATGTTTCTACTGCGAATGGAGATGCACTTCCAAGGAAATGACGTCGAGCAGATGATTGAAGAAACCTTCCCTCACCCAAATCTTTGAATGGATTGTCGCAGCATAGGACTTAATACAAGACATGGTCACCAAGAGTTTTAAAGTGACATCTGTTTCTAATGCCATAGACGGGACAGAAGACAACGCAGTGTGGACGCCTCATCAGACAGTGAGGACTCTAGCAGATATGATGATGAAAGTGACATGGACGCATCAAGTGATGAACAATAAGTGCTGACAACACACATATTGGATACATTTGTTGGAGTATTTGTAAGATATGTGGGCCTTGTAATTAATTAGATAAAATTGTTCTAAAATGAAGCATATTTTCTAGTTATTTCATGTATAAGCTGCACCCTAATTTTGAAGCTTATATTTTAGGTATAAAAATGCGGCCTATACACGCATAAATACGGTAATATGAAATAAGAATATCTACATTGAAATATTGGTAAATCTCATTATAGAGTTTAGGAGCTCTTGTAGTGATAGAAGTTTAAGGCTCAGGTGTCTCAACCTAGAGGTCGGTTATAATTCTGCCAATGCCATAGGAGAATGCCAGAAATTTCTTTTAAGATATTCTGATGCCATTGGACAAAAAAAACTAATTAGATGTACAAAATGACCACCATTGAATGTACAAATATACAATGATATTGGTATGGGTTAAGATTTGAGGGAACACAATGGCAAATTATCAGTCACTATTTATCATCAGAAAATTATGAAAAAACAGCATGTGAATGGTTTCTGAGTAAAGACCTTCCTATAAGATCTGCATGAGATATCAGGCCTATGTAATGGCCAGCTTTAACCCCAGGACATGTCTGGTACTCATTTATATTAGAGGCTGAGTCAGTTTTAGGGCTATGGTGCCACTAGAGCCAGTTTAAAAATCCAGACTTCATCGGAGCTCAAATCCACAATCTTATGGGTTGTAGTGTATTGCTTTAACCGATTACGATATAGCAAATTGAACTTTTATTGGAAGAAATCACTATGAGGTTTAATTTAAGATTTAAATTAAAATATTTTATACCTTACCTCATATCCAGTCTTCTAATTATACTGGTTTTGAAGCCTGGGTAGCTTCATCTTCAGTAATTTCTTGTCGACTTTTGTTATGTCGATTAGGAGAACTGCTTCTTCCTCCCTCTGTTGGTGGACCAATGAACCTCTGGATCAAATTAGAATCAGCTGGAATTTTGAAGTTCGTAAGTTTTTCTTTCTTGTTTTTTTTAATGTGGATTTTTTCCCAAACCTTGAGTTCTTTTTGCTTTTCTTTTTTATTTGACACAAAAGCCAGTCTAATTAAACAAATAGAAAAACAAAAGGAACTCACTGTTTGGGAAAAAATCCACATTCAAAAAAACAAGAAAGAAAAAACTAATGAACTTCGAAATTCTTACTGATTCTGATTTGACCTGAAAGTTCATTGGTCCACCAATAGAGGGAGGAAGAAGCAGTTCTCCTGATTGACATAACATCAGTCGATAAGAAATTACTGAAGATGAAGCTGCCCAGGCTTCGAAACCGGTATAATTAAAAGACTGGATATGAGGTGAGGTATAAAATATTTTAATTTAAATCTTACAGTATAGCACGTTTCATTATATACATTGCAAGAATTAATCAGTATTGAATAGATATGTATAAAATAGTAATCAACTTGGTTTGTAATGTGATTGTTTAGGAACAACAAGCACAGATGATGCGTAGGTGTTGCCAGCGTGGAGTTGTTAATGGAGAAGTTGTTGAACAGCAGGTTATTAAGATTTTAGCAGATTTACTTGGTGCAACAGGAGGACAGTATTCAGGAAATCCTCAAGATTTGCACACTTGGGTTGGAAATATGATTCTTGCTAAAGAAGATCTTGAAGCTAAATTAATAAACCTCTCCTCCACGCTACATCAGCATACAAGGTATTAATCAGCCATGCTAAATGATTAACCTCTTTAACCCTATTTACTCAAATCCAGTGTATTGCCAGATTAAGGAACAAGATGAGTTACAGATCTGTGATGTACAAGGATGTTGACTGATCAGAATTTTTGTACCATCACGGGGCAGATGAAATTAAATGGAATGAAATTAATATTATGAATATGGAGAAGTGGTGAATTAAGTTTTTGGCAGGGGAAATGGGAGAAACACCTTAAAAACCTGCCTATTATGCCCTTCAAGAATGTAGAATGTTCCATTCTACTCTTTTGACACAATATTATAAAATAAATAATAGTTTTAAAAAACTAAAAGAACACGCTTTATTAGAAAACTAAAAAATGAAAAATAATTTTAATTTCCAATATGCTTGGGATAAAATAAAGTGGTCAACAAAAAAATCATCTCCAACACATATAGAATAAAATTAGAGTTATCAACAAAAAGAAAATAATTTTACCATCAAAAGCGTGGGGTGCTCTATATCAATTAATATATTTGATAATAAACAGATATTGGTAAAAGTAAGCTCTCTAAGAAGAAAATGTAAAAATCATAAAAGCACCCCACGCTTTTGATGGTAAAATTATTTTCTTTTGTTGATAACTCTAATTTTATTCTATATGTGTTGGAGATGATTTTTTTGTTGACCACTTTATTTTATCCCAAGCGTATTGGAAATTAAAATTATTTTTCATTTTTTAGTTTTCTAATAAAGCGTGTTCTTTTAGTTTTTTAAAACTATTATTTATTTTTTATTTTTTAGTTTTAATATTTTACAGAATAAGATAAAAATGTAAATATCTTTAAATTCGATACTATTGTAGTATGAGCTAAAAGTAATACTCTTCTATAAAAAAAAAAATCCTCCCAGCCGGATTTGAACCAGCGACGTATGGATTACTGAAATTATATACCACTAAGAGTTCACTGCTCTACCAACTGAGCTCTTACAACGATTGACTAAAAACTCGACAAGTCCGCAACCTATTATACCAGTTTTCATTTTTTTGATTTTCGGATGATTCTGGCCAGGATTTTAGAAACAAAATATGAAATTATTGTATTGTCACGGGTCCTCTACACGTATACAAAGTTTCAAGTCGATCCAATGTTTCTAAGTGGGTGAAAATCGCGTTGAAAGATTCCGTTACATTGATACAAAAACACTTTTTTTTATTTTCTGATGATTATGGCCAGGATTTTAGAAAATAAATATGAAATTATTGTATTGTCACGGGTCCTCTACAAGTATACAAAGTTTCAAGTCGATCCAATGTTTCTAAGTGGGTGAAAATCGCGTTGAAAGATTCCGTTACATTGATACAAAAACACTTTTTTTGATTTTCTGATGATTATGGCCAGGATTTTAGAAAATAAATATGAAATTATTGTATTGTCACGGGTCCTCTACAAGTATACAAAGTTTCAAGTCGATCCAATGATTTTAAGTGGGTGAAAATCGCGTTGAAAGATTCCGTTACATAGATAGATAGATAGATACAGGTCAAGCTAATATAAAGCGTGTAATATCAATTTATTTCCTTCTATTTTTAATTAATAGAAAACATTAAACAAAGGGAAAATGCTCCTTTATACTGTACTGTACTATAATAGTAATTATTATGGTACAGTACAGTATAAAGGAGCATTTATAAATAATTATTATTTATATTACAATAATTAAATGGCAGTTCCATGATGTAATTGATTAAACCTTGATCTCCAACGCTAAGTCCAAAGTTTGGAAATGTTATTTTTTTTTTAATTTATAACTAATTTTTTACTATATATTATATATATATTATATATATATGATATGAAAAGAAAAAAGAATGCTTGAGTCGGGATTTGAACTCGAGTCTCTAAAGTCTGTACCTTTAGTGCTCTAACCAACTGAGCTACCCAAGAATTCCAAGACAAACATACAAAAAAAAAAATTGTATGTTTGTCTTGGAATTCTTGGGTAGCTCAGTTGGTTAGAGCGCTAAAGGTACAGACTTTAGAGACTTGAGTTCAAATCCCGACTCAAGCATTCTTTTTTCTTGACGATTTTTATTATTAATTTAACACTTCTCATAGAAGGATAAATTATATTTGAAGAGAAAAATTTCTTTTTTCTTTTCATATCATATTTGCCTTCATTGCCAAATGTCAAAAATATATTTATAATATCTATATATATATATATATATATATATATATATATTTACTAATTGAAGCAAATGTAGTTGTGCCATGCTTTGAGGAGACATATGAAGATGAAGAATGGATCTTTTTCATAGAAGATCGTAGAGTGGTGAAATTATCCAACACTGTAATATAACGTAGAAATTTAAATAGCTGATGTAATTTATTTATGTGTCAGTTACTTGCTTTAACTTCATGATTGAAACTTGTATCTTGTGTCGCTATTTCTGTTTAAATTCCTGCACTAATATTAACTTTTATTATATACTATATTAAAAATTATTACTTTAAATTATTTATTTCTCTCTCTATATATTGATGTTCAATCACTCTCAGTTAGGCCCTCTACTTCATACAGGGATACCTCTTAATAAACTTTTATTTTTTAAGCCCTCTACTTCATACAGGGATACCTCTTAATAAACTTTTATTTTTTAAACTGTAGGTGCTTCCAAATTCACTTCCAAGCTCTACGATTATATTTTTTAGATACTTATATATACATATTCCTTTGGAATTCTTATGTTCTCAATCTTTTATAGGGAGTCTTATAATATGGCCATTATTGTTGATGTCCCAAGGCACAACCAATCTTTACAAATTTCTGAGAGAGAATCTTCATCTTGAAATCTTTCAAATGTAAATCAGTCAACAATTATGTGACTAGCTTCTCAATTCCTATTGGATAATAACTGTAATATAAAATGTTTCAAATTGGATTGGCCAATTCAAAATATTATTCACTTGATAAAATTGATAAAAATACTGAAGATGGAGTAATGGCTCCGAAACCAGTCGAAAATGTAGACATTTCATTTCTCTACTCTTGTGTGGTATGACATTCTTGTATATCACAAATTTTTAATAATAGGGTCTTCATTTCATCCCTCCTGACATAACACTAGATATGGCAGGGTTTTAATTTAAAGGATTAACTAGAAGATAGGATATGAGATGAAGTGATAAAGAATCTATTTTAAATTTAAAATATATTTCATAGCGTTATTTCCTATATTGTTCAAGTGAGAGGGTTTGTTATGTATTTTGCTACCAATAATTTTGTTCCTTTAGTTTAAAATTTTTCCCTTTACATTCTGACCATTAATTATAATTAAAGTTATGTCTATTCAATAGGGAATATTTGTTTAGGTCTGATAAATAAAATACCTAAAACTTACAAAAATAAAATTAAATATTCCCCAGAATGGATGTACGTTTGATGGACTAATGGTTACCATGCTTGTCTCTGATTCTGTGATTGATAGTTTTTAAAGGTGTCCAAATTATGAGCATGGCTTCCTTTGGGACGGATTTAAAACCATGGGTCCTATGTTGTAGATTTGTGCACATAAAAGAACCTCAGGCTTATAAGATACTCCTGAACAAAATTTATCTGCCTTTAAAGATCAGATTTGAATTTGCATTGATACTGAGTGAGTTTTTAAAGAGTGTTGTTGAATAAAATACTCAGTCATTCACTTCCTAAATTGGGAAGGATATAGCTTGTGTTCATATTGTGTATTTTATGTTATTCTGTTAATATGTAGAATTATATTTTTTTAGGAAGGTTGTTCTTCAATCCAAGGATGTGATAATGGCTTCAGTGAAGGAACTGATTCAGAATGAATTTGCCAAATGGCAAGAATTACAAAGACATCATGAAATGAAAGCTTCTATCAACTCTAATAATATTATGGTCTGTTTTCATTCCAAATACACTCTTAGATAATTTTTTTTTGCAGTGAAATTTCTGTTATTCTAATGCAGGTAACTTTGAGGGCATAATAGAAACAAGCCACAGTTTATAAACTGTATTCCATTACATTCATCTTCATCATCCGGTATCATGGCAGCTGCCACCGTCTTCCGGAAACCAAATGCAATTCCTCTCTGTCCATCCATTGATCTTCCTCCAATCCTCTGATATTCATAGCTGCTTGTACCCCTTCGATCCAAGTTTTCTTCGGTCTTCCTCCTTTCTATCGGAATCCATTCCATAACAATTTTAGGCAATCTTTGCCCCATTACATTCAATAATTATAATATTCCTTTTTATTCCTCCAGGGAACATAGGAGTGATAACTTATTCTATTGCTAGCAAGTGCTTTCACTTCACTCCTGCTCTTTCCCATGCTGTTTGCCTCTCTTTCCACAGATCTCTTCTAAGTTTCCCTTGGTTCTCCTTTTCTCCTTACTCCCTGAGGAATCAATCATTTTTGGAATGCATTCAATACTTCACTGAGTGTATATCCTAAACAATTCCTTTTACATTTTCTTGATTTGTATATGTATTCCTCTTTAAGTAAATCACTGGCACTGTGTTTATAGCGAATTCAGAAGATGACCTACAACGTTCAATCCACTCTTTTCACCAAACTGCAATAAACTACAACATGGAAATCTCAATAGAAAAATCTAAAGTCATGGCTTTCCTAGGAAAAGACCCAGTTTGCAGTAAAATTGTTATTAATAATAAAATATTAGAACAAACCAACACATTTAACTATCTCGGATACCAAGTTACATATGAAGAAGAAAAAGATTTTAGTAAAAAAATTATAAAATTTAACAGAGTAACAGGAATTATAAATAATATTTTCAAGCCAAACACAGTACAGCAACACACACAAACTAGAATTTATAAAACACTGTCCAGACCCATATTATGTTACGGCAGTGAGGCCTGGACAATTCACAGTGTAGATGAACAAAGACTAACTGCGGCAGAAATGAAATTTATGAGACGTACTGCGGGCTATTCAAGGACAGACCATAAAAGGAATTCTGAGATGCTTGCAGCTTTACTAGGGAATTGTAGGTGTGGTAGCTTCCCGTTTCTTTCCACACCAGTGAAGGATGATGATGATGGCCATATGATTACAGGGACCGTTTGGGCCTTAAAGTTTTCCTGACATTTGTCTTACAGGTGAGGAAAAACCCCAATAAAAACCTCACTCAGAAAAACTGCCCTGACCGGGGATCGAACCCGGGCCCGCTGTGTGACAAGGCAGCACGCTACCTCGAGACCCCGGTGGACTGGACAGATATAAGACTCCAAATTATCAAAAATAAGAGATATAGAAATAAATATATATGCACACACACACTGCAAGTATTCTACTTACTGTAATTAAAAACTAGTAAAGTAAAGTAAAGTGATCCCACAACAGGCCTGGAGACCCTTGGGGTAGTAGGAGGTTAGGGCTCCCATTTTTTCTAGACAATCGGCACTTTATGTCAGCCCTGCGTGATGGCCGCCTTTGCCCCTAGAACAAGTGTCTGGTACTCATTTCCGTTAGAGGCTGAGTCGACCCCAGGGTCATAGTGCCATCAGAGGGTTTGGGTCAGTTTAAAAATCCTGACCCCAACGGGACTTGAACCCTCGACCCTCCAGCTTGTAGCTCAGTGCCTTAACCACTACGCTACGGCATGCCGCGTAATTAAAAACTACATTCTTCAATTTCATTTTAGAACACTACTGTATTTTAATGTTCACAAGCAGATTTTTATTTTACTAACAAAACCATATGTTTGCAAAGAAGTCCATCATTCTCTTCTGTTTTTATTCTGCAGCTACCTGTTTTCTACAAGGTTTTCAAGTAAGTTTATGGCTCTAAAAATGTCTCATGTACCATTTTCCACTTTGTGAATCATCTTTAAGTTTTCACTCACACATATGGTTTTCAAAACTCATTTCTTCTCCACAGTGTGAATTTTACTAAACGCTGCTGGTCTGTAACTGGACTTGGCTACAGTAATTTACACTGAGTTCTTTTGTGAAGAACACTGGGCACAATAGAGTGTCCTACTGTGGGCTTTGTTGATTATTTCCAATGCCTATCACACTTCAGTAAAGTAACAAAGTAATGGTACTTCAACCTCTTATCATTGAACATGCATATCCTATATAGTTTAATTGTATTATTACCCTTAGTGTATCAACCTGTTTTGGCACAATAGAATACTGGACTGCAAATGTCGTTGACTCATTTCCGCTGCCTACTGCTCATAGATGAAGTAGGGTACTTCAACTCCTTAATTTTGTACATTATTGAACATGCATTATCACCACAATTTAAAGAAATATGTTTCAAGTTTCATGCATGAAATGTCCTTCGACATATCAAAAAATTTGACTAATAGAACTTCCAAATTATCGGAGTTTGACATTTGGAAATTTGACTGTACCTCCCAGTCTTGGTTAAAATTATTCTCCCACATCATTCATGGCCTACCTACTGGATGTTTTCCCTCTAGCTTTCCTACAAGAAGTTTCCATGCCCTTACTTATTTTAGGAATTCTCACTATGAGGTATATTCATTAAGGTAGAATTTTTTATCACTCACCTCATATTGTTCATGTTGAGGTGAGCGATAAAAAATTCTACCTTAATTCCATGCCCTTATTCATTTCCCATTTCTGCTGCATATCCTACCTAATACATTCTGTAGGATTTGTCTGTTCTTAATACATACTGTTTCCCTATAAGATCATGTAGCTCACTGTTATGTAGTTTTTGCCATTTACCTGTCTATCTCTCTTTGGCCTAAAAAATTAACTAAGCACTCTGTTTTCAAATACTCACATTCTTTATTCCCTCTTAAAGTAAGAAACCATGTTTTGCATCCTTATGGTGCATAATATTTAATTATTTTTCATTTGAAGATTTTTCTGGCCATCTTATTTTAAAACACATTGAAGATAATTATGTATAAAAGTTTGTAATTTTATGTTTAATATCTATAGTATTATAATCTCATGTTACCAATCTAATGTGAGTTAGTAATTCCATTAAGAGATATATTTTAAGATTGAGATATTTTTATTAACTTGTAAGTTTAATTGGTAATTCTAATAAATTCCAATAAATAGCCACTTTTGAAATTGTTTTCATGATTTTATTGGTTTGAATCCCCTTCAGAATACTAAGAAGTTTGCAATACTGTTCTACCTGTATTTCATTGAGAGAAAGTTCAAATTTTAAATATTGTGGTTTTTAGGTTATTTCTATTCTCACTTCTAATTAATTGTACTTTCTTTGGACTAAAATCACATTTATATGTGTATATAGGTTCCTCAGGTTGCTGTTCAAATGCTGCAACAATAATTAATCTGTTTTTTGCTGTTTTTCTTCAAATTACAATATCTGTTCTAGAATTCCCAAAATTTTGTGAATTTTTTAGTGTAAAGATCCATTTACAATGAAAGGTAAATGAATTACTCATGAAACAAAATGCCATTACCCACAACACAATTTTTTTGCTTTATTTAGGATATTTGAAATAATAGAAGTTCTAATTTATTATTTTTGTGTTTCACTGGTCTGATATGTGACACAGGGCACTTGGACATCAACAGATAAAACTGTCACAGGATTGACTGATACGCAAGTCCGTACTATTGTGGATGAAGCCTTGGCAAAGTATGATGCAGATAAAACAGGTCTTGTCGACTATGCATTGGAATCATCTGGTGAGACAATACAATTATTTTATGTACCATCATTATCTTCACTTCATGGCTTAGGCCTTAAGTGTGTTTCATATTCACATTGAACTGATGACCATGAACAAAAGAGTTTCACGTGCAAAACAATGTCCACCTCTTCTTATATGGACGGTCCAGAAGTAACTCGTTAAAATAATATGAAACTGTGAAATAAAAGGTTTTAATTAAAATTTTGAACCTTCATGAAACTCGATTCTACCTCTTCCTTATGGATGGTCTGGGAATCAACCCAAGTAAGTTATTAAAATATTGTGTAACTGAGAAATAAAAGATTTTTATTAAAATTTAAACAGAAAATTATTTATATATGACTAGCTGATTACCCGGTGTTGACCAGGAATCTACATATCCTAATCTTCTTGGCATCAGTAAGATGAAAGATGAAAATGGTTATTGTGAGTTATCCATAAAAAAAATATACATATGCTGTTGTGAACTTTTTTGTAGATTTTTTTAGATATTGAACTCTTTGAACATTAATTTGATGTATTTGTTATGGTTTAGGCAGCGTAAGCCATTTAAGAGTCCAAAAAATGACTTCTTTTAGTGCACCAATGCACTTTTTTTTTTTAGCTCCAGTCCTATAGTACTTACGGTAATATATTATATATGTTAATTGTCATAAAAAATTCTCTAAATGATTGTAAAAGCTCCATTCAATTCGGTCACATAGTTTTTAAGTCCATAAAGGACAGACAGACTCCAAGACTCACAGACATTGATTTTAATTTATAAATATTACATTGTATTTTGTGTTTGCTTCTGTAGTTGGAATTTTCTCTGTAAATTTTAATAAAAACCATATATTTCTCAGTTTTATATTTTAATGACTTACTTGGATTGACCCCTAAAACATCCATATATATATATATATATATATATATATATATAATTGAAAATGAATGACAAGATAATTTGAAAACTATAGTTACCGTGTTTGATAAAACATGAAATATGAGGTAAGATGTTAAAATGACTCATTAATTTATTAACTGGAACTAGTTCTCAAGAGAAGGATCTCTCTCATTTTCAACCGACATTATGACTACTGGATTTTCGTTGGAATCTCCATCAATAATGTTGCCATGTGGATTTTCAATCGACATTATGACTACCGGATTTTCGTTGGAATTGTTAGAATCTTCATAAATAGCCTGATTGCAACATTATTGATGGAGATTCCAATGAAAATCCGGTAGTCATAATGTCGGTTGAAAATGAGAGAGATCCTTCTCTTGAAAACTAGTTCCCATGTTTAAAGAAACATAAAATATGAGGTAAGATGTAAAAAATGACTCATTAATTGACAAATTAAGAACCTCATAATGTTATTTCCCATATTTAACTATGAATGGTGCCCCGCGCCGTAGCCAAGTAGTTAAGGCAAGAAACCTTGGTGCAGAGCTACGGACTTACACTGGTTCGAGTCTCCATGGGGGAAGAAATTTTTCTCATGGAATTTCAGCCAGTATGGGACCGGTGCCCACCAAGCATCGTGAGGCATTTGGGTAGCTACAATAAGTAGCGACTCCAGGTTGAGAATATCAGCTATAATGGCTGAGGGATCCGACATGCTGACCACATGTCACCCCTACACTGACTAGATGATCGTTTACCTCTGTGATTAACACATGTAGATGTGAGGCCAGCAGTTGGATGGTCAGCCAAGGACCTTCTAGGCCTGTCACGCTTGGAGTTTATTTTTACTATGAATGTCATAACTAAATGTCAATGCTTTGCTGCATATGGAAGTGAAGATGATGTATACTGATCTAATGTTGTGACCGGTTGATAATAATTGGAGTAGTGAGAGGAGTTTGATTGCTCTGTTCTGACATACAGAGTGTTGATTTAGTCATTTAGGCTGTGAAGGATGTGATAATCTCATCAAAATGAACTAATTTCCTCATAGTCTATAGTTGAAAAACATGACTTGCCAATGACATCATCTAATCAGATGAGTAGTATGGGAAGTCGAAAGAAGTAACATGGCGCTATTTTAGTTTTTGCTATAACAGATAAATTTCTTTGCTTTAATTTATTTCAATTCTTATTTGATTATTTTACAGGAGGGAGCATCCTAAGCACGAGGTGCACAGAAACATATCAGGCTAGAACTGGAGAACTCTATATTTTAGGAATCCCTCTTTGGTATCGTTCAAACAATCCACGCACAGTTATTCAGGTATGTGAAAGTTTCTGTTTTTAATATGATGATAAAATGTAAATTAGTATTCTCAGGCTAATCATCTGAATTAATGCCTTAATAGCTCAAGTGGTTAAAGCATAAATACATAAAGTTGGAGATCTTGATTTAGGCAGAACTTCTCTTCAGTATTGATGCATATATTTCTCAGAGTATATTAATTTACACTTTAACATCTTATTAAAAACAAAAATCTTATGTCTATGGTTAATGTAAAAAAATGTCATCGTAGTATCTTCTACTTCTATGGTCTCGTGTAATATACAATTTGATGTGTTTCATTATTTCTCCACTAGGGTTCGTTCTTACAATATTGTGATCCTATTTGGCAATAAATAATATGATCAAGTTGCAGTGAATATACATAACCTCACATTTCTGATTTATTTTTAAACATTGCCATATACATTAAATATATAAATATTTAAAAATACTGGTAACTATATTGTTTATTTTGAGTGAAATAAAAAATAAAACAATATTAAAAAACATCATAGTGTTATTTCCTATCTACATAACTTAACTGGTAACTATATTTAAATAATGATTTTTGAGTAAACAGCTTAGAACTACAGGTCCAGGGTTCATATCCTGGTTCAAACATTAAGTTTTCTTTCTTATATTAGATTCTATCCAGAATTGGAAAGTGTTATTCAATTAAAAACATCGAAAAATGTGAAGCTTAATTGTATTTTAATATAATAAATTTGGGAATTTTAATTTTATTTGTTAAAGTCCTAACAAATACCACTCTTGAATTCCAAATCCTCTAGATAAATTTGGAAATCACTTACATTATTTAGTAAGCATTACTTATGATAATTAATTGTGAGGTTTTTTTGCAGCCGGGTGTCCAACCTGGGGAGTGCTGGGCCTTCATTGGTTCTTCTGGTTATCTGGTTATTAAACTGTCTGGTTTAATTGAAGTCAAAAGCTTCAGCATGGAGCACATACCTCGTTCTCTTGTCCCTAATGGCAAAATAGATTCTGCTCCTAAAGATTTTACTGTCTGGGTAAGTATAAACATTTATGTATATTGGGTAGTTTGAATTCAGTTCTATTTTTTCATACTTCACTTTTATTTTGTTACATTTATACATCTTTGTTCTCTGGAAATGCATGCTATTACAAGAACTCTTGTCATCCCAATTTAAAAAATAAATAAAAGTCTGTTAATTATTATGAGTAGTTATTTTAACTCACCTCGTATTTTTTTTTTATATTCTACAGTCTGTAGTTTTGTCGCATATATGAGACATTGTCGATGCATTGTCTGCAAAATATTAAGAAAATGTGAGATGAGTCAAAATAACTAATTCGTAATAATTAAAAGAAACCTCATAGCATTATTCCCTACAAATATTAAATTTAAAAAAAGTATTTTAAATGATAATTATTTCATTTATATTACATTGTGCAAAACATGGTCTTTAATTTTGAAAAGAAAAATTAATGCTTGAACCCTGGACCTCTCATTTTCCATATGAGAGGTCCAAGATTCAAGTCCTGGTACAAGCGTTAATTTTTCTTTTCAAAATAATGGAAAATGTTAAATTTAAAATCTCACATCAAAATACATAGTCTCTAACTTTAAGTGAGAAGAAAAGATTATGAGATAAGATAACAAATTATGTTTTTTATTATTAATTTAACATTTCTCAATGAAAGATAAATTAAATTTGAAGAGAAAAATTTTCGCCTAGACCGGGACTCGAACCCGGGACCCTTGGCTTTCCGGGCCAAGTGCTCTACCAACTGAGCTACCGAGGCGAGTTACGATCTAGACGCAAATTTTTCTCTTATATACGTTGTAATTCCCTATCGCCAAATGCTTTTGAAACCATTGCTTCTATCTTTGCAAATGGCGGTTTCTTAGTTAAGAAGACATTTATTGGAAATTTAACATTACTTTAAAAGCCAGTAAGGCCTCAAATGATGTTTTTTATTATTAATTTAACATTTCTCAATGAAAGATAAATTAAATTTGAAGAGAAAAATTTTTTTCGCCTAGACCGGGACTCGAACCCGGGACCCTTGGCTTTCCGGGCCAAGTGCTCTACCAACTGAGCTACCGAGGCGAGTTACAATCTAGACGCAAATTTTTCTCTTATATACGTTGTAATTCCCTATCGCCAAATGCTTTTGAAACCATTGCTTCTATCTTTGCAAATGGCGGCTTCTTAGTTAAGAAGACATTTATTGGAAATTTAACATTACTTTAAAAGCCAGTAAGGCCTCAAATGATGTTTTTATTATTAATTTAACATTTCTCAATGAAAGATAAATTAAATTGAAGAGAAAAATTTTCGCCTAGACCGGGACTCGAACCCGGACCCTTGGCTTTCCGGGCCAAGTGCTCTACCAACTGAGCTACCGAGGCGAGTTACGATCTAGACGCAAATTTTTCTCTTATATACGTTGTAATTCCCTATCGCCAAATGCTTTTTGAAACCATTGCTTCTATCTTTGCAAATGGCATGTAATGAGTTGTTAGAAAATGTTGGGGCCAAAGAGATAAGAAAACTACAGATGAAATGGAGAAACATCAACACGACCTGCAATGAGCAGAAGATGTGTCAAGAAAGCTAGAAATCGAATGGTCAGAACCCCATGGAACGTGTCCTATACAGGAATACCAGAAGAAAAGTGCCCAGTAGGTAAGCCAATAATGAGGAGAGAGTAACAGTAAACGCCATCTAGTGGTTTTTTAAATAAGAGCACTTTTAAAATGGAAATCAACACATTATATTTTTAGCAAGTAAAGCTAATATTCAATTGACGATTTTATTATTAATTTAACACTTCTCCTTGAAGGATAAATTATATTTGAAGAGAAAAATTTTCGCCCAGACCGGGACCCGAACCCAGGACCCTTGGCTTTCCAGGCCAAGCTCAGTTGGTAGAGCACTTGGCCCGGAAAGCCAAGGGTCCTGGGTTCGGGTCCCAGTCTGGGCGAAAACTTTTCTCTTCAAATACTAATATTCAATATTTAATATTAAATTTATCACTTCTCACGCAATGACAAATTAAATTTAAAGAGAAAAATATATGCCTAAATCGGGTTTTGAACCCAATATCTCTGGTTCTGTACACCAGTGCTTTGGCGTTAGTGGAACAAAAGTTCACTGCTACCTGGCGCACGGAAATCGTATTAGTATAAGAGAAAAATCTACGTTTAAATCATGATGAATCGTTAAAGCACTGGTGTACAGAACCACAGATATTGGCTTCAAATCCTGATTTAGGCATATATTTTTCTATTGTTTATTTTTTATTATTTCACTCACCTCATATTTCATAACTTCTTGCAGACCTAGGTTTTATCACAACATTTGTGACATTCTCAATGCTGTGCCACGTTCACACATTCACGTTGAGAATGTCACAAATGTTGTGATTAAACCTAGGTCTGCAAGAAGTTATGAAGTATGAGGTGAGTGAAATAATAAAAAATAAACAATACTAAAAAACCTCATAGTGTTAATTCCTATATACATAACTTAATATATTTTTCTCTTAAAAATTTTATTTGTCATTGAGTGAGAAGTGTTAACTGTAATATTAAATATTGAATATTAGAAGAGAAAAATGTTCGCCTAGACCGAGACTCGAACCCGGGACCCTTGGCTTTCCGGGCCAAGTGCTCTACCAACTGAGCTACCGAGGCGAGTTACGATCTAGACGCAAATTTTTCTCTTATATACGTTGTAATTCCCTATCGCCAAATGCTTTTGAAACCATTGCTTCTATCTTTGCAAATGGCGGCTTCTTAGTTAAGAAGACATTTATTGAGAATTTAACATTACTTTATAAAGCTAGTAAAGCTTCAAATGATGTTTTTATTATTGATTTAACATTTCTCACTGAAAGATAAATTATATTTGAAGAGAAAAATTTTCGCCTAGACCGAGACTCGAACCCGGGACCCTTGGCTTTCCGGGCCAAGTGCTCTACCAACTGAGCTACCGAGGCGAGTTACGATCTAGATGCAAATTTTTCTCTTATATACGTTGTAATTCCCTATTGCCAAATGCTTTTGAAACCATTGCTTCTATCTTTGCAAATATAATTTATCTTTCAGTGAGAAATGTTAAATCAATAATAAAAACATCATTTGAAGCTTTACTAGAAAAATCTATGTTTAAATTGTGATGCCTAATAACTTAAATCATTAAAGCACAGGTGTATAGAACCAGAGATTTTGGGTTCAAATCCCGATTTAGATATACATTTCTCCTTTTTAATTCGCTGGAGGGATAATTTTCTATAGGATCGTAACAGGCCTTGGCCTAATACTTGGAAGGAAGAAGAAGAAGAATTAAAATTACAGTGGGAGGAAACAATATGAGGTATTTACATTAATAAATGAGTTGGAGAAAATGTTTTAACTTCTCACCTCACAACGTTGCATGTCTTCGATACCAGTTTCAAAAGTATAGTATTACTTCCATCTTCAGTCAAATTTCAACTGTCGAAATTTCGTCATTAACATAATCTTCTGAACTGCCATCTGGTGTAGATTTTATGAACTTGGAGATTAAATTATTTTCGTCAGGGGTATCGAAATTCATTGCTTTATATTTATTCTTCTGAATGTATATCTTTTCCCAAATTGTTAATTCCAAAGGTTTCTCCAAATGTTTCAAAAGTTTAGTGTCTTTTCCGATTTTATGATTTTCTACCAAACTATGAGATGCAATTGCCGATTTTTCGATTTCACCATTTTTAATATTTCCAAGGTGTTCTTTGTATGAATTTCTAAATTCTTTTTACTTTTTCCTATATATAAAAACTATAAAGAATTTAGAAATTCGTACAAAAGAACACCTTAGAAATATTAAAAATGGTGAAATTGAAAAATCGGCAATTGCAACTCATAGTTTGCTAGAAAATCCTTATATAAAAACTATAAGGAATTTAGAAATCCGTACAAAAGAACACCTTAGAAATATTAAAAATGGTGAAATTGAAAAATCGGCAATTGCAGCTCATAGTTTGCTAGAAAATCATAAAATCGGAAAAGATACTAAACTTTTGAATCATTTGGAGAAACCTTTGGAATTAACAATTTGGAGAAAGATGTACATTCAGAAGAATAAATATAAAGCAATGAATTTCGATATCCCCGACGAGAATAATTTAATCTCCAAGTTCATAAAATCTATACCAGATGGCAGTTCAGAAGATGGTTAATGACGAAATTTCGACAGTTGGAATTTGACTGAAGATGGAAGTAATACTACACTTTTGAAACCAGTATCGTGAAGACACGCAACTTTGTGAGGTGAGATGTTAAAACATTTTCTCCAACTCATTTATTAATATATTTTTCTCTTCAAATTTAATTTGTCATTTAGTGAGAAATGATAAATTTAATATTAAATATGTGATATACAATATTATTTCATTGCATTATTGTGCAATTTAATGTTGCAGGGTTTGAAAGACGAGCAAGACGTAGATCCAGTTCTTTTTGGGAAATATTCATATCGACAAAATGGCACAAGCTTACAACATTTCAGTGTGCAGGTAAAATTACTTTAGTATTAATATCTTTCTAAGTCAGTCTCAGTGGACTACAGTGTGTGATATTTTACTTTATGATTGAAATTTCTGCTCCAGCTGACACAATGATTACAGCATTGCAAACGTCCTCTCACTCGTTTGATCTCCAATGGTGCTACACCAAAATTGCCTTCTTTTTCACTATCAGTTATATCTTGATCACATATATGCCACCCTAATGATGTTTTGATAGAGGTCACTTGATTCAAATTAAAACTGTTGTTATGATTTATATTCAAGTCTCCATTTCACTACAAACACGACACAGGAACTGTGTCAACGCAGGACTGTGAATCTTTGAAATCATATGAGAAACATTGATTTATTGGTCAACAGTTAGGCAAGCCCCTTCATGTGCATGATTGACCATACACTGTGTCTAAATTAATATTTTAATTTTAGGAAGTTATATTTTGAGGTTATTTTAATTATATTATTTTTGGTCTGGACATCTTACCTCAATATTAATGTTGATTGGGAAAGCTGACGATAAAACAGAATTGTTTTGAAACATGTCCAAGAACAAATCAACATTAATATTGAGGTAAAATGTCCAGACCAAAAATAATATAATACACTGTGTCAATTACTTATTAAGTTTTCACACACTTCAGTTGGTTGCCATATAGAAATTAATTTTTCCAGACAGATCTCCTTGACATCATAATTGAAATCTGGCTTAAAAAGACCAAAAGATTTTGCTCAAAGTCTCTTATTATAGGTTTGAGGTTTTTTTGTATGCATCACTTATTTAAGGTCTCACATGCTTCTGTTGGTTACCATATGAAAATTAATTTTTCCAGACAGATCACCTTATCACAATTCAAATTTGTCTTGAAAGGGCCAAAAGATTTTGCTCATATGTCTCTCATTTTAGGTTTGAGGTCTTTTTTTGTATGCTGTAAATTTACAACATGGGACTCATGACTTTATTTCCATTCTCAATGAAGCATGATATCATATTTGCCTTTGTTCTTAAGTTAGGGTTGCAATTTCAAATCCATCTAGAACAAATTCATTTTTAAGAGAGAGAAGAAAATCCTGAGTATGAATTCCTTCACATGTGGTTTCCATGTTTTAGATTTATGGCACATAAAATAATTAAGTCTGAAATAAGAAGCCTCTGAGAAAAGTTTGTCTATTATTTCGCCCAGATTTGAACTGCGACACTATTTTCCTGAGTTCGTAGAGAGTGATCATTAAATATAATACTAATATAGACAGAAATATATTATTACAAATTTTAGCTGATGATAACGTTCCACAACAATATATTACTAATATCTTCAACATCTATAAAGATAATGAAATCTCTGTTAAACAAGATGGCAAACTATCTTCTTGGAAAAAGATCAACACTGGAGTAAGACAGGGATGTGGACTTTCACTGGTGCTTTTCATTACATATATGAATAGAATAATAAACGAATGGAGGAAAACACAACGAGGATATATACCCATCAATAGGAACCTCAAACTCGATGCTATTCTTTTTGCAGACGATTTAGCCCTTCTGGCACTTTCCGAAATTATTTGCAATGATCAATTTATAATTTACAAAAAATAGCTGCCAAATTTAATATGGAAATATCAATTAACAAAACTAAAAGTATGGCATTTCATGGGAAGGACCCCATACAAAGTAAAATCTGTCTCCAGAATATAATTTTAGAGAGATCTAATCAATTTAAATATCTTGGATATTATCTCTCTATCTGGGATGAAAGGGATATCCCTGAAAAAATTACTAGTTATAATAAAAGTTTGGGAATTATTAATCAAGTTATGAAACTATCCCTTGTACAAAAAAAAACAGATTACGTTTATACAACACTGGCCTATGGTAATGAAGCATGGACACTAAAAAGACAACATGAAAGCAGAATAACGGCTTGTGAAATGAGATTCATGTGCAGAACAGCGGGTTACACCAGATGGGATCGGAAAAGGAACACCGATATCTTAAGAGAATTGAAGACTACGCCAATTTTGGAATATATTAAACAGTACTAACTAATATTGTTTATTTTTTATTATTTCACTCACCTCATACTTCATATTCATAGCAGACCCAGGGTTTCTTCACATCATTTGTGACATTCTCAATGCTGTGTCACGTTCACAACTGACGTCCAATGCCCTTCTATCCTGCAGACTGACCTCATAGTGTTATTTCCTATCTACGTAACTTAGTACTAACTAAATTGGAAACACCATCTTGAAAGAATGAGTTCAAATCGGATCCCCAAAGCTGTTTATAATTATATACTAAGAGGACGAAGATCTCTGGGCCATCCTATGAAAGGCTGGAGGGAAAATTTTCTATAGGATCATAACAGGCCTTGGCCTTATACTTGGAAGGAAGAAGAAGAAGACTAATACTTTAGCTCCAAAATGTTTGATTTAGATGTATGAGGTGAGAAGAATTCACAATTAATTTGATTCCTATTGAATTAATTTGTTTAATATTAATGATTATAATTTAATTTCGTTTTCGCCATACCATTGTGTGAATTAATACAACCTGCAACATTAAAAATTAAAACGATTGTTGTGCATTAATTTATCAGCTTGTAACAAACAGCTGACGGAGGTCGCTTGTACTTTTACACGTGCTGCATGGAGTAATACATTCAGAAGTTAAATGTCAAAATGTGTTTCTTAGACTGGACAGACTATAGTAAATTTTACATTACTAATAAGTAACTACTAAAAGTAGAACTTTTATGAAACAGGCCGCTTGACTGTGGTACAAGTAGTTATAACACTTGCTCTCCACCTCTGGTTTCTGAGTTATGTCTTTGTCACTCCATGTGGGGTTTGTGGAGGACAGGTTTTTCTTGGAGTTTCTTCTATTTTCTTCTGCCAAAAACTTCATTCCACCAATTTCTCCATTATCGTGTAATTCATTTCATTTCATTATTTTTGGTCTGGACATCTTACCTCAATATTAATGTTGATTTGTTCTTGGACATGTTTCAAAACAATTCTGTTTTATCATCAGCTTTCCCAGACTGGTTTTATTTATGTTGCATTATGTTGCACCACCTGGATGTCGATGTCAGCTCCATCCTGTGGTTGGCCAAAGAACCTCCAAACAAGGTCACCCTCCATCGGAATATCAAAATTCATAACTCTGTTTATGTTTGGTCTGAAAAACATAATATAAATTCAGACACTAAATTATTAAAACAGTTAGAAAATACAAAAGAGCTGACTATTTGGGAAAAAATTTATATTCAGAAGAACAGAAACAGAGTTATGAATTTTGATATTCCGATGGAGGGTGACCTTGTTTGGAGGTTCTTTGGCCAACCACAGGATGGAGCTGACATCGACATCCAGGTGGTGCAACATAATGCAACATAAATAAAACCAGTCTGGGAAAGCTGACGATAAAACAGAATTGTTTTGAAACATGTCCAAGAACAAATCAACATTAATATTGAGGTAAGATGTCCAGACCAAAAATAATATAATTAAAATAACCTCAAAATATAACTTCCTAAAATTAAATATTCATTTCATTTCATCTGCCCCTTTGATGGTGTGACTGCATTCTTGCATATCACAGATCTTCAATAATAGGACTTCATCACATCTCATCCTATGGCCTGACATTATGTCAGATATGTGTAGAGAAAGGGTTTCAATGCTATCACCAGGGGTCTGCAGAGATTGTGCACTTTTTTAAATAAACAATGTACTATACACAATATACTGCTATATTGGTGAAAAATAATATAATGGTATGTGCAGATGTCTATTGTCCATGTTACATAATGCAAATATCGAGATTTATTTGAGGGTCCATGAATTTGTTCCATATGGATAAAAAAAAGTTGATACCCTTAGTTTTAATTTCTTTTTCCCCAACTCTGTAAACAATTCAAGATCACTGCAATTAGTTTTATCATGATGTTACATAACTGTATTTCATGCTCTATTTTCATTTTATTTCTAAGGTTAATTGGTGGCGACATTACATAAATCTTGTCCACCGCTGTGGTCTCGAGGTAGCGTGCTGACTTGTCACGCAGCAGGCCCGGGTTCAGTCCCCAGTCGGGGCAGTTTTTCTGGATGAGGTTTTTATCGGGGTTTTTCCTCATCTGTAAGACAAATGTCAGGAAAACTTTAAGGCCCAAACGGTCCCCGAAATCATATGGCCATCATTATCATCATCATCATCTGTCACCGATGTGGAAAGCAACGGGAAACTACCACACCTACAATTCCCTAGTAAAGCTGCAAGCATAGCATGCAAATGCTATTGTTGCAGTTAAGGACCTGCCTTCGGGCAGAATTACTATGGATGGATATATAAATCTTGAAAACCTAATGAACTTATAATAATAGTCGACCCCTGTATGTCCCACATGGGGACATGAGTATTCCCAATCGGGAATTTCTTAACCAAACTAATTTAGTTATGAATTAAATTAATGTTTTTATTACCTCACCTCATATCCTTTTTCTGAGGTGAGGTAATAAAAACATTAATTTCATTCTTAAAGTAAACCTCATAGTGTTCTTTCCCTGTGAAAGTTAAATAATTTAGTTATGAGGGACATGTGGTCAGTATGCCGTTTCAATGAGACGTCTGGCAAATTACCTCATAGTGTTATTTCTCACTGTTATTTTGATTAAAATGTTAAATTTTTCGATGTTTTTATTATTAATTTCATACATCTCAATGATGGATAAATCATATTTAAAGAGAAAAATTATACGCTCAGACCGGGACTTGAACCCGGGACCCTTGGTTTTCTAGTCCAAGTGCTCTACCATTTGAGCTACCTGAGCTACCTTGCTCAGGTAGCTCAAATGGTAGAGCACTTGGACTAGAAAACCAAGGGTCCCGGGTTCAAGTCCCGGTCTGAGCGTATAATTTTTCTCTTTAAATATGTTAAATTTTTGTTTAGAGATTTAGGCTAGAGCATATTCACATATTGTAATTAATGGTAATTTTTTTGAATTTTCATGCTCCAACCTAAACAAAGCGAGCTTGATATCTCTTCCAATCCTAGAGTGTATATGCTAAACATTTATTATAGTAATTTTTTTAATTAATACACTTACGTAAACTGTCTGAATCAATTTTTAAAGAAAAAAATCCCAAGACCTCCAACTTTACATGCTGGTGCTCTTTCCACTTGAGCTACCCAGGCAAGTTCCTGTCACACAATTTTTTTTTCTCTTGCTTTCTTTTATAATCTCATATACCTGTAGTGCTCAAACTTAATTCACAATGCAGTTGGGTTGCTTCTAAATAAAGACCGTAGATGAAAAAGAAGGAATGTCAAGAAAACCAAGAATTAGAACAAATTTAATTTTAATTAAGGTAGTATTTTTTATCACTCACCTCATATTGTCCTTCTTATTTGACTATAAACTAGTTTCGGAACATAGTTTCTGTTCCATCACGACCATTGTTCTGTCGTCTTGAAGAACTGTCCTTCGCTCCTTCCATTGGCTGACTGAAAAACCTCGAAACCAGGTCATTCTCACCGGGAATTTCAACTAGTTTCGGAACATAGTTTTTGTTCCGTCCTCAGTATCGTTCAGACCGTTGTTCTGTCGTCTTGAAGAGCTGTCCTTCGCTCCTTCCATTGGCTGACCTGATTTCGAGGTTTTTCAGTCAGCCAATGGGAGGAGCGAAGGACAGCTCTTCAAGACGACAGAACAACTGTCTGAACGATACTGAAGATGGAACGGAAACTATGTTCTGAAACAAGTTTATAGTCAAATAAGAAGAACAATATGAGATGAGTGATAAAAAAATTCTACCTTAATGAATATACCTCATAGTGTGAATTCCTAAAATAAGTAATTAATTTTAACGCTTGCATAATCCCTGTTTTTCTCCAGCGTAAGAAAGTTTGAACTGTTTATTCCACTGGGATATTACATGTATTTCCAATGTTTATTACTGACAAATGAAAAGCTCAAAAAAAAATTATCCAGATCTCAGGGTTCTCTCTGTTTTTTGTTATTTTGTGACATTCCTTGTTTTTTCCCTGTGGCCTTCAAATGAAAAGACATAACAATGTAATTTTTTATACTAATTTAAGATCAAGTTGAATCCAGTTTAATACTGAAGAGATAAAGGGACTTTTATTGTTAATGTTGATGCTCTAATTGTGAATAAACATTGTGTTTCAGCGCCAAGATACAGGTCCGTTTGAAATAGTGGAGCTTCGTATTGAATCAAATCATGGGAACATGGAATATACATGTTTATACAGGTTCCGAGTTCATGGCGTACCTGCGAAATGATGCATCTAATCATCTGCTCAGGCATTACAAATATACTTAACCATTCATCAATGATCTCAATCACAACATTTTTTTTTCTAATTTATTTAAACTGAACATTTTAAGTTAATGCTTCAACAACTATTGTATTGGTCTCAAAAATAAGCTGCATTGTTAAAAATTTCAGATTAATTAAGTCCCTTTCAGTCCTATGTTATGAATTCAGATGGGGAAAAAATGTTATGGATATTTTCCAAGTTAATACGTTGTATTGAACATAAAAACAAAAACTTAAAAAAATTATCAGTTATTTACACATCACTTCATATTTTGCTCTCTCACCTGGACATATTTTGGCAAAGCATCATCGCCATTTTCAACTAAAATCTGACTATTGTGTTGAATGTTTTGATTTTTGGGTAGATGAATCTTATACCACTCCAGAGGTAAAGACTATATAAGGGATCTAATGTTCATCGTAATAGTTGGATTGTGTTGAGAATGGAGATGATACTTCGCAGAAACATATCCAAGTGAAAAACTAACAAAATATGAGGTGAGGTGTATTTTTTCAATTTAAACTCTTAATAAAAATCCTTATTTTGTTACTTCCTGCCAATTTTAATAATGGTTTTATATATTCCTCAATTTATCATAATTATTCTATCCATCTTTGCTTTATGTATAATAGGTTGCATTAAGTTCTGCCTTCCCTTTTAAATCTCTGTCCGATCTATTCTCTTCTCTATGTATCTTCCCATCTTGTTCTTGATTATTCCTCTCTCTTTTTCTTTCCATCTTATTTTAAAGCCTTCTATCATTCAGAATTTCTCATGTGGATGTGGTGTAAACCAAAAATCATAAAATTATCATTTAGCAAGAAAAAATTATGAAATAATATACTCATCCCTAGGGCTAGAATTTCTATGTAAATTCATATTTCTTTTACATTGTTAAAGTTACAATTTTGTTATAAGTTTATGAATTAGGGTATTTGGATGGTTCAAGACACATTTATTCTTTCATATTTGTCCATATTTCAGGATATAGTACATATTTTTATATATTTCAGAAAACATCACATATTTTTACATAACTGAATGTTTTATTTTAAATATGTTACAAATGTTATGGTTTCAGAGTTATTCTTATCAGATGATCATTTAAAATTTATTTTACTAGCATTTGTATTTCGAAGCTTGAATTTGTATGGAGTATTGAAAATAAGTTGTGCTGTATACACATTTTTATTGCTGAGCCTCATTTAACAGCCTCCTGTGGCAATAAAATTTCTTATACCTGACTGCAGGAGGTCTGGTCCAGACAATTAGCAGAGCAATTGTAAGTAGGTCACAAGATTCTAAGATTTAGCTTAATATGTTTTGTTCACAAATTATCAACAGTCCTGTTTGGGTTTGAGTGTATCTTCAATATGGATTATATATTTGTTCATCCAGCATATTAAATAGTTAAAATATCACTAGATCATAAATGACCATCTGCAAAATTATGATTTGTATGTTAGTGAATTTCCGAATAAAGCCCTTTAAAAAATGACAATTTTTTTGTAATATCTGCCAAAAAAAAGTTTGCAAAATTTTAGTCCATATTTTGAGAATCTTTAGTCCATATGTATGTACATATTTAGCCATTTTTTATTACATATAAATTCTGGCCCTGATCATCTCCATTGAAGACATGAAATATCAGTCTTTCTAGCTAAATAACTGATTTTCACAATTTTGGAGGTATATCTCTTTTACACACCCATCCTATATTTGTAGTATGTGATTATAGCATTTTATTCTACTGCTTATTAATTTATTATACAGTTTTTTAATTTTTTAGACTTTCCCTAATTACTTCATTTTTATTCTATTCTATCTTGTTTCCTCTTTAGTACCATACTTTTAAAATATTAATATAGGATAGTATTTTTGTAACATAATGTTAATTTTACATGATCATAAGTATTTAGATAAAATATGAATTTGGCTTTGACAATCAACATCATCTTCCTGTTCCTAACTGCCACAATTCCATGACCTTCCACAAGTGTTCTGGTAAGTCTATTTAATTTCTTCTTCAACACCCTTTCACCAACTCATCCTTTTTTATCCTCTTCTGCTTCTCCCTTGTGGTGTTCATATTAGTATTTGCTTTGGGAATCTTTCATTGTTCATCCTTTCTATGAGACCATACCAAAACACTTGTTTAGTTTTGATAAAATGCAGTTTATACCGGGTAATTATTTTACTGTGAAATTAAATTCCATTGCTTGCATTGTACTTGTTAGATGTAACATTGGCAAGTTTCATTTTGGCTTTGAAATGACATCACTTTTAGATCAACACTTAAATATAAGTCACACACTTTATTTTTTTATGTATTTGTGGCCAATAATTTTAACTTGCCATTGCTATATGACAATCACGGACAGAAACCATGGCAACAATGGAATGTACTATCACAATAAAATAATCTCCTGTTATTGTGATTGATACAATACGGATTTTTCTGAAATTTAAATTGAGTTAGTAGAAATAGTATTAACCCATTAGTGCTCAAATTTCTTGCATTCGTGGTTTATTTTGATTATAGAATTAAACCTCTGACATATCTAAATTAAACACCATAATTTTATATTAATAACTCTAATAAGTTAAAATTGTACAAACTTATCTGAGTTACTCTTCGTGCACAATTATTGTTTCAGACTGTTATCTATCACAGTGTTTATTCAGTACTGTAATAAACATTTTAAAGATTCAAATATGAGGCAGGAAAAACCAGCTAAGTGAAACACATCATAAAAGCATGCCATCAAATAGATATCATTAACAACACACCTTAAATAATATATAAAGAATATTAAAATAAAATTAATAACTTATTTTGGAAGAAATCACAATTAAACAAAAATCTACCCATTGACCACATCCTCAACTACAATATCCTCACAAGAAGCATATTGTATGTAAGCATTGATGATTGACAACAATCCAAAAGGCGTACGTAAATTAAATCAATAGTTGAGGACGACTTAGTAATTCACATAAATTTACAATTTAAACTTAAATAGAAATGGATATAAAAAAATGATCATTACAAATTTTGATTAATTCTGATAAACCATGTTGAGAGATCAAATGAGAAATATACACCTCACTTCTTATTTTGTTTTCTCATCTGGAACATATTTTGGTGATCATCTTTGCCATTCTCAGTCATAATCTAACTGGCTGATATAGGTGAAGATGTTCATCAAAATAAGTTCTAAGTGAGAAAACAAAATATGAGTGAGCATATTTCTGATTCATTGATTTAATAAATTACCTAATAGTGTTATTCCCTATAAATTCTAAAAATGTGGGCTACATATAATGGACTGAATGACTTCTATCAGAGTGATGACGATATTATCCTCCAACCTATGTCCAGCCCTCTCTAATAGTCTTTTCCATCAAGGGATTTTCAATAAACATTTTGAAAGAGTTTTTACTTTTACCTATTACTTGTCACACATAAATAAACAAAATTTATGTTTAAATATGTAATTTAGGCACTAATGGGTTAAGTTTAAGAAAGTTGATGTAGCAGATAAATTAAGATGTGTTGTGTGAGAGAGAACTTAAAAATGCCTGCCACTGGAGTTACCACCAGTTGTTTGCCATAGTACAAAGACGTGTGTTCGTTATCCTAATATTTATTTATATATATTTTTTGTTAATAAAATACAAGACACGGTGCACAAGTGCTCTATGATGTGATAGTAGACTGTAAGTTGATAGGTGAAGGCTAGTCAACGCATGAGATATAACAGAGTGCAGACGTCTTACAAAGTAAAGTAATTCCTCTTTATTTGTGGAATCTATTTTACCTATCATTATTGGTTGGTTTTGGTTTACCTATCATTATTATTGCATGTCTAATAATTTTCATCAAAATTTGATTCTTTTGAAAATTTAATATCCAAACTTCAACCATTACTTAAAACAAGCATTTTGCAACATATAAATATGTTTAAATAATATAAGTTAGATATGCATGACTGACCTTATATTTGTAGATTTGTTAATTAAACTTATGGTTCTATCTGTTAGTGAATAGTTTAGATACAGACAACTCAGACTCTCCATCAACCTCTTGGTTATCTCTGGCCGTTTGCCCATAACACTGAAGACTACTAATTAAACAAACCTCTTAATGTTACTTCCTATTGTATTTTAAAATAAACTCAAGACTAATGTTCTGTCACCATACTCTACTTTCAGATCACCACGAAGATTTATTTATTTTAACTATTTAGTGAGCTAAGAGTGCACCAGTATCCTCTCCTCTTATGATCCCACAGTTGGTCCATGAGTCAATCAGACTTAGCGGAGAGTACTGCTAAGCACTGCCCATGCCTTGCAGCTCCACTAACCATCCCCCTGTCAATCAACCAGGGATGTGTCCTGGTTGCCATTGTGAGACTGGTGAGGAGCCTTCGACTCCACACTCCTGGCGATCTCTCCACAAGTCCATTGGACTTAGTTGGGAGGATTGACAAGCAGATCCACTGACACATTCTCCTGTCCGCCAACTGGGAGTGTTTCCTGCCGCCATTGTGAGACCACCATGGGGTGATACCAAATTTCACAGTGAGCTAATAGTACACAGGTCACTCAACTCCTGTTGAATCCACAGTTGGTCTGAGTCCAACTGACTTAGCCGAGAAATCTGACAAGCAGATCCACCGATATTCCCCTGTCTGCCAACCAGATTATATCCTACTGCTGTTGATGTTTAGTGCAGATGCAGCCTTACTCCACAGTGAGCTATTAGTATGCCAGAACCGCTCTGTCCTGGTACTTCACAGTTGGCCCATGAGTCCATTGATCTTCGTCAGGAGGACAGACAATCCACCTATCTGCCCCGGAGATGACCCTGCTGCTGTTTTTGAGACCAGCGAAGGAGCATGCTGAACCAAAACTCTTGACAGTGAGTTTAGATAGGGATTGAGAGAATTTGTTTATCCTTTCACACTAATTAGATGACAAAACATTTGGCTGTTCTCTATATCGGTTGGTAATCTTCCCTCATTAAGGTAACCTAAAGTCTGACAGAATTACCCATAATTTCTCCCAAAGACTAAGTTGAATTAAGATCCATGTCCCTTATTGCCAGCTGCCATTGGTGAACATGTTAAGAGAGTCATAGGTACTCCTGTCATTTACATATGCTTGTTTGAATTTTTTAATCTTGGCATTCAGAGCAGTGTTAAATATTTGAATTTTCTTCATGGGCATATAATTTTAAAAACCTCAATTTTTTCCCCCTCGAAAATTTGTTCTGAAGAATTAATTTTATATTTAAAGTAAAGTTTTTTTTTTCAAAGAAATTTTTTTTTTTCTACTGTGCACTCTGTCATATCTCATTTCTCTAGAGAGAAGGAGCTGAGCCCAGCTTGTAGTCTGGCTAGCTGGCAGCTTCACTTTTTCTATCTTATTTTGTATTCAGTATTGTTTTCTAACACTGGGTCAATCCATAGTTTTAGATTTGACTGTTCAAGGTGCTGCAGAATTTCATTGTGTTACTGCTGAATCCTTTGTTGTTTCAGTATTTTCCTTGTATATCCATATGTTTTAAATTAATATTCTGGTGTGTCATTAACTTGCCATTTTCTGAGATTTATGAATGTTCAGGAACATACCCAGATATAAAAAAATAGTAATATGCACCTCAAATCACATTTTGTTTTCTCATATGGAACATATTATGGCAACTATAATTGCCATTCTCAGCCAAAATCTGACTGCTGTATTCACCGTTTGAGGTCTTGTATATTATCTTCCTCTGGTGTTGGGAAGGCAAACTTCACAAATATTTTTCCATGGGAATTTCAGATTTTCTTATGTCTAATTTTTTCTGGTAATAGATTTGTTTCCCAAATTCTGAGTTCTGTTGGCTTTTCTAGATGTTTCAGCAAATCTCACAGTATGGGAAATGAAATCTACATCCTGAAAAAATAGAGACAAAAATAATCATTGTTTTGAAATTTCTGGCAAAAAATTATTTATTTGTGTCTGCCCGTACCAGAGGTAGAGAATATACAAGATTTCCAATATTCAATCCAGCAGTCAGTTTCTGGCTGAGAATAGTGATGATGGCCACTGAAAAATGTTTCAAATGATAAAATATGAGTTATATTAATAAAATTAAAATGAGTTGACATCTCACCTCATACACTCCATGTTCTTCACAGAATAGGACCGCAGTTTCAGGAATAGTCGTTCCTATCCTCAACCTGAAGATAGGAATAGTCGTTCCTATCCTCAACCTGTAGGAATGACTTTTCTGAAACCACAATCCTATACTGTGAAGAAAATGGAGTGTATGAGGTGAGACTTATTTTAATTTTATTAATTTAAAATCCTCATAATAATCCCCATCATAAGTTTTATGAAATATGAGTTGTATATATATACAATACAATCTATTAATACATATCTTAAGTGATAGTTTCTATCAATTTTAAGAATATTAGTTACTCATAGTGTTACCTCCCACTTTGATTTTGATTAAATATTAGTTACTGTTTTTTTTACTAATAACTATGGTTTGACCCAATTATTTAACCCTCTAATGAGAAAGAAATAATTATTAAATATAATGAATTATATAAATTATTAACAATAATGTATCTTATTATAACACTAAACTTACTTGTAAAAGAAGGCTAAGTCATTTTATAGTAAAATCTATTTTAAAGAATGAAAATATAATTGCAATATGTAAATTAATACATTTGGACAAGTTGTCTGAAATCAGTTTTAAAGAGAAAAATTCTTACCTGAATTAGGACTTGAACCCAAGACCTCCAATTTTACATGCTAGTGATCTATCCACTTGAGCTATACAGGCAGCTCCCTGCCCTGAAACAATGTTTTCTTATAATCCCACATCCCAGTCAGTAGCAGTGAAACTTCATTCACAATATAATTGGGTTGCTTCTATATTAAGAGGACGATATAATATTTTTAAAGTGAATTATAAACTCTTTTTATAGTAATATGTAAATTATATACTCAGATAAGTTCTGGTATCAACTTTAATCAACTAAATCAACTTTAAAATTGATTTCAGGTGACTTATCTAAGTTTATTAATTTACATATTACTACCATAAAAAGAGCTTGTAGCTCAACGTAAAAATCCGATCATAATATCTTCTTAATGTAGAAGCAATCCAAATGTATTGTGAATGAAGTTTCACTATTTCTGTGACATGGGTTTATAAGAGAAAAAAAATTGTCTCAAACCAGGAATTTTAACTGGATAGTTCAAGTGGATAAATTGTCATTGTATAAAGCTGGAGATCTTGTATTCAATTCCTGAATCATGCAAAAAAAAAAGTCTCTTTAAATATGAAAATGTAGTATAGTATTTATTTTTAAAAAACTTGCTATTTTGGGATAAAACCAAATATTGTTAACTTTGATAATGAAGCCTTATTTAATTATATAATTGCCTTAGTAGATTTTAAAGTAATTCATTAGAGCGTTTAAATATTGTATTGTTACCAAATATTGCATGCTTCATTCTATGGCACACAATCATAAGAAAAGTACAAAATGAAAATTTAGCAGACTTAAAATTCTAATTTCAAACAAGTCATTGATATTGTAAATCCCCTAGTCCAGCCTTCTATGTGTTTGCTTGTAGTTATTAGAATTTTAGATGCTTATTGTATTTTATTAATATATATTAATAATAATGGAACAAGTTTGCCAGTGACATAGTTAAAAATAATTTGATAGAGACAGTATCTTCATGTAATATTAAAACAAAAATGTAATGTTTCAAATAATATTAACATTGAAAGAAGCACTACTGGCTTTATAAGTAATGTTTAAATTCCCAATAAAAAGTCTTCTTAATAAAGAAGCCGCCATTTACAAAAATCATAGCAATGGCTCGTAGTTAATATTTAATTTTAGGAAGTTATATTTTGAGGTTATTTTAATTATATTATTTTTGGTCTGGACATCTTACCTCAATATTAATGTTGATTTGTTCAACATTAATATTGAGGTAAGATGTCCAGACCAAAAATAATATAATGGCTCGTAGCATTTGGGGTTAGGGAATTAACTATGTATAAGAGAAAAATACGCGTTTAGATTGAAGGCCCAGGTAGCTCAGATGGAAGAGCATTAACATAGAAAGTCAAAGGTCCTGGGTTCAAACCCCAGTCTAGGCGTATATTTTTCTTTTCAAATATAAAATGTAATGTCTTTATCTTGATGAAATACTTCTAAATATCCATTTCCTTCTCTTATGAATACAGTATACAATTTGGAGTTCATAAGATTACAATTCTGTATATATGTTTACCTAAACATTCATGATCTATTGACAGTCAGGCCATAGATACAGCAGATTTACTTAATAGATCAGGAGTTAAATGAGGACTATGAAATTTTCTGAATGATTTAGTATATATGAATTTTTTTCTGAATGGTTTAGTATATGGATATTATAACAATTTAAAATTGTTATTAATTTCTTTTATCAAATAATAAGTATATTTCTGTGGTCCAAAGAATACTTGATGGAACAATGTTGAATATTCCATTAAAAATTTTGTCAGAAAAAGTACATATAATAGAAATATTTGGAAAAATAAGTTAATATAAGTTGTCCAATGTATGCTTTCCCCCCCCTCTCTCTCTCTCTTTCTATCTATCTCTAATATAAATTACCTCACAATTTGGTGTAATTTCTCTCTATCCTCAGCCCTTTTCCATCTTCTGATTCTCATTTGTTTCATATCTTCCTCTATGACTTCCATCCATCCCAACCTTGGCCTACCCACCATTCATTTTCCTTCTGATATACCTTTCAATGACTTAACATGTACATATATTAAATTAACATATGTCATGTCAACCACCGTATTCTATTACCTTTAATTGCTGATATTATATCAGGAGAATACAAACTCTAGACTTTTATATTTTATATTACTTCCATTTCATATTTGTACTATATATTCTACATAAAGATATATATGTATATATTAGTGCCAGTCAAATACACATTCACTCCTGCTTGGACCTCGCTTCCCATTCTCATTGCTTGAGTATTCAGGGAAGAATGGGAGGAGAATACTAAATGAATGCATGGGAATAGATTGCAAGCGAGAGCGACTGAGAGTTCTGTTGGATCAGATTTCCCATGGGCAGTGAATAGTCTTCATAAACAAAATAATGTATACATTGAATAATGTGTGTGTCTGCATACACAATGTCAAGGTCAATAGGTGATTTTTTAAAAAAAATACAATAGAACTTAACATTAAGAGATTTATTTAATAATTAAGATATTTGGTCAATACATTCTTATCTTTTATGGTTGTTTTTGTTGAACATATGTTTCAAGGCTTCTGAGCCCCATCTTTAGCGATTATATTCTGAAGGTGGGGTTCAGAAACCTTGAAACATATGTTCAACAAAAACAACCATGAGAGGTAGGAATGCATAGACGAAATATCTTAATTATCAATAAGTGATGCTGAGTTAGAAGAAATATATTTGTAGGGCTACCTCTCAAATATCACTGTCTGCAGCTCAAATGTTTTAATACAATAGAAATAGCATAACATTCCTGTTAAGCTTGAGAAGCAGTAAAATTATGCCAGTCCCAGTTGCCTAGTGATTACCGTACTTGTCTATATTTCCGAGGTACGCTGGTACGAGCAAACCTGGCTGTGTTCAACAAATTTTTCAGGGTGTAAAAAACATTCAGTATGACTTTATTCAGAAGGAAAATAAAGTCATGTGATCAGTCTCTTAGATTTACAGCACATAAAAAAGAACTCAAGCCTGAATTAAGAAGTTTTTAAGCAAAATTTTTGAACTCCGAAAGTAATGACTCGAGCTGTTAAAAAACTAGTAAACAAAAACGACTTACCGGACCCCTATATTATATACTATATTAATTTCCAGACATTCATAACTAGTGTACTATGAATATAATATTACACTACATTAGAAAATCGCAAGCTCTGAATGTTAATTTTTACAGTATAGGCTAAATATTGAATTGATAAATGCAAATTTAAATGAAACTATGCACTAGCCAAAAAAAGTACTTTGTATAATGGAGATTAAAAATAATAATAATAAATTAATATTAAATTATCTTTGGAAATATGTTTTACTCATAAGAAATTACTATGAAAATTATAATATGTGAGATTTCTTTTCATATACCAATAAATAAAAATATCAGACAATTAGTTGGTCAATAAAGAATGACTTTGTTAATTTTAGAAAAAAATGTAAATATCAGCTTACTAATTTTCAAGCAATAGAGGTTAAAATCATACATAATGTGACTGTATGTAATCTTTTTTCAAGTTCAGAAAGTAATTACACTTTGAGAAGGCTTATTTTAAGAAATACGATAAATTGACTGATCTATTACTCTTTAACTACCTCAAACTGAGACCTAAAATTCAATTTACATTTTCACTGCATTATAATGTTCCACTATAAAAAATTGTAAACATTTGAAGATACTATTTCAGTTTTTAAAATTTTTTTGCCGATTTCATATGGGGAATTATCCTTAAATGTTTTATAGATTTATATTTCAACATTATCACCCATATATTAATTCATAGAAGAAGGAATATTTTTTTTGGCTATTGGGAAATGTATGGCTTTGTACATATAGTAAAGATTTCTTAGTTGCACAAGCACTGCATGACTTCATCCTCGATACTAACTGCGAGAATCCCAGGACTTCTCATTGTCGAGCTCTTGTTAATGGTACATAAGACTCTCATGACCAGCACTTCCTTCAAGCCACTCTCGCTTACGAGAGTGAGAGGGAGTAAGACAGAGTTTGACTGTCTTTAATATTAAATAACGTAACAAATTATATACATATGAATTGGAGACTTCACACCTCACATCATAAAATATGCTTTCCTCAAGTGAAATATTTCAAAAGCCTTTGCTTTCAAAACAAATCAATTGAAAAATGCATATTTTTAGAGGAGGCATGTGTAGTTTCTGATTCATATTTGTGTAATATATGTCACTTCCCATTAAAATGTTTATTAAATACAGCTTTTTTTTGTTGAGAAATCTTTATATTAAGGAAAATTTTTTTTTTAAATATTAGAAAACCAAAACATGTAAACATGCACTAAAGAAATGCATATTTGGTTAGTAAAAATTGAATTGGGCAGAATGTTAAATAATAAAAAAAAATTCAATGAATGAATGAGTTATTTCTTATCTTACCTCATAGTTAATCATGTTTTCTTAAACTCGGGAACTGTAGTTTTCGAGAGGAACATTCTTCCTATTTTCAACCGATATTTTGACTACCGGATTTTCATTGGAATATTTCCCATATTTAATTATGAACAAATTTTTTTTATAAATTTAAGAATTTGCATGAAAATTCTGTCTCTAATCATTGTTATTCAAGGTAATTTAGCATTATACCTAGGTAGCAAATATGTATATTGTAATAAATGAAAAAATTAATATATAGAAATTAAATTAAAGCTGTAATATACAGTGTACTCTTGGTAATTGAGGAGTGGTTTACTTCACATATTTCTAGTTATTAGCCTTCTCAAGCAAATTTTAATCTTTATATTATATTTCATTAGAACTTAGTTCATTTCATTATGTAGCCAAAACAAAATTTTAAGGAATACTCTAGACAGTTAGTTATTGAAAACAATTACATATATACATGTGGTAAGGTACTGGTATATTACTTATGTGTGGATAGCCTCACAACATAACATCCTCCAGCCCCAATTTCTCTTCCTAGATTTGTTTCCAATTATAATTCTTCTTTACTAGATCTGTTTTAACATGTTCCAGCCCTAGAATTTGACTCCACGTTCAAGTCGTCGGAGGTAGACAATGCTCAAGTACAATGGAAGTGGGCACTTCCAATATAACTGAAGGTTTGACAAGAACTCTGAAAATGAGTAGCTAAAGGGGCTTAGTAAAATTGTGACATGCCCATCATGCTCTTAGTGGATTTTATAACTACTTTAAAGAGAACTAGCCCCGAAGTGGTATACTTAATTACAAATCACAGTAAACCAGTATAAATTAAACTAATATCACAAAGTAGCTGTCAGTCTATAAGGATTGCCAAGTGACACAGCATGCTGAAACAAATTAATAATATTGAACTTTTATAGGAATAAATCACTAGAGGTTTAATTTAAGATTAAATTTAAATGTTTCATACCTCTCCTCATATCCAGTCTTCTAAGTAGATCGCGATTTCAAAGCCTTGGTGGCTTCATCTTCAATACTCTCTTGTCGACTGATGTTATGTCGATCGGAAGAACTACTTCTTCCCCTCTGTTGGTGGACTGATGAACCTCCAGAACCAGTCAGCATCCGCGGGAATTTCGAAGTTAATAAGTTTTTCTTTCTTGTTTTTTTTATGTGGATTTTTTCCCAAATGGTGAGTTCTTTTTGTTTTTCTATTTATTTAATTAGACTGATTTTTGATTCAATTAGATGTGTTTTGGACCAAGCATGAGCAGTTACTGCAGTAGCTGGTCCGAAAACATCTTATTGAATCAAAAGCCAGTCTAATTAAATAAGTAGACAAATAAAAAGAATTCACTCACAGTTTGGGAAAAAATCCACATAAAAAAAACAAGAATGAAAAACTTATGAACTTTGAAATTCTCGCAGATTCTGACTGGATCTGGAGGTTCATCAGTCCACCGACAGAGGGAAGAAAAAATAGTTCTTCTGATCGACAGAACATCAGTCGACAAGAAAGACTGAACATGAAGCCACCAAGGCTTTGAAATCACGATCTACTTAGAAGACTGGATATGAGGAGAGGTATGAAACATTTTAATTTAATCTTAAGTTAATAATAATTTTCTTGATTCTTAAGAGGAGCTGCCCCTATCTAATATAACATTGTACAATTAAAAAGAAATAGTTAATTATACAAATTATTTCTAAGATACAAAATATTTAATAACTGTTATTTATTATATAACTACAATTACAATTAATAAAATGTATAATATAGACAAATTGAATATGTATTTATTTGTAAAAAAAAAGAGTACACTGCATTTATACTATTAATGTACATGATAAAATTCTGTTGAGTATCATTCAAAATATATTTGTGAGATACCATCTGCCTTTACTTGTTTAAAACTGTAGGCCTTTCAGGACTTATTCCATCATCAGCAAAAGTTTATTTTTGTTGTTGTGTGTTAATTCTATTGAGAGGGTTCTTCATACAGATGCGCTCTTGTTTAAAATAATCACTTTGAGTTTCTATCTCCTCCAATATGTTTATGTTTACAATATTTTTTTCTCTTTATGGATTACAGTATGAGTGTTTTTTATATATTCCATATAATGACTGGCTTCAATTATATGTTTTTCATTACTGGATTTACCTTCTGCGAATAATTTTAAATCTTATAGTAAAATTTCTTCTGCTTCTTTCAATATAAAATCTATTGCAATTCTCTACATGTTAATTTGTGTACTCCTTTAATGAACTTTTATAGGAAAAAATCACTATGAGGTTTAATTTAAGATTAAATTAAAATGCTTCATACCTCACCTCATATCCAGTCTTCTAAGTAAACTGTGGTTTCAAAGCCTTGTTGGCTTCATCTTCAGTACTTTCTTGTTGACTGATGGAGAACTACAGACGGAAAAAGAAATAGTTCTTCTGTTCGACTTAACATCAGTCAACGAGAAAGTACTGAAGATGAAGCCTCCCAAGGCTTTGAAACCATGGTCTACTTAGAAGACTGGATGTGAGGTGTGAAGCATTTTAATTTAATCTTATACTCCTTTATTGTTGAAATTATTTTATTTTATTGTTTTATTTAATTTAATTTGTTTTCAGTTCTGTAAACTAACAATACAATATAAATGTAGATCAGAAATCTCATTGTATCACTTCCCATAACTTTTATTAATTCTTACTTACTTACTTCTCGTATAAGACTTGAAAGCATAATAATAGTCCCTTCGATTGGTTGCTGGCCAAAGGAAGGCAAGACCAGTGATGGGGCTGCCATCTTATAGCCTCTGGTCAGGCTTTTCTGGAGAAGAAAAGAAAATAAAGAAAAGAAGAAATGGAACGCTGGAGGGAAAATTTTCTATAGGATCGTAACAGGCCTTGGCCTAATACTTGGAAGGAAGAAGAAGACTTACTTACTTAATATAGGCTTTCCACTTTACAGCAGTTCGCCCTTGATTCCTGCTTTCCAGAGATTCCTATCTTCCCATTGTCCTTCTTCTATACCCCTCTTCATCATGGCATCATATATTCCCTCATTCCATGTTCTTCTTCTTCTCCCCCTCTTCCTTCTGCCTGGTACCATCCAACCTAACATCTGTTTAGGCCACTGATCTTCCAACATCCGTTGTACATGTCCATACCACTGTAAAGCTCTCTTTGTTATCCTATCGATAACAGTTTCTTTATTAATTTTCTAAGCTATTTTATTTAATAAAAATATTAATGGAAAGTGAATTATAAGGCAAATTATCAATATGATATAAATAAGAATTGGATTCATATTTATATAATATGTAAGTTATGTTTATATTTCTTTCAAGTTTTAATGATAATGAACCCAATAAGAAGAACCCTATCCACAACAAATTATCACTATCAACTGTAATAACCTTGTGTTGTTGATGAAATGCATGCCAAAAAATTACAATTAAACAATCTTAACCAATAGTGAGTGGAGAACATATTTTAATCGACTCACCTCATACATTTTCAAACTTCTTTGATACCGACGGTTTCAGACAAAATCATGTCCTTCTTCAGTCATGGCTTCCACTGATGAAATTCTGTGATTGTTGATTTCTTTAGTGACATCACTTCTTGTGCTGCCATTTTTCGTTGGGATTATAAACTTTGTAATTCAATTTTTATCCACCGGAATATCGAAATTCATAGATCGATATTTATTCTTCTGAATGAATATCATTTCCCAAATTGTCAATTCCAACGGTTTATCCAATTGTTTCAAAAGTTTTGCTTCTTTTTCAATTTTATGATGTTCTAGTAAACTATGTGCAGCAAATTGAAAAAGAAGTGAAACTTTTGAAACAATTGGATAAACCGTTGGAATTGACAATTTGGGAAATGATATTGATTCTGAAGAATAAATATTGATCTATGAATTTTGATATTCCGGTGGATAAAAATTTAATTACAAAGTTTATAATCCCAACGAAAGATGGCAGCACAAGAAGTGATGCCACTAAAGAAATCAACAATCACAGAATTTCATCCGTGGAAGCCATGACTGAAGAAGGACATGATTTTGTCTGAAACCGTCGGTATTAAAGAAGTTTGAAAATGTATGAGGTGAGTCGATTAAAATATGTTCTCCACTCACTATTAATGATATAACCTCATAATGTTTACTTCCCAATATTAATTTAAATATAATCTTAACCAAGCTGAGGAAGTTGGTATCTTACAGGTATTCATTTTATAATTTTATATTTTTAAAATGTTATGTTATGTTTACACTATATTTATATTTTTAAAGTATCAAAAATGCAGAAGATATATTAAAATATTAATTTGCAGAATATAAAAAAAATGTAAAAATGCAGATGCTTTTGAAATTTATAACAGAGAATCTCACAGTGACTGCTATTTCTTTTTCTTTAAAATAATTTTATTCGTTTTGATATTAATTTTGTAAAACTTGAATTGATTTTGTTAATAAGATCAGTTTGGAAGATGTAAATGTTCAATTTTTTTTTTATTCAAGCAAGCTCTTACCAAACAATATAATAGAATGTATAGCAATAAAAAAAGAAAAGAAAGTGGCCTACTATGAAAGTCCGTAGAACATATATGCTATACAAAAAAGTTAAGATGCTATTTTAAAGATGGTCTAGAATTTATTTTAAAATGTTGCTATTTTGAGATACACTAAATGTTAATAACTTTGATAGTGAAGCCATATTTAATTTGTATGATTGCCTTAATAGATAAATATATTGTCGACCAATATCAGTCTTCAAATATCTCTATAATTATATTGTCTCTTCTTTATTTTTATTGACTGTTCATTTTGTTCCTTTTTTCCATATCTTCTTTCATCAGATCTTTCCTCCATTATACTATATTTATTACTGCTAACAAATCTAGGTAAACAAATTGAGGTGTTGACATGGGAAAGGTGGTAAGTCATATAAAATAAAATTTTACAAGGGAAGCAAAAAACAATTTTGACACTTTTAAATTTAAATATATTTTGTAAAGCTAATATTGATATTTTGCAAATAAATTTTCAGAGCCGACAACTTGAGAAAATTCAGTCTGTAATTGCTGACGATGAGGCTCAGAAGCCCGAACATATGTTCGACAAAAACAACCATAAGAGGTAAGAATGTACAGACAAAATGTCTAATTATTAAATAAACCTCTTAATGTTGCTTCCTATTATATTTTAAAATAAATTTTCTTATATAGTAGTGTCAAAATTTTATTAAAATTAATGTTGGGAAAATTGTTTTTTTTGCTTTCCCTATAAAATTTACTTTTTATGACTTACTACCTTACCCTGGTCATAAAAGAAACAAAAATGCTACCCAATAAACAATAATGTAAAATGACATTCTTTTAACATTTAAGAAGTTTTTCTTTGAACTTCCCAATATAATTCAACAATGTCTTTGCAGTCCTGTCTTGATTTAACTGCGACATTGTAGTGGTTTATGTTAATCAAATATTGCTGTGGTGTGTAGTGTGCAGATGCCAGAATCAATTACTCCAAGTTTTACTAGGTTTTGGGGCAAGAATCAACTCCAATGGCCATTCTGAACTTTGATAACTACTTTCTTACTTTGGCTATTGAATTGTAAAGATCTTCTATAAAATACATTATTTCTTATTTTTTGCTGTAGTTCGAGATGTATTGATGAGCTTTTTGTTTATTGTATTCTATAGTTTTTATTTTAATCTTTGCATTGATAGTTCACCAGGATATGATTGGAGAATGTCAGTTCCTTTCAACCCTATGTGTGATGGTATCCATTGAAAATGCTTTTTTTTGGGGGGGGGGGTTGCTGAGTAAATAGATAAAGCACCAATGAATTCTGAAATTGCAAAAAGGTTAATGGGAAATGAAACCATTAACATATTTTATAAAGTGCAAATCAAATTACAAGAGATCAAGTTTGGAATTGAATACAATATAAAAGGGATTTTACTCAAAACAAAACAAGAAAGGAATCTCTAGCTATGTTTAGGATGACCTTTGGCAGCTCATCTGTATAAAGTGAACATAGTTAAATCTTGAACTTTCATAGGAATAAATCACTAGGTTTGATTTTATCATAGTTCTCTCTCCAACATGCGTCATCTGTAATGAAGACTCGTCATGAATAGTGGTATCTGAAATTTAACTGTGATGAAGATTCAAAGAATTATTGTCATATTGTACTGTGAAGCAAAGAATCTGATAGGTTAAACCCATTAAAAATATTATTTATGAGAATTTTATTCATTACTGAGGTTTTCTCCAACCAATCTTTATATAAATTTTCATCTAATTAATCAAAATATTATAATGGACTTTTTTTATTTGAAAATAAATATTAACACTTGAACCTGAGCCCTCTAGCTTTATTTGTCCAGGTATTCCAATGCAGACATTAATTTTTCTTCCTCATATATATAATTCTCTTTTCATGTAAATATTCTCATTAAAAAAGCCTTCTTGAATTAGAAGCCATCAGATGGCTCTGGGAGCAAATGTTCTTTGTGCAGATGAAAAGAGAATTATATATATATATATATATATATACAGTAAAACTTTATTAAGTTATGTAGATAGGAAATAACACTATGAGGTTTTTTTTAATATTGTTTATTTTTTCTTTCACTCACCTCATACTTCATAACTCCTCGCACAACTGTGAACGTGACACAGCATTGAGAATGTCACAAATGATGTGACGAAACCCTGGGTCTGCGAGGAGTTATGAAGTATGAGGTGAGTGAAAGAAAAAATAAACAATACAGTAAAACTTGTTTAATCTGGAACGTGAATAATGCGGAAATCTGCCCATTGTGAACAAATTTATTGGCCCTGGTGAAATAATAGTAATTTGATGTGTATTTATTTTGCATAAAACAGAATCTGCCCAATGCAGAAACGGAAGGATAGTTCTACATAATTCATGAAAAAACATTTTATAAAGCAGAAAGACAGAGAAATAAATTAGTTTCCACTTCATTGAATTCCTGTTAAGCAAAATAAAATTAAAAAAAACAATAAGATTATTTCCTGCCACTGGGTGAAGTAGACATTCTACCTGTATCTGAATTTTATTTCGGCCTCACTGCACACCCCATTATGCGAAACACAGATACCTGTCTTACAAATAACCATTAAACTGTAAAATCTTAAAATTAGTTTAAGTTTTGAGACCGATCTTTCACAGGTAGTGTTTTAAATTTATGGAATAAAGATGGCCGAAATGTATGTATCACTGTCATTAAATGAAAAAGTGAAAGTGATTGAAGATAAATCTCCAAATTTCCGGACCGATGCTCCAAAATCAAGCTCTAGCTGTTGCTAAATCCATAGGGAATAACTATTTCAAAGCATCTTCAGGTTGACTGGATAGTTTTAAAAGACAACACAATGTAGTGTGGAATGAAATTTGCAGGGAATCAAAGGATATGGACGAAACTATAGTTAGTGAGCAGAAACCGAAACTGCATACATTAATTTCAGGATACGTGCCTAGGAGACATTTTTAACGCTGACGAAATGGGAGTGTTTTTTTTTTTTTGCATGTTACCATCGAAGTCGCTCATACATACTATACTTTGCTTTTCAAAGGCAGCAGCAGAACTATAATTAATCCAAGGTACGTAAAAAGACGGTACTCTATAATCTAAGATTATTAATAAGTTTTAGTTTTTTTATCATTATGAAGAGTTGCTGGGAACTATGCCTTCAATGAATTCGGATAATAACAATGTACTGAGCAGATAAATACAAAAATTTATATGGGAACCGATAATGGAAATGAACTCTTTACCAACAAAAGAAGAGACTGAACGAGCAATAAAGAGATTGAACAATAATAGATCCCCTGGATCTAACAACATACCTGGGGAATACATTAAAATGAGATGTATAAATCTAACAAACCAGGTTCACAAAATTATAAACTTGATATGACAAACGGAAAGGATGCCTAATGACTGGAAAATTGGCATAATATGCCCTATTTTTAAAAAAGGGGGGATATGTATAGTTGCAAAAACTATAGGGGAATATCACTCTTGAACACAACCTTCTTCTTCTTCTTCTTCCTTCCAAGTATTAGGCCAAGGCCTGTTACGATCCTATAGAAAATTTTCCCGTATGGGAAATTCTCGTATAAGACTTGAAAGCATAATAATAGTCCCTTCGATTGGTTGCTGGCCAAAGGAAGGCAAGACCAGTGATGGGCTACCATCTTATAGCCTCTGGTCAGGCTTTTCTGGAGAAGGAAAGAAAATAAAGGAAAGAAGAAATGGAAGAAAGGAAAGACTCCCTAGCCCTCGGATGCCCTAATAGCGTCGGGGTCGAAAAAACAAGAGTTAACCAAGAGAGGTTAGATAGTAAAGTTAAAAGAGTGCAAAACACAAGTAAGTGGAAGAAATGTTTTGCACAGCTTGGGCACCTTGTGGTCGCCATCCACATATCCCCTAGATGAGGACCCCTGAGGGCTATAAGATATTTTCAAGAATATTATGTGAAAGGCTGAAGCCCTAAATGGGAAAAAAATATTATAGGACAGCACCAATGTGGTTTCAGAGGGAATAAATCTACAACTGATCAAATACACTCAGTTTGTCAAATATTGGAGAAAACTATGGAATATAACTTTAGTACATTTCACCTCTTCATTGATTTCAAATCTACATACGACACTGTTAGGAGGGAAGCAGTGATCCAGGCATTGACTGAATTTGGCATACCCAAAAAAACTGGTTAGATTAATAAATATGACAATGACAATAACTAGAAGTATGGTTAAAATAAAGAATGAACTATCCGAACCATTTCAGAGACAAACAGGCTTGAGATAAGCTTATCATGCATGCTGTTCAACATTGCATTTGGGAAGGTACTGAGAGATGCCAAAGTTAATATCAATGGTACAATATATAGTAAATCCATCCAGATAATGGCATATGCTGACGATATAGTTATTATTGTCTGGACCATGAAATCTATAACGAAAGCCTTTAATGCCATATCCACAGCAGCAGAATCTATGGAACTCAAAATTAATGAAGAAAAAACAGAATTTATGCAGATCTCCAATAGACCTGCAGCTAAAGACTGACTAGAAATAGGCAAATATCAATTTCAAATTGTATATGAATCTAAATATCTGGGCACTATAATCACTGATGACAATAATATTAATAAGGAGCAGGATTCTCCAAGCCAACAGATGCTATTCTGCACTTAAGGACCAATTTAAATCACACATTCTAAGTCTGGATGTAAAATAAAAAAAATATAAAACCATACTGGGACCAATTGCTATTTATGGCAGTGAATGCTGGACACTTAGCAGAGAGAATGGAGAAAGACTGAGAATCTCCTTCTTCATCACTTCACGGGCTAGGCAAAATGCCTGTTTCACCTCACAGTTGTTCTGTCCATCTTTTCACTGGTCTTCCTACATTCCTTGATACTCTTGGCTTGTAGTTAAATGCTGGATTTGATAATCTTGTTACGTTCATTCTTTCTACACGCCTAAACCATTTTTCTCTATATTCATTTTATCATTCAATGGATATATATTTAACTCTGTTCTTAGATATTCATTTTTTATCCGATCCGATGTTTGTATGCTTTGTAATTTTTTGGTCATTACCCAAGTTTTATTCCCATATAGTAATGCAGGAACTGCCAATGTTTTATAAAACTTCAATATAGTATCTCTTCTTGTTTTGTTCTTTAATGCTCTATGTATAGTTCCACATATCATTTGAAATCTTGACAGTTTCACATTTATGTCTATTTCAGTTTTTTTGTTTATAGTAAAATTACAACCCAAATAATTAAAATTTGTTACTTGTTCCAAAGGTTTGTTGTCTATTACGATTTTTGATCTTATTTGTTCACTTCCCTAAAATGCCATTATTTTTGTTTTTTCCTTTGGTATTTTAAAATTATATTCTTGGCATAACTGATTTAATTGATGTACAGAGTACTGCAAATTATTTTCATTTTCTTGAATAATAACCACATCGTCAGCATACATTAAAACATTTAATATTTTAAAACGGTCCATTCTTATACCTACATTAACATTACTTTTCCAATTTTGGATGATGTCATTAATATTTAAATTAAAAAGGGTAGGTGATAAACTACACCCTTGTCTTACACTTCTATTTATTAAAATTGGTTGGGTCTTTGATGTGCCTATATTTATTACAATTTGAGATTTTTCATATAAACTTTTTATCACATAAATTAATTTCTTTGAAAGGAAAATCCTGGGACCTATAAATGATTGTGTAGTATGGTGAATTAGATATAATGATGAAATCTACAATTTGTATTCAGACCCAGATATTGTAAATGTTATTAAAATTGGCAGACTGAGATGGGTAAGTCATGCAATGAGAATGGAGGAGGAGAATACTACTAGAAAGCTTACAGTACTGAGACCAGTTGGAGGGAGAAGATGAGGAAGACCGAAGCTGAGATGGATGAATGGAATAGAGGAGGATTTCCAAAAGGTCGGGGTCCGGGCATGGAGAAGGAGGGCATTGGACAGGGATGCATGGAGGATTGTCCTAACAGCAGCCAGGGTTTGTAAAGGGCTGTAGAGCTGGAGGAAGAAGAATAAGATTTTTTATAATGTGGAATTTTGTCTAATGTGGAAAAAAAAATGGTCCCATGCAATTCTGCTTTGAGCAAGTTTTACTGTATGTATATATATATAAAGAAGAAAAATTAACAACTGCATTAGAATACCTGGATGGCATAAATGGTAGCACACTAGTATATAAATTTTGAGGTGTTAGGTTCAAATTCCAGTTCATGTGTTAATTTTACTTTTCAAACAAAAATTTGTACCATCATTGCGGGTGTTGAAATTTTAATTAAACATTAAACACAAAGCTATGTGGCTGTAGTAGTTGTGTAAAAATTCTCATTAAAGTCTTGAATTAGAAACCGTCAGATGACACCGGGAGCAAAAGTTCTCTGCCATAGACAAAATTAATATTATATATATATATAAGGAAGAAAAATTAATATCTCAATTGGAATACCTGGATGGCATAAATGAAAGCTGGCGATCTCACCCATTTAAAGTTTGAGAATAGGTTGAGGTTGTTTTGGCCCCAAGGCCTCTAATCATTCGCTTTACCAAATGAGACTCATCCCTGTCAATACTAGAGATCTCTGGTTCAAATCTCAATTAAGATGTTAATATCTCTTTTCAAATAAAAATTTGTACCATCATTGTGAATGTTAAAATTTAAATTAAACATTGAATTATAAAGACATTTAGACATATACTATCAGATCACAGAGATCTCTTAATTAAGCACCTCGATTGTGCTCTACATCTTGTTTTTGCTCCAAATCTATTTTTGTATTCTTCCATTCTTCATTCTCTAAAGTCCAAACCACTTTATTCTTCTATATTCAGTCTCAACCATTATGGTTTTAGGGCCGCATGCAAATACATTAGTCTCTACTCAAATTACTTCCAATCACTGGTAAGCTGACTCACCGTGAGCAATTGCTGAGATCGAATTAACAGCTGACTTACCGGTCATGCATGAAAGTTAACGTTTTCGTAATATTGGCAACGAATTACCCAGAATTCTCAGCGATAAAACCACTTCCGTTATTTTCGTCTGCTATAGAGGAATGCATTTACGCTTGCGTCCCGCAAATAATACCGTATACAACGACGTCTGCATCGTGCAATATTACGCCAATTCTCCTGTTCTTCCAGTTGAATTCTTTGGTAGACTCTATCAAATTCCTCTTCTCCGCATATACCGAAAACATGATCGAAGTCTTCAAGGTCCGACATCTTGGATAAAGCTGCAAAGGTTTCAAACTACATCGGTTCCCTTCGGGATTTTCACGATAAGTTTCTATCTTGAGCTATGATCTTAAGGTACCTCGTCAGGTAGCTTACAATTATTATCGCATGAATAGATTTCTGAGTAAGCAAAATGTATTTGGATAAAACTTTCTCAGCAGAGAACGCCTTTTACTGTCTAATGCATTCAAACATTCGACCCTTAAGCTTCCATTATAACATTAAATAAAATAGTCTGCTGCTCTGATACCATGTGTTTTGTGACTAAGCAGTATCAGGTTCAATACCCAGTAAGTGTGTAACTATTAAGATGAACATTTTCAAATCTCAGGGCTAGTGAAGAGAATTTTGTACAATATTTAACTAAACATTTTTTTCAGATAAATTGAATCAGTTCTTTACACATTCTTACAAAATACCACAGCCATTTAATTAAATCATTGGACAGACACTTCACATTTTATCGTGAAGAGATGTATATTACTCTTTCTTGGACTGGTTTCAAAAGAATATCTCATTCATCCTTAACCAATAGTCGGTTGTTGGCTAAGGATAAAGGAGATACTCCTTTGAAATGGGTCCAAGTTTCAATTTATTTAATAAAATATCTCATAGAGTGAATTCATATCAATTTTATGATAATTTTTTTGATCAGATTTCAAACTCATTCTCATTGTTTATTGTTGGTGAATTGCAAAAAAAAAAATGTCATGTTACAGTAGAACCCCATTTATCCAAAATAAAGAGGGTAAAGAAGACTATGCCAATTTTGGAATATATTAAACAGTACCAACTAAATTTGAAACACCATCTTGAAAGTATGAGTTCAAATTGGATCCCCAAAGCTGTTTATAATTATATACCAAGAGGACGAAGATCTCTGGGCTGACCTATGAAACGCTGGAGGGGAAATTTTCTATAGGATCGTAACAGGCCTTGGCCTAATACTTGGAAGGAAGAAGAAGAAGAAAAAGAGGGTTGAGCTATTTTGGTCAGCCACAGTGATCTAGTGGCTATGTTCCATGTCTCTAGACTCATGGGTCACAGGTTCAAACCCAGCCAGTTTGATGGATTTTTCAGGATGGAAAAATTCAAGGAACAAGTTCTAGGACTTTAAACCATGGGTCCCGGGTATGCATATTTTCAGGCTCATAAAAGAAACTTCCATCCATAGTAATTCTGCCCAAAGGCAGGTCCTTCACTGCAATCATAGCATTTTCATGCTATGCTTGTAGCTTTACTAGGGAATTGTAGGTGTAGTAGCTTCAAAAGAAACTTAAGTCTGAAAAAAAAGAGGGCTCTAAGCAAAATTTACAGACGTTCATGATCCAAATAACACCTTAGTTGTGTACTAGATGTCTCATTGGATCAGTATGCTGACCACATGATATCTGTAGGGAAATAAGTATAACCAAATTATTTCATAAAAATATAAAGATGGTTGAAGATAGGAATAACTGTTCCTGAAACCATGGTCCTGTGCTTTGAAGAACACGGAGTGTTTGAGTTGATATAATTATGACTTATTTAATTTAACCCATTCACTTCAGGTTTAAATGCTCAATGCATTTCTCCAGAAACCGGATTTAAGTTACCGTAAATTATATTGTATATTTTCAGACATTCAAAACAAACAAAATATAATGGTACTTATGATCATTATAAGGGTGAAGCCAAATCACATTGCTTTACTGTTTATAAATGTTAACAAAATATTATCCTGCCAGGGATGTACAAAATATTATAAAATATATAACAGCAGAGTTAAGCGAGTGTACCTCGTCTTCTGAGTTGAAGGCCATTTAAAGTGCCGGCGAGTCTACCTCGTCTTTTGAGGCAAATGGGTTATATAAATTAGCTTAGTCTAGACACTCATAACAAAAGAGAGGCTATGGCTAATTCAAAGAGCCGTAAAAGCCAATAAGTATGTAAGGTAATTTATATAAGTGAGTCAGAAATAACCTTTTACATCTTACTTATATAAATTATTATTAGATAAATTACTTATTAGAAAGGAGATATATAAGAGTCTGTTGAGCTGATATCCCATTAATGAAAGGATAATTGTGATCAGATTCCAAGGCCCAATAAGAAATGTAACTATTATTTAATGTATTGCATCAACTGAACCCAGTGAAGAAGAAAATAAAAGTTTATACTCTTCTTAAACTTACATTGGGTAAAACACATTGTAGCGATATAATAATTATTATGGGGAACTTAAATGCGAAAGTTGGCACTGATAACCGAGGCTTGCAGCATATTATGGGAGTGCAAGGGGAACTGGATCAAATGGAGAGTTCTTAACAGAATTCTGCAATTATCATGATTTGGTCATAGTTGGCACATTATTTCCACATAAAGGCTGCCATAAAGCTACATTGATTTCTCCTGATCAAAGAATATAGAATCAGATTGTTAGCTTCTTGATTAATGAAATTGGCGAAAATCTCTCCTCGATGTAAGATCCAAACAAAGTGCTGAAGTGGGGTAGCAACCATCATTAAAATAAAATAAAAACTTTGAAATAAGAGCAAGAAAGATACCATCAAAGTGAGAGATGCAGTAGTCAAATAACAGACAAAGATAGAACTTCAAAAGAGATACCAAATTTGGAGTGAAGATCAGGAAATATTTTGACATGTGGAAAGGAATTAAACAGAATTTAACTGCTGTTGCTGAACTCAAATTAGGTTAATTATTATGAGTTAATTATTTTGAATCATCTCAGGTTTTTTTCTTGCAGACTATAGTTTCATCGCATTTATGCAACATTGTCGATGCATTCTAACTACATTAGGTCATAAAGCTAAAATCAACAAATATTGGATGACTGTAGATTCATAGAATCTAATAGGACAGAGCAAACAAGCTAAGGCGTAAATTAATGCTAGTAAAACAAGAGCTCAAAAATAAACTGCCTTTAAGAAATTTTCAGAATTAAACAAATTACGGCAAATATTCAAAAGGATGAGAATGATTGGATAAACGACGTAGCAAAAGAAGCGGCAAACAAAAAGATCTGAAAGAATTATATAGCATTACAAGATCCCTCTCTGGAAACAAAATTATCCTGTAAAAATTAAGAACAGTGTTCACCTTATAGGAGATAATGACATAATCAACAGATTGAAACAATTTTATCAGGAAAATTTTAATAACAATAATAATACATAGTGATGGAATCTGAGTTAAGGCCAGAAAGAAATGAACAATGTAATTATGTTATATTATTTTTAGTCTGATCATCTTACCTCAATATTAAATATTAATGTAATTATATGTTCTTCCAGATATAAATATAGATCCTCCTAGTGTAAATAAAATTGGGAAGGCACTGAAACAAACAAATAATAGGAAAGCCCCAGGAAAAGAAAACCCTTTGTACAGAGATTCTCACTTGTGATATTGGAACAACTGCACATATAATGCATATAAAATATGCCATAACTGAAATTATAAATTACATGTATGATAATTATGAATGCCAGATAATTCATAATAATAGCTTATTGCAATCCATAAATGCATGAAAAAGAGTCAGACAAGGCTGCATATTATTATTTTCTTCGTGTAATGGACTATTTTCCAATAGGATAAGAAATTAAAATGTATAATAATAATACTCCAAGTGCGACAAGCCTAGAAGGCCCTTGGCCTACCAGCCGGCTGTTGGCCTCACACCCACATGTGTTAATCACAGAGGTAGACAATCATTTAGCCAGTGTAGGGGTGACATGTGGTCAGCATGACGGGTCCCCCAGCCGTTATAGCTGGTCTTCTTAACCTAGAGTCACTACTTATTGTAGCTACCCAAATACCTCATGATGCTGGGTGGGCACCGGTCCCATACTGGCCGAAATTCCATGAGAAAAATTTCTTCCCCATGGGGACTCGAACCAGCCGAAGTCCCATAGCTCTGCGCCAAGGTATCTTGCCAGTTGGCTACGGCGCAGGACAAAATTAAAATATATATGACATAATAAAGGTAATAGTCTCTATGAACATTACACATTTTTTTTCATTTTCCTATCAATTTGTAGTTTGTGGGTTAGATCTCTTTTTGGGACAACTATTCAATTATAGATTGATGCCTCTGTAGTTTCTGGTTTGTTTTTATCTCCTTTTTTTCAGAATTGGAATTCTTTCTTCCAGTCATTGGGTATTATCCAACTATTGCATATGTTATTAAATAGATTGTAGATTCCTTGATGTAATTTTCCCTCTCCGTATTTAATTAATCTGGATGTTATCTATACCTGCTGTTTCTCAACTTTTTTTACTTGTTTTTCAAATTCTTCCCTGCTTATCTGAAAAGTATCTATATTTGTAGTTTTCTCTAGATGTGGGTTCTCAGTATTTTCTTGTTCAGAATAAATTTCTTTAAAGTAGTTTTTCTATTCTTCTGTTGATATATTGCATAAATTTACACATTCATTTATGTATTGGTTCTAGATGAACCTCCATATTTTTTTCTGCATACCACAAAAATCAAATTCCAATTCATGAGAGTATTTGTCACAAATTTCTTGTTTTGATTTTGTAATTGATGACACTACTTGGTTTCTTATTTTTTTTGTATTCGTCAAAATCATTTTCAGCCCTTGTCTGTAAATATCTCATGTGTAGTTTTCTCTTGTTTTCTATAATTTCCTTTATCTCTACATTAAACCAAGGAGTCCAATGTCTGATTTGTTTCAGTTCAGAATTTCTTGTATCTAATTTCTTTCGTTGCATTGGTTACAGCAGTTTTGAGCAATGTTCCATTTTTTCAACAATTTCTTCACAGTCTTCCATCTCTGATAACTTATTATTTAATCTGTTCTGATAGAGTAGTTTTATTGAGTCATCAATAAATAACTCTACTTTGAATTTTTCACTTGTTTTTTAATATGCCCTTATCTTGTTTCTGTTTATTTCTTAATTGGATGATAAACCTGAGTTGGCTTATTGTAGCATATTGTAAACACCGGAAATAATGTCTAAGCTACAAAGATCATCATCATCTTCCTTTATGGATTAGGTCTTTGCCTGTTCCAATCTCACATCTGTTTAGCCCAGCACTTTCTTGGTCTTCCTACCGATCTTCGTCCTCCAGGATTATACATCAGTGCCATCTTTGGTATCATATCCTCTGTCATTCTTTGCAGATGTTCTATCTAATTGTTCCTGTATTCTTATATTTGTTGAAGAAGTGGTTGTACTTAGTTCCTCTCTAATATTCTCATTTCTAATATGTTCTTCTCTTGTACAACCTTTCACAGCCTGTAGGATGCTCATTTCCACTGTCTGACTTTTACTTTCCCAAGATCATGCGATAGTGAAGAGATACTAAAGGCCAACATGCACACATTATTGAGTAACCCTAAGAAATTGGGACTGGAAGTAAATATCAATAAAACTAAATATGTGGTCGCACATAGAAATACATTATATAATGGAAATGGACAATTATGACAAATGAGGGAATTTTGAGGAAGTGGCTGAATTAATATACCTCGGAACTATAATCACAAATAGGAATGAGAAACATAGGAAAGAAATTAAACATAGGTTCAATTCTGGAAATGCAAGCTATTATGCATTACAGAGAATCTTGATGTCCCAACTCCTTTAAAAAAAACGTTAAACTGAAAATATATAAAAATTATTCTACCAGTTATATTATATTGATGCAAAACATGTAGGCCTACTCTTACTTTAAGAGAGAAAAGGAGATTATGAGTATTTGAGAATAAAGTTCTTAGGACAATTTTTGGACCAAAGAGAAATTAACAAACAGATGAATGGAGAAGACTACTTAACAGTGAACTGCATGGTCTTTATAGAAAGCCAGATATAATAAGAACAGTTAAGTCTTGTAGACTGTGATGGGCAGGACATATGTGGCACAAATGGGGAATGAAAGACGTGCATGAAAGCTTCTTGTAGGAAACCCAGAGGGAAAACACCAATTGGTAGACCAAGAATGAGGTGGGAGAATAACATTATTTATGATTTGAGGGAAGTAGATTATACAGGGAATGATTGAAACACATTAGCTCAGGATAGGGATGCTTGAAGAACTTATGTCCGCGCGGCCATGAACCAATGGGTTCGATAGTGCCATTGAGTTATCATTGTTCTCTGTGATCATCATATTATATTATTTTCTGTAACCCAGCAGATGGAGCTGTTGATATTTATCGATAAAGCAGCACGCTGTAATCTGTTAGTTCCTACTGCCAATTGCTTGAGGTCTCTGGAGTCTAGGCACCACCAGCGATAACCCAGTAAAAGACATTGCCGACCAGCGATAACCGGGATACTTCTCTTTTTTACCACCAGAGGCATAATAAGTTATCATGTGGAGTTGGATTTTGACAGCGTAAGATTTGAAGTTTATAGAAGAAGATAATGTGAATGTCAATAAATGTAATTGCCTTGACTCAAATATATGTATAATATTACGTAATCAGCGGTTGATTTCACAAAATCTAATAAAAATGAATGTGGTATTAGCTGTGAAAATGTATATAACTAAAATGGCCGAAGAAAGCGGACCTGGTATGAAAGTTTTATTAATGGACAAGCAAACGGTAGGTTAAGTGTTTTTAATTGCCGGTTGTGTTGGAACATTAAGTGGATATTTAATACAATATTCAATGCTGAATTCTAGATTTGACTGCATTGTGTTGTTTTATTGAGGTTATGTTATACCAGTATCAAAAGTCAAATTAATAGATATAAGACCAGTTTTATTATTGGAGTTAACGATTATTAACTCTGCACTCCTAATAAATAATTACAATAATTTGGTAATGTATCTTAACAGAAGATAAATTAAGGATCTAAACTAATCTAAGATAACTGTCAGCAATTAACATTCAGACTACCATACAACATTGTTAATATATGATACTTAGGCCTACCTTTAGGTTAGTTGATGTCCATAATTAATCTTTTGTTGCATTGCTTTACATTACAAAATTGGTATAGAAGCGCTAAAGTATTAGTAAGTAATCACTCCTAACTTATAATTTTGGAAGCTTACCTATGGACCTAAACTAATCTATAGGTTATGAGTGCTAAAGTGTGGGATTATCACTACTGTTTATATTACGTTTGATTAAGTAATGGTGAATAAATATATTACACCTACAACCATTTCAGTTACTTATGTGTAAAACTACAGTTCAGTTGTGTTAACTGACATTCTGTTGATGACATTTGTAAATTAAAGTTATTTCATCTTTTCAGACGAGCATTGTGAGCATGGTTTATGGACAGTCTGAAATATTGCAAAAAGAAGTGTATTTGTTTGAGAGGATTGATTCTGGAGGCCAACGTGAAACAATGAAACATCTTAAGTGCATCACATTTCTAAGACCAACGAAAGAAAATGTGGCTCTATTATCACGAGAGTTACGGTACCCAAGATATGGCGTTTATTACATATGTAGGTAACTAAAAGTATAATTCTTATAGTGCAAATAACATGTTTGATACAATGGGCCACAAGTTTATAACTGTCAATTAACATCTACCAATACATCTCATGCTGCCTCCATATTTTTTTCTTTCATTTGCGGTATCTACCGACATAGTTTGGTATACTATCCTAGATTGTCAAGTTATGAAGTGTTTGGAACAAATTATTGGGGATACTAGTGCTCTGCAGGCTGAGCATAAATTATTATAAAAAAACGAAAAAAAAAACACACATATTATTATTGCTCCATTATTTGAATAATTACCTGAGATACATATATATGTTGATTTTTTATTAAAATCTGAGAAATGCCTTAAAATGAAGTGCGAAATTAAGTTCAAACTAACGTATAATTACTGTATTAACAATGTTAAATTTGTAATATTTATTGCTCAAACAAAGTAGCCAACTTACCACAAAAAAGCATGCTAACAAACAAGTAAACATAATCAGAAAAACCCATTTATGAATGAAGCAAGAAAAAAAATTATTCTGACTTAAATAAAACAGACTAAAAATTATTGTTGCCAATCATGTCATCTCAATTACTATCTGGTATTCCACCAGGGTAAAGTAGCGCGATGTCTTCCACCAACTGAAGAAAAACATCCGTGTTGAGATGAACACAATCTTTTTGCCACAAAAATTCTCACAGATGTTCGGCCATATATCATCACAACAGATACCTCCTCGGGACAGCCATCTCCTTATTGGTCACCAGAGGCCTTCTATTGTGTTGGTACACAGTCCGACTCTGGGTCCACAAAATGTAAAGAGTGATTAACAATAAGATATTGAAATCCCTGGTGGTCCAAATCTTCGTACCCATGCCAGCAGTCTGTCATTATTGTATGTTACATGCTTTCTAATCAAACCAAGCGGGGTCTGGGCACTTCTATTATTGACAGGACAAATTTCTAGCTTAACCTTCTTTGTTTCTCAATCTACAATTCCAAGAATCCAAGAGCCTTTCACTAGACGACCATGATGAAATTTTCGCCGTCCAATCTTACATTCGTCAATTTTGACAATATGGTCTGGACCTTCAATGTGCAGTTTGTTGTTGTACCATCTATCCAAACTATCTAAAAAAAAATTAAGTAAAAACTAAAGCTAACACACCTAACCTATTGATTTTTTATCATCATCATCATCTTCAAGGTATGGGCCTGTTGGCCTGTTCTGCTCCCGGTGCACTATATGCTGCAGGTGCAGGTCATCCTTCCAACGTCGTTTTGGTCTTCCTACATTTCTTTGACCTATAATGAAGCAGCTGTTTTGATAAACGATTATTTGGCATTCTTTGTACATGTTCAAACCAATTACATATATTTCTGTATATTCTCTCGTTTATATTATATATTTGTAATTCATCTCTGATATCTTGACTCCTCTTTTGATCTCTTAAAGATATACCTGCAACTGATCTCAGAAATCTCATTTTTATTGTCTCAATTTTATGTTTATCAGAGATTGTTAAAGGCCAATGTTTTTATTATTAATTTAACACATCTCATTGAAGGATAAATTTAATTTGAAAAGAAAAATTTACATCTAGATTGGAACTCGCCCCAGTAGCTCAGTTGGAAGAGCCAAAGGTCGCGGGTTTGGGTACCAGTCTGGACAAAAATTTTTCTCTTTAAATTAAACACCTAACCTAACTTATCCTAACCAACTAACATCCACCCTACCTTCACTCAATTAATCTGATCTAATCTACCTGTCATGAATGCTGTGAGCACTCAATTAAAATTGAGTACAAGATATTAACAGTATTCTTCAGTACTCTTCATGGTATATTCCAGAAATGCCAGCCATCTTGTTTTATACATCATATTTCACACATTTTTATGAAATTATCATTCATATGAATAATTTATTCTACACTAATGGTCTTGTGTTCGAATATTTTGTTTGGCTTTCTCAAGTGTGTGAGGATTAGTGGCATATACTTTATTTTCATTGACTTTTTTTTATTATTCACAGAATCAGTTGTGTTAAACTTATTCACTAAGTTTAATATTGTATTTCTACATGGAAATTGCCTGTTAGGGAATTTTCGTCTAGTTTTTCCGTATGAATTCTTATTTCTTAAAATTTTTTTAAAAATTATACACACGTTCAACCATACTGTATTATAAACATGCATAAAATCAGTAATACATATCGCCGCTTAAGAAACAATACCGCGTAACTAACAAAATGAAAACTTTACACGAGAAACAAAAAACTGTTTACTTTTCCCCTTAGTACCTATGCATTGAAACCATTTTATCTGTAAGTTTAGCAAGGTCATGGTACAAAATTGCATCCCAATCTATGTTAGAACTGAGCGCACTTCTTCCGTGATGCTAACAGTATAAAAATGTCAATTTCACCAAAAGTGTCAGTTACACGGTATTGTTTCTTAAGCGACGATATATTCATTCCAAGATCTAATCTCATACCGAGTCAGTTTAAGTTGTTGCTACAGGAGGCTGGAAATTCATGATATCTGCTGAGTGCTCGTGCAATGTGTAACCAGGAGTTGTCACACTAGTCATACAGACCAGTGGATAACTAATGTCTCATCAACGTTCACTCAGACTTATTGTATTGCAGAAGTTATCTGAAGTTTAGGATTCTCTACCTGGTGCAGTGAAGCCAGCAGACATGATCATCTGTTTTAATCATAATCTGTAGTTATCATTGCATGATCCATAATGTTTATTTATATCTTGTTTCTTAGTTATTTCTAGCTCCAATTCTAATTAATATTTTTTGGTCATTTCTCGTACTTTCTTCTGGCCAAAAGCTGTATCATCATACATTCTGCAGATTGCTAATTACATTGTACAAGTGTATTAAGTCTGGATCACCAACTTAAAGGAATCTATATTTGAAGAGAAAAATTTTCGCCTAAAGGAATCTGTCAATCAAACTGGCTCAGATGCTGATGGTGTTGTCTTGAATTCCAGCAGGTTAAAGTATCCAAAACTTAATGTAATGTAATGAAAGTTATCTAATGACTTAATCTAATTCTAGGTAACACATCTATGTTAACGGTATAATTTTCTGAATAGTAATTGATGAAATAATATATTCAAAAAATATGTGATTAAATGATATGTCATGTTCTACTGAAATTTGTTAGTAGATAATTAAAACATTTTATCTGTTCATTCTTACCTCTTATAGTTGTTTTTGTCGCACATATGTTTCAAGGCTTCTTAGCCCCATCATCAGCGATTGTTAGTAGATGTTGCAATAGAGGGAAAATACATGTTGGCAGCATGAGATGTAATCGAAGATATAATGGAAGATAATTGAGAGGTGTGTATGAAAATCTAGACAACCCATAAATGTTTTTACCAAAATAATTGAGAACTAAGGCTAATATGTGTGTCTAAATCTGTTTTGAAATTTTTTTTCACAACTAGTCTGAAAAGAATGTTACTATTTTTGGTTAATGCAGAAAATAATTTTTGAGAAATACATTGATTGTCAAGTTTTTTTGCCCGCACTCCTCATTGATAAGAATGGAAATAGTTTGTAACCTGTAACCCATTGTAATATGCATACCAAAACATTTACGCTACAATAGTAATTTTTGTTAAACTGTGGATTTTGATGAGATGTCATCTTTTACTTACAACCTATGCAGTGTCTGTTAGTATTTAACATTTGGTAGTATTGTACCCCTGACTGTAAGGTTATCATAAGTAGTTCCATTGAGTGATTTCCAATTTATCTAGAGGATTTAGAAATCAAGAGTGCCATTTGACTATTTAATGAATAAAATTAGGCTGTTTACTAAAAAATCACTATTTAAATATAGTTAGCAGTATTTTAAAATAATTATATATTTAATGCAAATGGTGATGTTTGAAAACAAATCAGTAATGTCTGGTTATGTATGAGGTGAGTTATGAAAAATATGTTCTCCACTCAATATTAATGTCTGGTTATGTTTATTCATTGCAACTTGATCATATTATTTATTCATATTTAAAAAAAAATACTCATTGTTCATATTATTTATTGCCAAATAGGATCACAATCAGCGATAACCCACTAAGATCGCAATATTGTAAGAATGCACCCTAGTGAAGAAAAAATGAAACGTGTCAAACTGTATATTATAACCAACATTATACGTTGTTAATTAATTTTTTTAGGAAACAACTCAGTAAAATCATTATTTAAAAACGCAATTATTGAACAAACAATTATCAAATGTGTAATTCCAAGGAATCTGTTCATTATTTGCTTTCAGCATATTTGTTGGAGAGTCAGTCACTGCAAAATAATGTTCTGACCTGTTCAGAATATTAAAAGGAGGTGCTTTCTTTATCACAAAATCAGGAACTGGTAAAGAGAATTTGATAAAGAGAGAGGTGAAACATGACTGTCATTATTTGTAAACCAAAATTCATTGAAATGTGATTGGTCTTTGACTCCCATTTGGGGCATGAGTTAAATAGTCAAAAGTAATGCCATGAGAGATTTCCAAATTATCGATAAATTCACAACTCACGAAGTTAATAAAATTAACGAATAAAATTAAGCTGTTTACTCACAAATCATTATTTAAATATAGTTATTTTAAAATATTTATATATTTAATGTAAACGGTGATGTTTGAAAACAAATGAGAAACAATTGGTACACTTCATTTGCTTCTTTTGTTCGTCACTGCAACCAGATCATATTATTTATTGCCAAAAGAATGCAATATTGTAAGAATGCACTTTAGTGGAGAAAAAATGAAACACATCAAACTGTATATTAATTCATTTCTGGTGTCCTATGATGTAAATATGACAATTATATTTTTCGGGGAAAAAATACATTTAAGAAAGTGCAAACAGTGGTTTATTTTTTTTTTGGTGGTATAATCAATTGCTACAAATGTTTTTATATTAACTCCCGCATGCGGTATGTGTTGACATTCATGCACTATATATATATTTCTTAGTGAGTCAGTCACTGCAAAATAATGCTACGACCTATTCAGAATGTTAAAAAGAAAGTGCTTTCTTTATTATGATAAATTTTATTTGGTAAATTCTAGGCGAAACACGACTGTGATTGGATGTAAATCAAAAATCATTGTAATGTGATTGGTCATTGACTGCCATTTGGGGCATGAGTAAATAGTCGTACATGTGTGTTTATATCAAAGGATGCCGGCCAACCAAGCCTGACGCATATCACAGGGGCAGATAAATTAAATGAAACTAAATGAATGAGATGATTGTGGAGAAATGGAGGAATGGAATTTGTGGCAATGGAAAATGGGAGGAACTATGAAAAAAATTTGCCCAAACTCTGTTTCATTCACCATAAAACCTACATAAGTGACCGAGATGTGAACTTGAGACCCCAGTGGTCAAAGGTGAATGTCTAACTGCTATTGAAAATGGAGCCGTATCTTTTTCATAGCTATACCTTATTTTAACTTCTAACTTTATTGATCAAAATTGACAGTAAATAACACTACGATGTAATTTGTTAAGAGAATGAATCAGAAATATATGTCTTGTCATATTTTGTTTTCTCACCTGGACATGTTTTGGTGAACATCTTCACCATTCTCAACTAGTATTTGACTACCGGTAATTATTTTTAATTTACTTGCAGGCTAGTTTCGTTGCATTTTTGCAACATCGTCGATGCATCCTAACTGTTGTATTTGCAGTTGTCGGTCCTGTACTCCCTCTGTTGGCTAACCGATGAACTTCCAAATCTTTTTTTTTTTTTCCTTTTCAAAATTCATAGTTTTCTCCTTATTCTTATGGATGTAAATTTTCTCCCAAATTGTTATTTCCTTAGATTTATCCAACTGTTTTAGTAATTTGGCCTTAGTTTCGATTCTGTGTTTTTCTGTCCATGCATGTACAACTATTCCAGACTTTTCTATTTCTCCATTTTCCCATAATTAAAAGAAACCTCATAGTGTTACTTCCTACAAATATTAAATTAGTATTGTTGGAGATCTTGAAAATTCTTTCCCTCTGATATGGGCAGACAAACCTCATGATTAAATCTTTTTCCTTGGGAACCTCAAAATTACTTAGTGATAACTGTGAACATGTTAATAAAAAATTGTTCCAAGTGAGAAAACAAAATGAGGTGAAGAGTATATCGTTGCTTAAGAAACAATACCGCGTAACTAACAAAATGAACATTTTACATGAGAAACAAAAAACTGTTTAATTATATTATTTTTGGTCTGGACATCTTACCTCAATATTAATGTTGATTTGTTCTTGAACATGTTTCAAAACAATTCTGTTTTATCTTCAGCTGAAGATAAAACAGAATTGTTTTGAAACATGTTCAAGAACAAATCAACATTAATATTGAGGTAAGATGTCCAGACCAAAAATAATATAATTAAAATAACCTCGAAATATAACTTCCTAAAATTAAATATTAAAAAACTGTTTACTTTTCCCCTTAGTACCTATGCATTGAAACCATTTTATCTGTAAGTTTAGTAAGGTCATGGTACAAAATTGCATCCCAATCTATGTTAGAACTGAACGCACTTCTTCCGTGATGCTAACAGTATAAAAATGTCAATTTCACCAAAAGTGTCAGTTATGCGGTATTGTTTCTTAAGCGACGATATTTACAATTCAAGCTATTGGTGAAAACTTGTCCTGCGACATAGCTGAGCAGTTTAAGACATCATGCTTTCATGCAGAGTTTTGGAACTTGTGCTGGTTCATATCCCAGTATTGAAAAATTTTTCTCATGGAATTTTGGATAGTATGGGACTAGTGTCCATCTAGCATTTTGAGAAATTTGGGTAGTTACAATAAGTAGTGTGGCTTCAGGGTGAGAAAACAGTTATAATGACTGGTCACTAACATGCTGATCATATGTCAACCTATACTGGCTGGATGGTTGTTCACCTCTGTGATTAATGGAGGCATGCTATAGCACAATTGGTTAAGACAATACACAATAAGGTGGACTCAAATATTGTTAGAGTCAAGATTTTTAAATTATCATACCCCTCTGGAGGCACCAAGGCTCCAGGATCAATTCAACTTCTAACAGAAATTAGTACCATATGTTTGTTCTGAGAGTAAAAAATGGCTGACATACAGACCTGACAACCTGGCTTGTCATTTCATATCACTTATCCAAAAAAGTGGGAGCTTTTAGTTCCTACTACCCCAAGAACCTCCTAATGACTCTAAGGTATTACTTTACTTTTATTGTGATTATTAGTGCAAGGCAATTAATGATGCATCTTTTTCTTATGAAGGTTGAAACATTGCTTGCATATATGAAAATGTACGGCATTAAAAAATGGATTAAATAAAAGCAATTCGTTAGGGAATTTTTTTGCATTTTCTTAACTTCTCTAGGAATAGGTCATTTTTTGGCAATTTTTAGGTCATTTTGAGCATTTTTTACACTTTTCCGGAAGGCTGTGACATTATTTGTATTTGATTTAAGATTTTTATTATAATTCAGTATTTTTCCTTGTCAATACAATTTCTTGGAATTAAGTAGTTGTTTTGCTAACTACCCCTATTTTTCAAGGTATGTGCATAATGAACTTGCCCACTTCTAGGAATTTTATTCAATTTCTTAGAGCTTATGCCAGCTTCTACCCTTATCCTGATTAACTGCAATTCAAAATTGCTGTAAAAGAGCATTGTGTAATTGAAATGGATTTTCTGCAATAAAAGGTACTGTAATTTGTATTTTAATACTTTTCTTTTAATATTTTGATGTTAAGTTAAATTTTATTTAATTCAGTAATCAAGTCAGTACTTAATCTAATAAATAGTATTTTTATTGGCAATTCTTAATTTTTTATTTGTCATTTTTTATTTTATTGGTCATTTTTTGCATTTTTTAGGTCATAAATGCATTTTTTATTTTGCATTTTTTACCAATTTATAGGTCATTAAATGCCTTGTCCTAGTGATTAACACATGTGGATGTGAGGCCAGCAGCTGGCATGTTGACCAGTAGCCTTCTAGGCATGTCTTGCTGTGGAGTTTAATGAGAATTATGGTACCTGTATTTTGTAATAGGTCTTCATCCACCAGTTGCCCATTCCATTGTATTCATATGGAAAATGCCTGTTTATTGTTAATACTTGTTACAGATTTCAGTAATATAATTGCTAAAGCTGATATTAAAACGCTGGCTGAATCTGATGAACAGGAAGTTGTTAGGGAGGTTCAGGAGTTTTATGGTGACTTCCTTGCAGTGAGCCCACATGTATTCTCTCTCAACATTGTTGGTTGTGCACAGGGTAAGTCTATTTTCTACCTTATAAAAATATGGAAGCCTTTTCCCACATTTCCTCAGAGTGATGCATGCTGTCAAATGATTCCCCATTGCAGTAGTTAGTCAGTACTTTAATTAATAGGACTTAGAATATTCAAGACTCACCTCATATTTGTAGATTTCTTGAAGACCAAGAATTCAATATGTTACATATCATTGTCAATTCTTTCTAACGACAATGCTATGAAATGTATTGAAACCTTGGTCTTTAAGATATCTACAACCTCACAGTGTTAGTTCCTTTAAATATTAAATAAAAGTTAGTATTTTATTAAGGGTCGTATGTTAGAACATTACTCTCTACTCAAATTACTTCCAATCACTAGTGAGCTGATTCACCGTGAGCAATTGCTGAGAACGAATTAACGGCCGACTTATCGGTCATGCACGAGCGTCGACGTTTTCGTAATATTGGCAACGAATTACCCAGAATTCTCAGCGATAAAACCACTTCCGTTATTTTCGTCTGCTATAGAGGAATGCATTTATGCTTGCATCCCGCAAATAATACCGTATACAAACACGTCTGCGACACGCAATATTACGCCGATTCTCCTGTTCTTCCAGTTGAATTCTTTGGTAGACTCTATCAAATTCCTCTTCTCCGTGTATACCGAAAACATGATCGAAGTCTTCAAGGTCCGACATCTTGGATAAATATTTAACTTTCACAGGGAAAGAACACTATGAGGTTTAATTTAATAATTAAATTAATGTTTTTATTACCTCACCTCATATCTTTTTTCTTCTATACTGCAGTTTCGGAGCTTATCTCCATCGTCAGTAGCCTCTGGTCGACCCTCATAACACCGGTCGACCAGAGGCTACTGACGATGGAGATAAGCTCCGAAACTGCAGTATAGAAGAAAAAAGATATGAGGTGAGGTAATAAAAACATTAATTTAATTATCTTGGATAAATGTTGGATAAAGCAGCAAAGTACATCGATTACCATCGGTTCCCATTCGGTTCCCTTCGGGATTTTAATTTGAGTTGCTCATGTAAGGTACCTCCGCAGGTAGCTTACAAATTTAACCAATTATTATCGCATGAACAGATTTCTGAGTAAGCAAAATCGTATTAGCATACAACTTGCTCAGCAGAGAAGGCATTTTACTGTCTAATGCGTCCAAACATGCGACCCTAAGACAGCAATTCTCAAACTGTGAGTTGCAATCCCAAAGCACATGGCTGGATTTTGTCTAGGGATGGTGGATATATATATATAATTAATAATAATAATAATAATAATCACGGTACTATAATCAGAGAGGAAATTAACTAACTATAACTCACTGGCACTATCGAACCTGTAGGTTCATGGCCATGCAGACATAAGCTCTCCATATATCCCTATCCTGAGCCAATGTTTTCCAATCATCTCCTGTATAATCTACTTCCATCAAATCATAGTTAATGTTATTCTCCCATCTCATTCTTAGTCTACCAACAGGGTGTTTTCCCTCTGGTTTTCCTACAAGAAGCTTCCATGTCTTTCATTCCCCATTCAGGCCACATGTCCAGCCCATTGCAGTCTACAAGACTTAACTGTTCTCATTATATCTGGCTTCCTATAAAGACCATGTAATTCATTGTTATGCAGTCTTCTCCATTCGCATGTCTGTTCATCTCTCTTTGGTCCAAAAATTTTCCTAAGAACCTTATTCTCAAATACTTGTAATCTCCTTTCCTCCCTTAAAGTAAGATTCCATGTTTCACATCTATATAATATAACTGGTAGAATAATAGTTTTATATATTTTCAGTTTAACATTTTTTGAAAGGAGTTGGAAAGTCAAGTGTTTCTGTAATGCATAATAACACACATTTCCAGAATTGAGCCTATGTTTAATTTTCTTGTGCATCTCATTCCTGTTTGTGATTATTGTTCCTAGGTATTTGAATTCAGCCACTTCCTCAAAATTTCCCTCATTTTCATTAGCTGTCCATTTCCATTATATGATGGAAATTATGGTCCCAATTTTTATATGATTAGAATAATATGGTTATGTCAGGAGAATTTTGGAGCAGAGGTTATCTAATAAGTGAATGGTGAAATTAAATATCTAATAAGTGTTTGATTATGCTTCTTAATCTCTTGATCCCATATCCAATGCAGTGAAATCATTCACAAATACACATTGAATGACTTCTACATTAAGAAGATATGATGGGTCTCTCCACACAGCTATAACATTATCCATTAAATTAATATTAATATAAATTTAACCGTATCTTATGTTAATTCTAAACTTCAAATTGCTCTATTAATATAATAAATTTGGGAATTTTTATATTATGAGGTTTTGTTAATAAGAATCAAATGAATAATGAATTCTTCTTACCTCATACACCTATGTTTTTTTAACACAGAACTGCAGTATCGGGAAAGATATGAAGATGGGAATGATATGTTTCCTGATACTGCAGTTCTGTATTAAAAAACGTAGATGTATGAGGTAAGAAGAATTCACGATTCATTTGATTCTTACTCAAATTGCTCTCCTGAAAATTTTTTAACAAGTCGCATCTAATCTCACAATATGTAACTAAATTTGCATTATGATTATTTTAACCAGTTATATGACAGTGCAACAAAAGGTAAATTTATTAAATAGAATAATTTTTTAAATAAATTGTCATATTGTTGAAAATGCATGTGAACTTGCATAAGAATTCAAGCAGTGAACTACATAGTGGGGTCGCTAATAATTTCATTTTAAAAAGGGGTTGTATATGCAAGAAGTTTAGAACTGCTGTATTAAAAGATTGAATCAGAAATACACCTCATCTCAAATTTTTCTCAACCTGGAAAGTGTTTTGGATACTATTTGAAAATGGTGACAATTGTCCCCAAAACATGTTCAGGTGAGAAAACAAAATATGAGATCAGATATAGACAGTACATTTAATATATGTAGAAAATAACAGTATGAGGTTTCTTTTAATTATTATGAGTTGGTCATTTTGTCTCGCCTCATTTTTCAAGAAATATGAGGTGAGTCAAAACTCATAATAATATACAGTATATATCCGATTCATTCTCTTAATAAATTATCTCATAGTGCTACTTCCTGTCAATTATAATAGATTAGGAAGTATTTTATTTGGCAACTGATATTATTTACACGCTTTATATTAGCTTGACCTGTATCTATCTATCTATCTATGTAACTGAATCTTTCAACGTGTTTTTCACCCACTTAAAATAATTGGATCGACTTGAAATTTTGTATACTTGTAAAGGACCCGTGACAATACAATAATTTCATATTCATTTTCTAAAATCCTGGTCAGAATCATCAGAAAATAAAAAAAAAGTGTCTTTGTATTTATGTAACGGAATCTTTGAACACGATTTTCACCCACTTAGAAACCTAGGATAGACTTGAAACATTGTATACTTATAAAGGACCTGTGACAATACAATAATTTCATATTCATTTTCTAAATCCTGCCGAGAATCATCAGAAAATCAAAAAAAGTGTTTTTATATTTATGTAACGGAATCTTTGAACACGATTTTCACCCACTTAGAGACATTGGATCGACTTGAAACTTTGTATACTTGTAAAGGACCCGTGACACTACAATAATTTCATATTTTATTTATCTATTGCCTTGGTGGTCTAAGGGTTAAATTATTTGCCTTTTTTCAAGGGTCACGGTTCAAAACCGTCTGGGGACAATGGATTTTTTTAGAATGTAAAAAATCCAAGGGACATATCCTCCAGAAAGGTCTTTAAGCTATAAGTCCGGAGTCTGAACTTTTTCAGGCTCATAAAAGAATCTCAAGCCTTAATTAGAGCCTCAGAGCAAAATTTAATTGTCCTTTCCCATACAAATAATACATTAATTGCCTCTAAGTGTCTCTTTGAGGGGTGAACTAACCACTTGTCACTTGCTGATATCTACGGAAATAACGATAACTGAATTAGCTTGTTTAACAACACATGAATAATATATCGATTAAGACTTTCATGGCTATCGTTATGTATTTTAAAATACCTTTTCGGGATTCTTGGCCTTGTCTTGCAGTGTTGTCTTCTCGACATAGAAAACTACTCTGCAAGACACGGCCAAAAATCCTGAAAAGGTATTTAAAAAATCACATGAATGACTTTATTTAATATTTAACGGAAATAACACTATAAGGTTTCTTTTAATTATTATGAGTTAGGGTTTGATTCACCTCACAAAAAGGAACTTGAATACAAGATTGAAAAAACACCTTAGAAATGTTAAAAATGGGGAAATAGAAAAGTCTGCAATAGCTGCACATGCATGGTCAGAAAAACACAGAATTGAAACAAAGGCCAAATTACTGAAACAGATAAATCTATAGAACTCACAATTTGGGAGAAAATTTTCATCTACAAGAATAAGGAGAAATTTTGGAATTCCCGGAGGGAAAAAAAAAAAAAAATTGGAAGTTCATTGGTCAGCCAACAGAGCGAGCAGAAATCAACCTACAGGATTGGCAACTGCAAATTCAACAGTTAGAAAGCATTGATAATGACACACAAATGTTGAGAAACTATTGTCTGCAAGAAAATAAAAAAAAAATATGAGGTGAGTCAAAATCCTTAACTCATAAAAATTACATGAATATCTCTTTATAAAGGTCTGAAGTATCATTATGTATTGCAGGTCTGGTGTGGAATCACACACACCTGCAAAGAACAGTGCAGGGAATAACAGCTGTTCTGTTGTCATTAAAAAAATGTCCGTTTATCCGATATCAGAATAATTCAGAGATGGCAAAGCGATTGGCTGAAAAAATAAGAGTAAGTAACTTGTTTTTTTATATTCTTTTTCTCATTTTCTGTGTTGTAATGGTTAGCATGTGATGGATTTGATTTATGTCTTATCATAAAACATTTTCTTTGAGCATAGGATGTGGTAGGAGTTCCACTCAACCTCACAAGGACAATAGAATTTGTATATTTCATCAGATCTTAGCAAAATTTGGTTAAGAAAACTGAATTACATTATTCTAACCACATTACTACTTATGCAGATACATTATTTTTAATGTGATGTGAGAACCTGGAAATGGTTGTGTGTTTGCCAGGAATCATACTAGAAGTGGAGCACATGTATTTTTTTCGCATCACATGTATTACCTATTAACCAGCAACCGCAGCCACTTCCATCAACCTTTGGTCTTCAAAAGTGCAATGTTACAGATTTATTATTTTTTTTATTGTCATTCATTATAATAATTTTATTATTATTTATTATTATTACTAATATTTTTGATTTACTATTATTATTGTTGTTATTTATACTCATGACAGGAACATGAATTTCATAATTTTCTCAAGCGATGTTTGTTCGTACTTCCTAATATCTATTATTATTATAAATATTTTTTTTTATTATTATTATTATTATTATTGGTATTGCCAGGAAAATGCAGCCCACTGCATGCTAGAATGGACAACTGATTGTAAACTATCTTGAATGCTATTGATTAGACAACATGTGTTCGTTTGTGGTGCGAACTTTTTTTTTATTCTGACATCTAACAGTAGATTTCCTTACTATGTAGTATCAGTAGATCAATATTTTTTTTAATGTTGCATATTTTTTTCATAATACACAATATGGTTGAGATGGAAATATATGTTTTGGAATGTGTATTAATGTGTCCCCTTTTGCAGGATTGTCTTGAAAGTTACTTGTACTAGAGTAATGAAATATAAATATGGAATTTAAATATTGATGTTGGGAATTTTACATTATGAGTTTTTAATCAATAAAAATCAATTTGAATTGTGTATATTCTTACCTCATATATCTATGTTATTTAACACAGAACCGCAGTATCAAGAGCAATTACTCCCACTTCAGCTGTTTTCATGACTGTTGATTCTTCATCATGCCGGTTATCTTCTAAACTGCCATCTAGTTTTGATTTGAAGAACTTTGTAATCAAATTTTGTTTGACCGGAAAATCAAAATTCATGGATCTAATGTGGTTTTTCTGAATGTATATCTTTTCCCAAACAGTTAATTCTATAGGCTTACATAGATGTTTCAAAAGTTTAGCTTCTTTTTCAATTCTATGTTTCTATGATTGCAATAAAGTATATATAGGAAAAATAAAAAGGAATTTGGACACACACAAAAGAACACTTTAGAAATATAAAAAAATGGTGAAATTGAAAAATTGGCAATAGCAGCATGTAGTTTGTTATAGAAGCATACTGATGTTATTCGATCAGGAGAACTCAAGAACCAAGCTTTCTAGGCCATGCCATCTCCTTTTCCGTAAGCTGAGGCTCTTATCTTTCAATTGTTCCTGGAAATTTTTTAAAATTAAATATCTTGTTAGCACATAATGATGAATAGAGTGAGCCAGTTGGAGTAGGTTCTTCATGACCGACATAATTAACCATGTAGAGACAGGCTTAGAATCACTCTTCATGGAAAGCTTGGTTCTAGAATACTGGCCTAAAAGAATTTAATCATATTAACAGAATTTTTATTGTGATAAATAAAAAATAAATGTATAGCATAACAAATCCATTGCTACTTTTCATATCAAGTTGCTAATTAATTGCCTCTTCATGAGATTGGGTGAACCACATTCCAAATCCAATAATAAAATAAAAGTACATGTAAAACAATACATAAGTAGCACCTTGCTAACTATTATGACATACAAGTATCAATAATAATTGAAGGGCTTGGCTGTAAAACATGGTAACTGACAAATTCTTGAAAAATTAGTTGTAGAATTAAACTGTGATATGTGACCTCCCTGAAGCATTTGGTGCATGTAGTTTTATTTACCGTGACAATACATATGCTATCTATTGACAGATGTAAAAACTACATGCATCAAATACTTTAAGAGGTCACACATCACAGTTTATATGCTACAACTCAATTTTCAAGAATTTGTCAGTTACCGTGTTTTACAGCCGAGACCTTCAATTAGGGAATTAAAGAACTAAATTAGCAATAATTAGGTTTGTTTTTATGTTTTTGCAAGTATGATAAGACAGTGCATTGAATAAAGTAATTAAAATAATTAATTTTTGTAAAAATATTTATAGAAAAAGCAAAATCAGAAATATCACAATTAGAGTAACATGGAAAATACTAAGAGAAGAAGAAAGACAATTAAGTTGGTATGGACATGTAATGAGAAAATATAATTCTTTGAATACAGAAGTCCTACTATAAAAACACAAGGAAAGAGAAGAAGGCCACATTCTACATGGGAAGAATACATATGGATGAAGGGTCTTAAAGAAGTTTCATCCTAGATACATTACTGATAAATGAATGAATTAAAAAATTTAATTACTCTATGACTTTCAGGAAGTGCTATCAAAGGAAGCTACACTTTTTGAATTTCGGCAGCCTGAAGTATCACCCCTTCTTCTTATATTGGATCGTCGAGATGATCCAGTGACTCCACTTCTCAATCAGGTATTTCATATATATATATATATATATCAAATCCTACACCTTCCCTCAGATATAACACAACAGAACATAAATTTTGATCTTATAATACAAATTTTAACATTCACATTGATGGACAGTTATTATTTTGAAAAGAAAAATTAATGCCTGAATTGGGATTTGAAACTGAGACGTCTAGATTTATACTATGCTATCATAGTACCATTCAAGCATCCTGTTGCAAAACAAAAATTTTTATTCTTTATAATCATCACTACCAGTGCCATCTGATGGCTTCTAAATTCAAGAAGACATTTTCAATGACAGTTTACATTACCATTATAGCAATAAAGCTTAATATTTCAATGTCGTAATATGAATTTTGTATTTTTTTGTTACAAAACAAATTTTGTAATAATAAAATTTGTATAACACCAAAATATTTAGCTTTACTGCTATAATGGTAATGTAAATTTTCATTAAAAATGTCTTCTTGAATTTAGAAGCCACCAGATGGCTCTGGTAGTGATGGTTATCTGCCTCAGACAAAAAAGAGAATAGTATATGGCATACATCAGTATGCCTGAATGATGCAGTGGTAGCACACTAGAAAAAGTAGCATTTACATCGGGATGCCTGATTGAAACAGTGGTGGTAGCACACTAGTGTATAAAGCTAGAGGTCTTGTGTTAAAATCCCGATTCTGGCATTAATTTTTCTTTTCAAAATAAAAACATAAATTACTTAATCCTAATATTGAATTTGTATTTTTTTTACATTCGTACCTCATATGCTTGTTTAGTTGGACATATGAGGTAAGAATGTTAAAAAAATACAAACTCAATATTAAATTAAACCTCCTAATGTTACTTCCTAATGATTTTAAAATACTTAATCCTAATTAAGTGTGTCTGGAATGCCCTTTATTGATAGTTGTAGGTAGGTCGTATTTTATTTAACAAAGCTCTTTCTAACATTAAGGTCATTAGCATCACAATTCAAATTTAAGCTTGAAAGGGCTGATACATTTTTTTGGAGGCCTCTTATTTGTTTTGAAAGAAGTCACTTGCAAGATTTTCACACTTAAAAAAAACATCAATCCCAGTCAGGTTTAAACCCACAACATTCAGACCCACTGGGATCAAACATTTTTGTTGTTGATGTAGAATGGTGATGAGACTTTTAATTGGCCTGTGCCATTTTTTTGCCTTTGGTTCCTAGTAGAGACCTTGCATTTCTTGCTGAATTATTTGTAACTCTCCAGCTGTTTATATGTCAGGAAATGTCAATCTTGGGTAGGTTTAAAGCCACAAACTGCAGAATCACTGGGACTGACACTGTGTGTTGTTGTACAATAGTGATGAGGCTTTTAATTAGCTTGTGCCATTTTTTTTTTCTTGTGGACTTTAAAGAACCAGGCACAAAATCTGAAACATCCAAACATATATTAAAAGTTTGAGCATTGGAAGCTGTAAATAAAAGAACCCACCAAGAGAATGGTTGCACACGTGTATACCGACGGGTCAACAATTAATAAAAGTTCAGAAACTTGTAAATTATTTTCATTCTATGAACCAGTTGGGCATCATACTTTGATGGAGAAATAATGACTATACATTTTTCACTTCAACAATTTTTATATAGGATAGATAAATTCCAAAAAGTTGTTATTCTGTCAGAATATAAAGTGGCAATTTATGCATTAAATTTCAATAAAATGATGTCCTTCAAAATTAAAGAATGTCACCAAATGATCCAACAACTTCAAAAGTTACAGAAAAAATACTACTGCAATGGCTACCAGCACAAGACTTGATGATCTTGCAAAGAAATGCTCTAAATTATTCCAACATAATAATACAAACTACCTTTTACATCAGTAAAAAGAATCATTAAAAATAAATATAAAGACACACATGCAAGGTCTATACAATAAAGCTAAAGACAAAAAATGAATTATCATTAACAAATGCCATCTAAAACTTCAGTGACAAAATTTAGACTTATCACCGAACATGACTATTTAGCAAAACATTTTATTAAAATAGGAATTTAAATTCCTTAAATGGAAATTCGAATTGCTTCTATGCAACAAAGAAGAAGAAATGACTGAAGAACATCTTCAAACTTGCCAACTGTTCAATGTTTTTAATATTAATTTCATACATCTCAGTGATGGATAAATCATATTTGAAGAGAAAAATTATACGCTCAGACTGGGACTTGAACCTGGGACCCTTGGTTTTCTAGTCCAAGTGCTCTAGCTCGGGTAGCTCAAATGGTAGAGCACTTGGACTAGAAAACCAAGGGTCCCAGGTTAAAGTCCCGGTCTGAGCGTATAATTTTTCTCTTCAAATATGATTTCCCAACTGTTACTTACTGGATCCTTAAAGCTAATGTCTTTATTTGCCAAATGCCAGGCATTAGACAACAAAGCAAACAATATTTTTTCCCCTTGCTTCCCAGTAGAAACCTTGAATTTTATTTCTGAGTTGTTTGTTGCTGTCCAGGTGCTTGTATCTTAGGAGATGTTCTTTGTTGAGTACTTGTTTTGTTTCATTACATTTTGTGCATCCAACATTATATTGATATTGTTAAAATTATGCTTATTACTTAGTCCTGTGGACTAGTGGTTACCAAGCACGTCTCTGGTTTTGAGGTTCATGTCTTTAAACCTGGTTGGGTTCAATGGATTTAAGAGCATTAAAATTCTGAGTATGACTTCCTTTCGAGGGGAAATGATTACCTGGGTCCCATGTCATAGATAAAGAACCTCAAATCTAAAATAAGAGGACCTTGGACAAAAATTTGTTGGTCCTTTGATTTGAATTGCAATGATTCAATTTTTAAAAAATTGTTGTTAAATCAAATAATAACTATATTAAATTAATGTTGGGAAGTAAACATTATGAGGTATAATCATTAAAATTCATCGGAGAACATATTGTTTAAACAACTCACCTCATAGGATTCATGCTTCCATGATATCGCGATTTCAAACATAGTCATGTTCATCTTCAGCCATAACTCCGAATTTAAACACAAAAAAAGACTTAATGAATATACTACTCTACAAAATTGCAAAGAAAAGAAAAAATGCAAGAAAATTACTTACCATCCTGAAATGCATAGAAAATTTCAAAAAATTTTTGACAAATACAACATTTCTTTGGCACCAATAAATAAATTTAGTCTGGGTAATCTTCTAAGTACCAATAAAAAAGTCAATGTTCCAGACAGTAAGAAATCTGGAATTTATCAAATAAATTGTGAAGATTGCAATAAAGTTTATGTAGGAAAAACAAAAAGGAATTTGGAAATTCGGACAAAAGAACATTTCAGAAATATTAAAAATTGTGAAATTGAAAAATCTGCAATTGCTGCACATAGTTTATTAGAACATCATAAAATTGGAAGAGAAGCTAAACTTTTAAAACAAGTAGAGAAACCTTTGGAATTGACTGTTTGGGAAAAAATATACATTCAGAAAAACAAAAATAGATCAATGAATTTTGATATCCCCAACGAAATTACATTGATTTCGAAGTTCATAAATTCAACCATAGATGGCAGCACTGAAGATGGCGACAATAGAATAGTTGACGGCCGAAGAATTTCGTCAGTCGGAGTTATGGCTGAAGATGAACATGACTATGTTTGAAATTGCGATATCATGGAAGCATGAATCCTATGAGGTGAGTTGTTTAAACAATATGTTCTCCGATGAATTCAAATAATAACTAACTACTTAATTTTTCGTAGGATCTATTCACAGCAAGATAATGGAATGTTTTCTCGTCATTTATGAAAGCTTTGATTGTGATTTAATGAATGAAATGGAACATGAATGCAAGGTTAGTGCTCGGAAAGCCAAGGGTCCCGGGTTCAAGTCTCGGTCTAGGCAAAAATTTTTCTCTTCAAATATAATTTATCCTTCAGTGAGAAGTGTTAAATTAATAATAAAATCGTCACTAGAAGCCCTACTGGCTTTATAAAGTAGTGTTAAATTCCCAATAAATGTCTTCTTAACTAAGAAGCCGCCATTTGCAAAGATAGAAGCTACGGTTTTAAGCATTTGGCGCGAGGGAATTACAATGTATATAAGAGAAAAATTTCCATCTAGATCGTAACTTGCCTCGGTAGCTCAGTTGGTAGAGCACTTGGCCCGGAAAGCCAAGGGTCCCGGGTTCGAGTCTTGGTCTAGGCGAAAATTTTTCTCTTCAAATTTAATTTTCTTTGCTATACTCCATGAGAGATTTGGATCTCTTTAGAAATCATAGTAAATGGTATCTTTCACATTCTTTATTACAGAGTCCACACGGAGATTTTTTATTCAGTGTATGAAATGTCTTCACTGTACATATCTTATGTTGGAAACCATTAATTTTGAAGTGTGTTACCATATGTTCAAGTTCCTAATTTAACATCATTCACGTTCTGTTCATCATGACTTTGGTGCAGGAGAAATATTTCCAGATGTTTGCTTTTTCTTCCTACCTGTCCTTAAAGTATTAATCAGAAACACTAGTAGATGGAAGCAATAATCTGATTTTAAGTTCTTCTATGAAGAAATGTCTCTCTGCAAGTTTGTATACTAGTCCAGTTGGTATGAATTTTGATATTCTTAGTGTACATTAAAAAAAAATCTTGTCTTCACTCTCTCTATGACTGGCAGGACAGAGGTATTGTCATATGACAGATTCCATATTAGACAATGGGCAGAAATAATACTTTTTTGAGATCTAGAAGTTCTGGTGTAGTAATGTCTTGAAATGCTTTGATGTCTGATATTGATTTCTCTTTCAGTTGAATTCTGAAGGTCATTCTTTTAGATTACAATATAATATATACTAATCTAAAACAAAACAGTCCATTGTGCTGGCTCAGATGTAGCATGCCTGCTTCCTGACCAGCATGTCCTGTGTTTGATACCTGGCAGGGTTGAAAATTTAATTGTTAAATTAATTGAATAAATTAATGTAATTACAAAATTTTCAATCTTGATGACAGGAGAGGTGGTGATATACAATATTTAACTTTTACAGGAATTGATCACTATGAGGTTTACTTTATAGTAAAATCAAATGTTTCCTACCTCTCCTCATATAAATCTTCTAAGTAGATTGCGATTTTGAGACCATAATGGTCTCATCTTCAGTACTATATTGGTGACTGATGTTATGTTGATCAGAAGAAATTCTTCTTCTTCCCTCTATTGGTGGACCGATGAACCTCTGGATCAGGTCAGAATTTGCAGGAATTTCGAAGTTCATAAGTTTTCCTTTGTTTTTCTGAATGTGGATATTTTCCCAAACTGTGAGTTCCTTTTGTTTATCTATTTGTTTAATTAGACTGGCTATACAATTTTGAATCATTAGATTGTGCATCAGATTCCTGCATTAAATTGCATACCCTCAACCGTACATATGTTTAGAAGGCATGTGGTACTGTCGATAGTGATTCATGTGTCAGATAGGGACGTTAAGCCTGATGGTCCCCTTGTTTGCCTTTCAATAAAAGTAGGCTACAGGAGCAGGCTACATACTGACACTAGGTTTCACTTTCTCCCTTCTCTTCTTCACATTAATGGCATCTATCCACCGAAGTGCGGAACCCAAAGCATGTAAAGTTGGCATTCGAACACAACACACAAAACTAAACTCAATGGCAAGGGAAGTCTGTAAGGCCTTAGTCTACAATTTGCCTGCCGGCCTTACATCTACATTATGTTAATCACAAAGGTTGATGATCATCTTCTTCTTCTTCTTCTTCTTCTTCCTTCCAAGTATTAGGCCAAGGCCTGTTATGATCCTATAGAAAATTTTCCCTCCCCGGGAAATTCTCGTATAAGACTTGAAAGCATAATAATAGTCCCTTCGATTGGTTGCTGGCCAAAGGAAGGCAAGACCAGTGATGGGGCTGCCATCTTATAGCCTCTGGTCAGGCTTTTCTGGAGAAGAAAAGAAAATAAAGGAAAGAAGAAATGGAAGAAAGGAAAGACTCCCTAGCCCTCGGATGCCGTAATAGCGTCGGGGTCGAAAAAACAAGAGTTAACCAAGAGAGGTTAGATAGTAAAGTTAAAAGAGTGCAAAACACAAGTAAGTGGAAGAAATGTTTTGCTCAGCTTGGGCACCTTGTGGTCGCCATCCACATATCCCCTAGATGAGGACCCCTGAGGGTTTGACTACCTATTATAAAGGTGACATATGGTCAGCATGTCGGATCTCCTAGCAGTTATACCTGGTTTTCTTAACTTGAAACTGCAACTTATTGCAGCTACCCAAATTCCTCATTATGCTCGATGGGCCTGGTCCCATACTGTCCGAAATTTCAGAAAAAATTTCTTCCCCCTGCTTGGTTACAGCATTGGACATAATGTAAAATATAAAGCTTTATTATTTGTGGTTTTATTATGTAAATGTGACTTTTTATTAATATTTTTTAAAATTTTTGCAGTGGACATATCAAGCCATGGTTCATGAACTTCTGACAATCACAAATAACCGAGTGAACCTCTCTGATGTACCTGGAATTTCCAAAGATCTGAAGGAAGTGGTTCTTTCTGCAGAACAGGATGAATTTTATGCAAATGTAAGTAACTTCATACTTAAGGTATGTAGATAGGAAATAACACTATGAGGTTCTTTAATATTGTTTATTTTTTATCATTTCACTCACCTCATACTGAAGTATGAGGTGAGTGAAATGATAAAAAATAAACAACTTCATACTTATCTACGAGTATCATTTTGCTTTTTAAAGACTTTGAACTTCTCTCATATTGTATTAATTTCTCAATTTGATATGTTTCAGAGATCATTGTCTCAATTTTCATCTAGAGAAAGCCTAGTCCCCCAAATCATGCTTAACGTTATACTACCACTTCATTCTTGGCCTACCTACTTAGGTTTGACCCTCTGGTTTTCCTATAAGAAGTTTCTAGATCCTTCTTTTATATCCCACTGTGCCACATATCACAGTCAAGGCACTTATTATTTCCCATAAAGATCATAGAACTCATTGTTATATAATTTCTTTCATAAAATGAAAATGATTTTAGAATACATAATCATGTTTCATAACAAATTTCAGAAAGTAGTTAGCAAATTCAACATTACTCTAGTACTCTAGGAATCACTCAACATTATTACTCTAGTACCAATAAACAATTTCAGCTTAGATAATTTTCTATAAAAATTGTATTGTAAGCCATGTTTTTCCCTTTACAGAGATGTTAGGCACTCTCCCCCTACAGGGAAGAATTTGAACCATACTAATTTAGTTACACTTGTTTTCGTATAGATGCCATTTTGAGTGGTCCGTGGTCAGCGCACCACCTCATACTGACATCTAGGAAACCAAGGTAGTACTAGGACGGGAAAATTCGGTAAATTTTGCTTAGAGGCCTTTTCATTCAGGCTTAAGGATTTTTTATGAGCCTGAAAATCTTCAGACTCGGGACCTACGGCTTAAAGTCCCTCCCGGAGGACTTGCTCCTAGGATTTTTTCCGTCCTAAAAAATCCATCGACCCTTGGGACCAGAGCATAACTACTAGTTCACCGCGGCCGACTCTATAAAAAATGAGAAATGAAAAACCCCAGATGACAAAAAAATCAGGAATTTATCAAATTAGTTGCAAGGACAGGATTAAAATATACGTAAGAAAAATGGAAAGAAATTTGAATATTCAGGTTAAAGAACATTTGGAATCATATTTGAAGAGAAAAATTATACGCTCAGACCGGGACCTGAACCCCGGGACCCTTGGTTCTCTAGACCAAGTGCTCTACCAACTGAGCTACCTGAGCAAGTACCGATCTAAACGCAAATCTTTCTCTATATACATTGTAATTCCCGTCCCGGGTTCAGGTCCCGGTCTGAGCGTATAATTTTTCTCTTCAAATATGATTTATCCATCATTGAGATGTACGAAATCAATAATAAGAAAACATTTGGAATGTTAAAAATATGGTAATTGAAAAATCAGCTATATAACAACTCACTGTTTGATCCAGGTTGACAAAATTGAAGAGGAAACTAAAAGTCAGTCGTAATGGACTAGTGATTACCATGTTTGTCTCAGGTTCTGAGGTTCATGGTTCAAGCTGGGTGGGGTCAATGGATTTTTAAGTGTGTAAAAATCCATAGTGTGTTACTATGCTTGCATCTGGTTGAGAGGTTTGTGGGTTCAAACCCCATCAGGGTTGACCAATTTTTTTTAGGGCACAAAATATTGAGTATGGCTTCCTTTGGAAGTAAATTAAAGCCATGGATCCTATGTTATAGATTTATGGTATGTAAAAGAACCTCAGCCTGAAATAAGAGGCCTCTGAGGAAACTTTGTCAGCCTTCTATCATCAGCTTTTAATATAATAACCAATAGTGTACCAGGACTGGTAGAGAACAAGGAAAACAGTGCTGGCACAGGGCTATTTCCATGCTTTGGCACTCCTATTGATAGCTCTTTGCCTCATCTCATTGCATTACATCATTCTGTTTTGTTCAAGAATGATGATAAATAAGATAGTCCTGCACCATAGCTGAACAGTCTAAGTACAAGAGTTGGAACTTTAATAATACACTTCTATAGAGACGTCATGTGACAGAACCTAATGAGTTTGCTGATAGCACATATCAGTTATATACCTACCTTCCCTCAGAACATATGGTCTCTCCCTTCCCACATCACATGCATGCGAATTGGTGAGAGGAACAGAGCTTCATGTTGACTAGCATTCTAATGTAGTGTTGTCACAATGTTTTTGGAACAGAAACAATGGAATTGAATAAAGATTGAATGTGCCAGAGGTCATACAGCACAGCAGTGTCATCAAGGTCTTCATTATGCTTGCAGAGAATCTGAATTGCCTTACAGAACAGTGGGACTTTGAAGGCTTTTACCCACCTTGCCACTGTTCTGTAAGGCAATGCAGATTCCCCACAAACCTCTTACTATCAGCAATATCATTAGGTTGTGTTGCATGGCATCTCTATAGCAGTATTGCCTTTATTAAAGTTCCAACCCTCATATAACTCTTGACACAGAGTGAAGGAGCACATGCCAGTTGAAGTCCCCATGGGGAGAGAAAATTTCTTGTAGAATTTTAGTCAGTATGGGAATAGTGCCTACCCAGCATCATAAGGAATTTGGATAGCTACTATAAGTAAGTATTCCAGGTTGAGAAAACCAGGTATAAGAGGACATAAATTATATTTGAAAAGAAAAATTTTTGCCTAGACCGAGACTCAAACCCGGGACCCTTGGCTTTCCAGGCCAAGTGCTCTACCAACAGCTACCGAGGCGAGTTACGATCTAGACGCAATTTTTTCTCTTATATACGTTGTAATTCCCTATCGCCAAATGCTTTTGAAACCATTGCTTCTATCTTTGCAAATGGCGGCTTCTTAGTTAAGAAGACATTTATTGGGAATTTAACATTACTTTCTCTTCAAATATAATTTATCTTTCAGTGAGAAATGTTAAATCAATAATAAAAACATCATTAGAAGCCTTACTAGCTTTATAAAGTAATGTTAAATTCCCAATAAATTTCTTCTTAACTAAGAAGCCGCCATTTGCAAAGATAGAAGCAATGGTTTCAAAAGCATTTGGCAATAGGGAATTACAACGTATATAAGAGAAAAAATTGCGTCTAGATCGTAACTCGCCTCGGTAGCTCAGTTGGTAGAGCACTTGGCGTGGAAAGCCAAGGGTCCCGGGTTCGAGTCTCGGTCTAGGTGAAAATTTTTCTCTTCAAATATAATTTATCTTTCAGTGAGAAATGTTAAATCAATAATAAAAACATCATAAGAGGACATGCTAACCACATATCACTTCTATATTTCCTGGATGTACACTCTTTTCTATAATTGACAAATGTGGATGTGAGGTCAACAGCAAGCTGGAAGGGCAAGTGCCTTCTAACCTGTCGTTGCATAGAGATTAGTAGTTTAGTTTAATATATGACATGCACAAGGAAATTGAATCAGTTATTCTTATTATACACCTCATATCATATGCTTTCTCATCTAGAACATTTCGAAAGACATATCCTCCATTTTCTGCCAAAAGTGACTACTGAAGTCCTCTATATTCTCTCTCTCTGGCATTGGCATAGATGAACCTTACAATTAAATCCTTTTCCTGGTAACTTCTAAATTCATTATCTTGTCTATATTTTTCTGGATGTATATTATTTCCCATATTGTGGGTTTTCCCCCCCCCCCTAGGCATTACAGAAATTTGGACTTCTATTCAGTTGTATGAATTTCTGTCTACGTGTGAACAGCTAATATCAATTTTTGTGTATCCATATTTTACAATTTCTAAGGTGCTCTTTCATTCTGATGTTCAGATTTCTTTGAGTTTTTCCTGTATAGATTTTTTTTCACATTCCTCTCATTTTATCTAGTAAAATCCTGATTTATTTTATCATATTTTTTCTATTTTGTTTTAGTTAGTTTGCTGATAATGGAATCATTTTGAGATTAAAACATATATTTGTTTTTCTTTCTTTCAGAATCTTTACTCAAACTTTGGTGAAATAGGACAGACTATAAAAGAATTAATGGAGGAATTTCAAAAGAAAGCCAAAAACCATCAGAAAGTGGAAAGTATAGCCGATATGAAGACATTTGTGGAGGCGTATCCTCAGTTTAAGGTTTGTAAGTAAACCTACATAATTAATTAATTAAATTTTATTTAAAAACTTAATACATCAGTTCCCTAAATTCTAAAGATCGCCTTCGGGTCTTTATCTTGGACTGCCAAGTTTGAAGTGATTATCGTTGAATCATTTGGAATCTGGCATGTGTAGAGTAATTAGTATACAACTTCACTGCATTAGATGTATATATTTTATGAGGCTGCAAGTCTGTCTTTGATAAATGTGTACTTTTTGAGCCTAAGTGAGAGGCGTGAGGTTTAAAAAGTGTTTTGACAATCGTATATGGTTTGTCTCACTCATCTTTTATGAAACAAATGTTGTTGAAACTTACATTATGACTATATAAGATAAATGGACTCTTACATAAAGTATTGTCCACTGCTGTAGTCTCAAGGTAGCGCACTGCCTTGTTACTAATACAGCGGGCCCAGGTTCGATTCCCATCGAGACAAGCTTCCTGGGTGAGGTATTTTTTTGGGGTTTTTCCTCACCTGTAAGACAAATGTCAGGTAGCTTTGAGGCCCGCAAGGTCTCCAAATATCATCTTACCATAATCATCATGATTATCATTCCCAATGTGAAAAGAAACTGGAAGCTACCACACCTATAATTCTCTAGTAAAACATAGCATTATTGTAGCGAAGGACCTGCCCCAGGTCAGAATACTATAGAATAGAATAGACATCAAGTATTAGCAGTAATAAATATGGTGAGTCTGTTCATCTTAGCTCATAAATTGTTGTATTCTTTTGGTCGTATTTCAATATGCTTGGTCATTAGCCTTTTCACACCCACATTTAAATTGCAATGTTAATGACGTGAACTGTTAAAGAATGCTGTTTAATAAATATACTAACATAATAACTCAACATTTTCCTCTCCCATATATTAATTCAGAGCCCTCTTTCTTTGTTTGTGTCCAAGTTTCTCTTCTGTTTATTAATTGATATATAAATTTGATTTCAGAAAATGTCTGGAACAGTTGCAAAACATGTTACTGTAGTTGGTGAACTATCTTCACTTGTAACTCGTAACCAACTTCTGGAAGTTTCTGAATTGGAACAGGAACTCGCCTGTCAGAATGAACATTCCCAGCAATTGCAGGTAACAAACTATAAAGAATTTTCTAGTTGTTGTGTGTGTCATATGCTGGCCAGGTTTAGGTCAGGGAAACACATTATGAAACACGTAACTGACATTTCAATTTTAAATTATTCAATGCAACTTTATTTTTAACTCGAAAATAGTATTATGTGCATTCCATTGCCACCCACTCACTTTTCGTACTTTGGGTTTTACACTAGATAGATAGATAGCATCAATAAAATCTATTTTAAATTTGCACACCACTTCAGCAGACCATGCTCTTTAGATAATGTGTACTTATATTGTGTATAGAGATGGTGTAGAATGAGTATACATTTAAAGTTTTTTTTTTCAAAGAAAAATTAACACTTGAACCCTGGACCTCTCATTTTCTGTGCAAGTATGCTATCCATTACACCATTCAAGCTACGATACAAATGTTAACATTCCTTTATTCATATTCTCAAATTGTCCGAAGGCAGATAGACGTTGCTACCAATGGCCAATAGCCAGCTTCTATTGATGTATTTTTTAATGAGAATTTTACAGTACCTTTTTAAGCAATGAAGCATAATATTTGGATATGATATTTTAAATTTAACATTTCCATTATTGGACATTATTATTTTGAAAAGAAAAATTACATTTTAACCGGGACTTGAACCCTGGACCTCTCGTTCTTCGTACAAGTGTGCTATCCATTACACCATTCAAGCTGCAATACAAACGTTAAATTTCTTTAAAAATAAATAAATAAATATATACAAAAAAAGGTATTGTTTATTTTTTATCATTTCACTCACCTCATACTTCATAATTTATAGCAGACCCAGGGTTTCTTCACGTAATTCGTGACATTGTCAATGCTGCGTCATGTTCACAACTGACGTCCAACGGCCTTCTATCCTGCAGACTGACCTCCGCGCCATCTGGTGGCCGACCGAATAATTTCCAAATCAGGCCTCTTTCTTTATAACCGGGTATTTCAAAATTCATAGTTGTATTTTCATTCTTGCATATGTAAATTTTTTCCCAAATTGTGAGTTCCTTCGGTTTTTCCAATTGTTTAAGTAATTTTGTTTTGGTTTCTATTCTATGTTTTTCTGACCAGGCATGTGCAGCTATTGCAGATTTTTCGGTTTCTCCATTTTTAACATTTCTGAGGTGTTCTTTTAATCTTGTATTTAGATTCCTTTTTGTTTTTCCTATGTATATCTTTTCACAATCTTTACAATTAATTTGATAAATTCCCGATTTTTTGCAGTCTTCAATTTTTTCATTTTTGTTGGTTTTTATTAAATTACCTAAGCTGTAATCATTTTTCGGTGCTAATTTAATGTTGAATTTGTTGAAAATTTTTTGAAACTTGTCAAATACGAAAGGATGGTATGTGAACTTCTTGAATTTTTTGCCTATATTTTTATCTGTCTGAAGAGTACTTTCATTGATGACTTTTTGTTCTTTGAATTTATTTATTTTCTTGTGTATCATTTTCTTGTGAAAACCATTATCCTTAGCAATTTGTATGATGTGTTCTTTCTCTTTATTGTAATTTTCTTTGCTCATGGGGACATTCACAAGTCTGCGTGTTAAACTATTAAATACTGCCTGTTTGTGTGAAAAATGGTTAAATCCAGTAGCTTTTATATAATTGTCGATGTGAGTTTCTTTTCTGTAGATTCCAAATTCTATTTTCTTTTTCTCTTCTTTCCTAATCAATTTAAGGTCTAAGAATGGTATTTCATGATTATTTTCTATTTCCATTGTAAATTTGATTGTTTTATTTTGAATATTTAACAGTTTAATGGCATCTTCTAATTGTTTCTCTTTTACTATTGCTATGATATCATAGCAATAGTAAAAGAGAAACAATTAGAAGATGCCATTAAACTGTTAAATATTCAAAATAAAACAATCAAATTTACAATGGAAATAGAAAATAATCATGAAATACCATTCTTAGACCTTAAATTGATTAGGAAAGAAGAGAAAAAGAAAATAGAATTTGGAATCTACAGAAAAGAAACTCACATCGACAATTATATAAAAGCTACTGGATTTAACCATTTTTCACACAAACAGGCAGTATTTAATAGTTTAACACGCAGACTTGTGAATGTCCCCATGAGCAAAGAAAATTACAATAAAGAGAAAGAACACATCATACAAATTGCTAAGGATAATGGTTTTCACAAGAAAATGATACACAAGAAAATAAATAAATTCAAAGAACAAAAAGTCATCAATGAAAGTACTCTTCAGACAGATAAAAATATAGGCAAAAAATTCAAGAAGTTCACATACCATCCTTTCGTATTTGACAAGTTTCAAAAAATTTTCAACAAATTCAACATTAAATTAGCACCGAAAAATGATTACAGCTTAGGTAATTTAATAAAAACCAACAAAAATGAAAAAATTGAAGACTGCAAAAAATCGGGAATTTATCAAATTAATTGTAAAGATTGTGAAAAGATATACATAGGAAAAAACAAAAAGGAATCTAAATACAAGATTAAAAGAACACCTCAGAAATGTTAAAAATGGAGAAACCGAAAAATCTGCAATAGCTGCACATGCCTGGTCAGAAAAACATAGAATAGAAACCAAAACAAAATTACTTAAACAATTGGAAAAACCGAAGGAACTCACAATTTGGGAAAAAATTTACATATGCAAGAATGAAAATACAACTATGAATTTTGAAATACCCGGTTATAAAGAAAGAGGCCTGATTTGAAAATATTCGGTCGGCCACCAGATGGCGCGGAGGTCAGTCTGCAGGATAGAAGGCCGTTGGACGTCAGTTGTGAACATGACGCAGCATTGACAATGTCACGAATTACGTGAAGAAACCCTGGGTCTGCTATAAATTATGAAGTATGAGGTGAGTGAAATGATAAAAAATAAACAAAATTAAAGAACCTCATAGTGTTATTTCCTATCTACATAACTTAAAAAAAGGTATGTTTAAGTGTTTGTGTAGTGTAAGTGTGTTGCATGAGGGATGATGATAAAGTGAAGGAAAAGGCAAAGTCTGGTGCTAGCATTATAGCCTATTCCTGTCAAAAAACACCAGGTGTAATGTCCCTGTCTGAAAGGTGAATCATCATTAACAGTACCAAATGCCTTCTCAACATACATATTGCAGAGGGATTTGAAATTAAATGCAAGCATCTGGTGCATAATCTAGCAATTAAAAATCGTACACCACCCACTCCTCTTGGCCCCAAGTTTGAAAATGTTGCAATTAAAATCCTGCCAGACCTGCTAGTCAGTAGATTGTCCCAGAGTTTTAGGTGCCAAATTTCCAAGATACTATAATCCTATTTTTTAAATAAATACAGGCTGTTTCAATAGGCAATAGTATTAATCCAATATTAATAAGAAAATGTATAATTTTGATTTTCAGAGAATTAGAAAAGTAATAGGTAACAGTAAAGTGAGGGATGTTGATGCAGCAAGACTCGTCATGTTATATGCATTACACTATGAGAAACATACAAACAATGATATTGTCGGTTTGGTGGAAGCTCTTAAACACCGAGGAGTTCCAGAACATCTAACTAAAGTAAGTGCCACAAATGCTTGTATGTTACAGTGTCATTATTTTTTTTTTACAACGAGCCAAAAATGGTCTGCATAGCAGACAGAAAACAAGTCAGTGGTTAAAAATATTAAAATAAGTACATGAGATCTCAGTTGTTCTCAACTCATTACATTTTCATCAAAACACTGAGATCTCAGGTATTTATTTTAATTACCGGTATTGGCAAGAGATTGCTGAAACCATGGTCTGCAAGAAAATCATAAATACGAGATGAGTCAGAAAAAATCCAACTCATGATAATTTTTTAAAATATTTTTGACCTAAGTTTAAGTTTTTTTAACTGAAATTGTAATTTGTTGAGACGACTGAGATTTCAGCTACTTATTTTAATTTTTGAAGAGAAAAATGTTTGCCTAAAATTAAATTTGAACCCAAGGTCTGTAGTTCATCATACTAGTGCATTAGACCACTATGTTACTCGGACATTACACTTAAATGGAAATTTTTCACTCTATCATACAATCCCATGTGGCTAGGCTGTTCTACATCACCATCTTACTGCTTCTATTTAAGAAGACTTTAATGGGGTTGAACACTACTATTGTGTCTCTTCCTGACATCTGTAGGGGAAATAAGCATAACTAAATTATATTTGAAGAGGAAAATTATATGCTCAGACTGGGTTTGAACCTTTTGCACTCTAGGCAAATGCTCTACCAATTCACCTAGAGTGCAAAATGTCCTGGGTTCAAACTCCAGTCTAAGTGTATAATTTTTCTCTTCAAATATAATTTATCCATCATTGAGATGTATAAAATGAATAATAAAAACATAACTAAATTACTTTCGATGTATTTATTTAAATTAACATTTTCCAATCCTGGATAGATTCTAATTTAAGAAAAAAAATTAACATTTAAACCCTGGACCTCTTGTTCTCCATACAAGTGTGCTGTCCATTACACCATTCAAATGACGATACAAACATTAACATTTCTTACAGTTTATACAATTCTCATTCGTCCGAAGGCTGTTGCTACCATCATGCCAACTGATGTCTTTTATTCAGAAGTATTTTTATTGAGAATATATACATTACTTTTTAGCAGTAAAGCTTCATATTTTTGATGTTTTTATTTGAATTAACATTTTCCAATCCTGGATAGAATCTAATTTAAGAAAGAAAAATTAACATTTGAACTGGGATTTGAATCCTGGACCTCTCATTTTCCATACGAGTGTGATGTCCATTACACATTCAAATGACGATACAAACATTAACATTTCTTTCAACTTATACAATTCTTCAAAGTTAAAATTGGGAAACACATTATGAGGTTCTTAATTAATAAATTAATGAGTCATTTTAACATCTTACATCATCTTACATTTTTACATCATAATGGCGGTTGAAAATGAATGACAAGATCATTTGAAAACTATAGTTACCGTGTTTGATAAAACATGAAATATGAGGTAAGATGTTAAAATGACTCATTAATTTATTATTTATACAATTCTTGTTCGTCTGAAGGCTAATAGCTGTCGCTACCATCACACCAACTGACGTCCTCTATTCAGAAGTATTTTTATTGAGAATTTGAAAATGTTAATTTAAATAAAAACATTAAAAATATGAAGCATTACCACTAGAAGTAATGTATAAATTCTCAATAAAAATACTTCTGAATAGAAGACGTCAGTTGGCGTAATAGTAGCGATAGATATTAGTGTAGCAGGAATAATAAATACTTACTACACATACAGGTAAATTGTTCACGGAACTTTATTACTAAACCTGTAAGTAGCTATAAAGTTCTTCTCTCTGAAGTGGACTGTAGATTTAGGAATTACTGTGACACAAAGAATTAAACACGTGAAAATAAAACTATATTTGCAACTAGATAATCATATACACTAAGTTTACCACGTGCTCCCGTCGTGTTCAGTTCTCTCACAACTCACACAGAGCGCACCACAAGACACGACCTCTCCTTACGAGACAAGCACACACAAGACCGCTCTCTAGGAGCTACACACGCACAAGAGCGATTTACTCACCACGCCGTTTAATCCATGAGAGACTCAGGTTAGCCAACACTGACATATCTAGCTAACCACTCAAGGCAGCCAACCTGAGGCGTCAACATACTCCCCCCTTTGAGGGATCTCACGATTTAACACATCGGTGAATCTCTCAACACAACTGGGTAAGGGGACAAGTTTCACAATGCCTCGTCGAAATAATCCAGTTTTAGTCCTAATGGTGACCACTCGTACCACACCGTCGATCCCAGGGTGAAGCTGTTGGATCACACCAGTTTTCCATACCAGAGGTGGTAAGTTGTCGTCCCGAAGGATCACAAGATCACCGACAGCTGGGCACCATCTTCCGGTAGACATCCATTTCCTCCTTTGCTGAAGCGACTGCAGGTATTGTCTGGACCACTGTTGCCAGAAAGACCTGTAGAGAGCCTGAACTACCTTCCACCTTGTATCGTAGGAAAGGGGACAGTTGGCTATATCAGGAGGAGTAGTACTAGTTAATAGTCTACCTACCAGGAAGTGACTTGGAGTTAGGTACATTTCTTCATGGGATTCACTGGGCATGCAAATAGGTCTAGAATTTAGTACAGACTCGATCTGACACAACAAAGTACACAATTCTTCAAAACTAAGAATAGTTTTACCTATAGTCTTTTTCATAAGGGATTTCACCGATTTATTCCTGCCTCCCAAAGTCCACCAAAATGGGGACTAGAAGGAGGAATAAATCTCCATTCAATGTTCATATTTGCTATGTTCTCGGTAATAGCATTCGCATGTTTCTTTACAAAATTCAATAACTCGTTATTGGCCCCAACAAAATTTGAACCATTATCACTCAATATGAGACAAGGGCGTCCTCTGCGGGCAACAAATCTATAGAGGGCAGCAATGAAGTCCTTAGTAGTAAGGCTCCTGACAACTTCTAAATGGATAGCCTTAGTTACTAAACATACAAAAAGTGCTATGTAAGCCTTGAATTTCACCTTAGATCTTGGGTTGTCTCCCTTTATTACAATTGGACCTCCGTAGTCCAAACCTACCTTAACAAAGGGAAGACTTTGCTCTACTCTATACTCAGGAAGTTGTCCCATCATCTGACTAGTTCGAGGTGGTTTAACTCTGAAACATTTGTAGCATGACCTAATTACCCCACGAATAGTATTTCTACCACGAGGTATCCAATAACGGGTGCGCAGTGAACACAGAACTGCTTGAGCACCGGAGTGAAGTAACATCTCATGTTCATGCTTCACTAACAGTTTAGTCACAACATTTTTAGCTGGTAATATGATTGGATGCTTCTCATCAAATGTCAACTGAGAATTCTCAAGACGGCCACCAACTCTGAGAAGTCCATTTTTATCCAGGAATGGGTTAAGTGATCTCAAGTCACTTGAAGAATCTACTTGTTTCTTGGAAGTTAACTCGTGGATTTCCCTCTTGTATTCAACGGCTTGAATGCGATTCACCGCCATTAGTTCAGTTTTTTTCAACTCGATTGAAGACAAGGAACCGGAATATAATTTGTCTCTATTACGAGTATTATGGATGAATCTCAGTACATATCCATATGATGTTTTTATTATTAATTTAACATTTCTCAATGAAAGATAAATTAAATTTGAAGAGAAAAATTTTCGCCTAGACCGGGACTCGAACCCGGGACCCTTGGCTTTCCGGGCCAAGTGCTCTACCAACTGAGCTACCGAGGCGAGTTACGATCTAGACGCAAATTTTTCTCTTATATACGTTGTAATTCCCTATCGCCAAATGCTTTTGAAACCATTGTTTCTATCTTTGCAAATGGCGGCTTCTTAGTTAAGAAGACATTTATTGGAAATTTAACATTACTTTAAAAGCCAGTAAGGCCTCTAATGATGTTTTTATTATTAATTTAACATTTCTCAATGAAAGATAAATTAAATTTGAAGAGAAAAATTTTGGCGATAGGGAATTACAACGTATATAAGAGAAAAATTTGCGTCTAGATCGTAACTCGCCTCGGTAGCTCAGTTGGTAGAGCACTTGGCCCGGAAAGCCAAGGGTCCCGGGTTCGAGTCCCGGTCTAGGCGAAAATTTTTCTCTTCAAATTTAACATATCCATATACTCGTTTCAGTTTGAGAAATGAAGAGTACTTCTCAAATTCAGGCACTTGTACCTTAGACATCAGTACCCGAATTTGTGTCTTCAATTCTGAGTCCACTCTAGGTGGCGATTCATTGTTGGTCGTTGTACTAGACTCTTTAATTAGGCAATGATGCGGTAAGTAGAAAGTACTCTTGTTTCCTTCTAAGGGTGGTGCAAGCTCCATGTGTCCTAGATCGCTGTACTCTCTCATAAATCCGACATAGTGTTCTTTTAATTGAGAATGTTTATCAAGCTTACTCTCAATGTGCTTAAATCTCTTAATAGCAGTATGTTTAGATTCAGCGACCGAAGGAACATCAAGACGTATAGGTAACTTCACAATAAAACGACCAGATTCATCTCTTTGGACGTTTTCAACGAAATGTTGTTCACACGCTTTCTCTTCTGGACTAAGAACAGGGTTTTGCAGTTCGTCTAGCTGCCAGAACCTTTCCAGTTTTTTATCCAGAGAATCAAGTTTCACAAAATTTACCGAACGAGGATCTACTCTTTTCTTAATACAAAGTTCAGGAAAGGCACCTGAAAATATGTAACCAAACTCTGTTTTGATCAACGTGGGGTATCCCTTCCTTCTCAAAGTCTCAGAACAAACAATATCATGGTACACGTCTGCGCCGAGAAGAAGTTCAATCGTAGCAGGTTTATTAAAGTGTGGATCACTCAACACAATGTTAGACGGAATATTCCAGTTTGAATGATCAATCTAGGTGGCAGGACATTGAGATGTGATATTATCTACGACAGCACAATTCAAGTTCAACCTATAGTTAGACACTCTGGACAACAATTGCACCTTACAAGTAAGACTGACTGGAGAGACATCTGAGTCTCCAATACCTACAATAGGAAGTTTGCACGATTGGGTTGCAAGACCTAACTTGCTCAACAGATTTGTAGTCATAAAAGATAACTGGCTGGCAGAGTCCCAGTAACGCTCTAACCTTAACTAACCGCCCTAATTTATCTTTCACATTAACACAGGCAGTGCTAAGAAGTACGTTTGAGCCTAGCCCGGAGGTTATCTTCATAGCAGTGGGAGACACAATAGCTGGATGCTCAACATTAGGCTTTCTTTCAAAATGTATTAGAGTATTGTGTCTGCGTTGACATTTGGAACAAGGTTGCTCTTTACAAAATCTCGCTGTATGCCCTTTTGAAAAGCAATTATAACATAATCTAATCTGACCAACTAAATGTACTCTTTCATCTACTGTTAATTGGTTGAATTCCTCCCTCACAATCTGGTAAATTATGTTTATTTGATTTGCAATTATGGCAATATCTTGATTTGTTGTCATTAGCAATATGGAAAGATTTGACTTTAGGCTTTACATCTGGTTTCTCATTTACTACAATGTTTTTACATTCACTGAGCTCCAAGGTTTGAGCTTTTCTCTCCAAAAATTCCATAAAATCGACTAAGCTAGGGATATCCGTAGCACCATGTTTAGCTTCCCACTCTGACCTATGAATACTTTTCATTTTACTCGATATAATTTCCTGCAACATTAGATCTGATAACAGAACATCACTCTGAAGATTCTCTATGGCATTAATATTGCACTTTACTTGGTTAAGTACCTTCCTATACTCTGCAGCAGTACCTGTACTACAAGAAGGTAAGCTGAGTAAGCACCTTAACATGCTGAGACAATATCATGCGTCTGTTGTCGTACCTTTGCTGAATTAACTTCCAGGCCGTACCAAAATTGCCTTCAGTTATCGCTAAATTACTGAGTAATTGCCTAGGTTCGCCTTCCAGTGACGATAATAAATAATGAAGCCGTTGAACATTATCTAAGTTAGTATTGTTAATTACAAGGGACTCAAAAGTATTCTTAAACGAGAGGTATTCAGTCAATTCTCCTTGGAAATGGGGAATCTGAATAGCCGGTAACTTAAAACCACAACTCGATCTACTAGATGCACGTGAATCATCGAAACCATGAATATCTGTGGGTTTTTGAAGACTTTCTATTAAATCCTGAACCTTGCCACACAACTCATAATATTCATTTTCAAAATCCTCATGATCCCTTGCATGATCCTGACCTGGCTTTGAATCTACTTCAAGCTCTAAGAAATTCTTAACTGCCTCAAACTGTTCCCAAATATCTCCTAGTTTATTTTGTCTAGCTACTAATGTGTTTAGGGAAATGGTTTCACTATTGATATAATTTTCCAAATTAGTAAGGCTTCTTTTAAGAATGCCTCGCTTTTGGATAGCCTTTGCCTCACTTTCAAATGACATTTTGATAAATAACAAATTACCGAATACTATAACACAGCAAATATTTTATAAAATAATTAAAATATATATAAATCACACAAATAAAATGGCAATTTGAAATATAATGTCAGCTCGACTCTATACCAAATGAGGTGGGATATCAACTCTAAGATAGGAGATACAAGCATGCAATAGTACTTATCTTTCAGGCCTCTACTAGGATTTCCAATCGACCAGACATCTGTGGTACTCTAGAATGTGCCACCATGCTGCTAGAAGGTCACAGCACCGTTGATATCAAAGGATAGCTCACTCTAAGACAATTCACTATCAAAATGATATTTCCTTGCACTGGAACTAGACTTCTCGAAGCTCAAAGTTCTGCACGGGGGTCGCGGTCCACTAGTTGATCACGGAAACACCACGTGGTAACGCTTTCACTGTTCTTTGTTAGTTGATCACGGCAACACCACGTGGTAACGCTTTCACTGTTCTTTGTTAGTTGATCACGGCAACACCACGTGGTAACGCTTTCACAGTTCTTTGTTTAATATAGTTCTTCACGTAAGCAATACCTTTTGTGTCACCATATTACGACTTTTCACAAGGCGACTGTTATATGATCACGGGAACACCACGTGGTAACGCTTTCACAGTTCTTTGTTCAATATAGTTCCTCACGTAAGCAATACCTTTTGTGTCACAATATTACGACTTTTCACAAGGCGACTGTTATATCCGGCCCGGAGGACCAAAAATATGTAGCAGGAATAATAAATACTTACTACACATACAGGTAAATTGTTCACGGAACTTTATTACTAAACCTGTAAGTAGCTATAAAGTTCTTCTCTCTGAAGTGGACTGTAGATTTAGGAATTACTGTGAACAAAGAATTAAACATGTGAAAATAAAACTATATTTGCAACTAGATAATCATATACACTAAGTTTACCACGTGCTCCCGTCGTGTTCAGTTCTCTCACAACTCACACAGAGCGCACCACAAGACACGACCTCTCCTTACGAGACACGCACACACAAGACCGCTCTCTAGGAGCTACACACGCAGAAGAGCGATTTACTCACCACGCCGTTTAATCCATGAGAGACTCAGGTTAGCCAACACTGACATATCTAGCTAACCACTCAAGGCAGCCAACCTGAGGCGTCAACAATTAGCCTTTGGACGAAACGAGAATTGTATAAGTTGAAAGAAATGTTAATGTTTTTTTTTCTTCAAATGCCCCAGGTTTGTCTTTCGACATTCCTGGTTTCTCTCCTGGCATGGCGTACTTGTAACCCACTTCTGAGGTTGGGGCGCCTGGAAGGTGGGGTTACGTTGCCCCGATGATATGATGAATGATGATGATAATGGTGCGCCAGGAGAGTCCCTAATCCTAAACTTAACCTAAGATGAATATGAATGATGATGATTGCGATGGCCATATGATTTCGGGGACCGTTTGGGCCTTAAAGTTTTCCTGACATTTGTCTTACAGGTGAGGAAAAACCCCGATAAAAACCTCACCCAGAAAAACTGTCCCGACCGGGGATCGAACCCGGGCCTGCTGCGTGACAAGGCAGCACGCTACCCCGAGACCACAGCGGTGGACAGAAATGTTAATGTTTGTATCGTCATTTGAATGGAGTAATGGACAGCACACTCGTATGGAGAACGAGAGGTCCAGTGTTAAAATCCCGATTCAAATGTTAATTTTTCTTTCTTAAATTAGATTCTGTCCAGGATTGGAAAATGTCAATTTAAATAAAAACATTGAAAATATGAAGCTTTACCGCTAAAAAGTAATGTATAAATTCTCAATAAAAATACTTCTGAATAAAAGACATCAGTAGGCATGATGGTAGCGACAGCTATTAGCCTTTGGCAAACGAGAATTGTATAAGTAGAAAGAAATGTTAACGTTTGTATCGTCATTTGAATGGAGTAATGGGCAGCACACTCATATGGAGAACGAGAGGTCCAGTGTTAAAATCCCGATTCAAATGTTAATTTTTCTGTCTTAAATTAGATTCTGTCCAGGATTGGAAAATGTCAATTTAAATAAAAGCATTGAAAATATGAAGCTTTACTGCTAAAAAGTAATGTATAAATTCTCAATAATAATACATCTGAATAGAAGACGTCAGTTGGCATGATGGTAGCGACAGCCTTTGGACAAACGAGAATCGTATAAGTTGAAAGAAATGTTAACGTTTGTATCGATTTGAATGGTGTAATGGACAGCACACTTATATGGAGAATGAGATGTCCAGGGTTCAAATCCTGATTCAAATATTGATTTTTCTTTCTTAAATTAAATAACTAAATTAGTCTGGTTAAGAAACTTCCCACCTATTTCCCACTCCGGGACAAATGGGAATGACTGAATCAATCATTAATTATAGCCAGTGCAGCTTATATCTTGATATTTTTATATGTGATGCCCAAGTAGCATCGTGGTCTAATGTGCTAATAAGGAGAACTAGTGACTTTGGGTTCAAATCTCAGTTTGGGTAAAAAAAATTCTCTTCAAAAATTAACTTACCCTTCAGAGTGAGTGATAAATTTAAATAAAAACTAACTATACTGCAGCCACTGATTCTCTGGCCTTGACGGTTTTCACGACAGTGTTGCCAATATGGATATTCAGTGAGAGTGGCCGCTTTATGTATGCGGTTAGCAGACTTACAGCTGACAACATCTCAGCAATTTCAAACCTTACTAGCGTGCTATAGCTGCATCAAGAGCAGTGATACATTTGGCAGACATTTACTCTCACTACAACCATTTCCTTATTGGCAGTAGAGGGCGAATTCTCCCTTTACTCCTCGTATAACCTAAACTTCAGAGCCTGATATATGGTGGCTGGGATATAACTTATTCACTGGCACTCTCGAACCTGTAGGTTCGTGTCCACGCAAACATAAGCTCTCCATACATCCCTATCTTGAGCTAATGTTTTACAATCATCCCCTGTTTAATCTACTTCCCTCAAATCATGGTTAATGTTATTCTCCCACCTCATTCTTGGTCTACCATCTGGGCATTTTTCCTATGGTTTTCCTACAAGAAGCTTCCATGCACCTCTTTCATTCCCTATTCATGCCACATGTCCTGCCCATCACAGTCTACGAGACTTAACTGTTCTTATTATATATGGCTTTCTATGAAGACCATGTAGCTCACTATGTAGTTTTCTCCATTTACCTGTCTGTTTCTCTCTCTTTAGTCCAAAAATTTTCCTAAGATCATTATTCTCAATTACTCATAATCTCATTTCCTCCCTTAAAGTAAGATTCCATGTTTTGCACTCATATAATATAACTGGTAGAATAACAGTTTCATATATTTTCAGTTTAACATTTTTTTAAAGGAGTTGGGATGACAAAAGTCGCTGTAATGCGTAATAGCATGTATTTCCAAAATTGAGTCTATGTTTAATTTCTTTGTGCATCTCATTCCTATTTGTAATAATTGTTTCCTAGGTATTTGAATTCAGCCACTTCTTCAAAATTTCCCTTATTTGTCATTATTTGTCCATTTCTATTATATAATGTATTTGAAGGGTTCAGGTGAAGAAGGGGGAAGGTAAATGAAAATCGGAAATTGAGATATTGGAACCATCTGACAGTTAATTGGGCAAGCTTTTAAATCCATGTTTTTATTATTCAATTCAAACATCTCAATGATGCATAAATCATATTTGAAGAGAAAAATTATATGCTCAGACTGGGCTGCATCCAAGCTCCAGTCTCAGCGTATCATTTTTCTCTTCAAATAAGTTTTTAAATGTGTAATTGAAACAGGCAAACTAGGGGATAGGTAACAAAATAATTGCAATTTTAATTTCGCCATATATGTAAAGAAGGTTGAGTACTCTAAATTTAAAAATTGTTTCCTGAAAACTTTTAATTTTTTGACATTCCCTTCTCCCCCTGTAGCCTTCATTTCTGTATGTGGCCATATATTTAGTTTTATTGATGTTTACTTCCAGTAAAATACCACTTATTTTAATATTTTTAACAAGTGTTTTAACTGAAATTGTAATTAGTTGCGCACGACTGAGTTCTCAGATATTTATTTTATTTTAAAATAATTAGGAAGTTACATTATGAGGTTTAATTGAAGGACTTTAGTTTTATACTCTAGTGCTTTTGCCAGCTGAACTACCTAGGCCTCCAATATAAATGCAAATTTTTGGATTTAAATTCCAGTCTATGTGTAAATTTTTCTCTTCAAATATTGTTTTTAATATTCTTAATGTAAATGTTTTAACTGAAATTGCAATTAGTTGAGGATGACTGAGATCTGAGGCAATCGGGAATTAACAATGTATAAGAGAAAAATTTGCATTTAGATTGGAGTTTCTCAAGTAGTTCAGTGATAGAGCCTTGGCCTAGAAAGCCAAAGGTCCTTGGTTCAAATCCCAGTCTGAGCTTATAACTTTTCTCTTCAAATATACTGATTTTAATATTATTAACCTTTGACATACAAGTAATAACCTCATTGGTCAAGTTATGTAGGTAGGAAATAACACTATGAGGTTTATTTTAATTTTGTTGACAAAAATAACCTCATTGGTTTTATTTGAAGAGAAAATTTATCTTTCTGTAAGAAGTGATAAATTTAATATTTAAGATCGGACCTCAATGACTTTTACAATAACTTTTAAAAAGGAAACAACTTCAGCCAATGAAGTATCAGGTATATAATCCTTCAATTAAAGTGCATGGATTTCTCAGCTTGAATTATAGTTAGAATAATAATCTACCTTTGTCACAGAAATGTTGAAAATGATGTTAGTGTACTACCATAGATTTCTCACATACATATTGTAAATTACCTCATAGCGTTATTTCCCACGTAATTTTGAATAAATACATTTTTCTCTTTACTATTAATAATTCTGGAATTGCCTGAAAATTGGTATACATATAACTTACAATCTGGAAGAGAGACTGTTAGAGTTAAGAGACCCCTATGATCCATAGGAGGGGATGACATGTAAAAATACTGAAGTATGACCAATATTAATGTCAAATTCATAGTTTTTGGGATTGCTAATCTGATTAGTTGACAGTCCCATTCTTATTTAAGCTCTATTTTGATTACCAGCACACCTATGGAGGTGAGAAAGGGGTGAAAAATAAAATGTCTAGACCAAGATTAGTGTCAAATCCATAGTTTTCCGAGTTGCTAAAGCTCATTAGTGACAATCATGATGACATTTAAACCCAAGTTTGGCCTCTAGCACCCCTAGGGTGATAAGAGGATGTGATATATAAATTAATAAAAAATAACTGTTATTATTAAATTAATATTGAGAAGCTAAAGCTATTACTATGATAGAAAATAAGTAAATTAATGAACACAATTAAATTATTGTAATCAATGGTAAAGAGAAAAATTTTTGCCTGAACCGGGAATCGAACCCGAAACCTTTAGCTTTCCGTGCTAATGCTCTGATCACTTAGTTAATTCAGGCTTCCTTCCCATCCAAAGTAAAGGAAGGGATTTATGCTTGGATGGGAAGGAAGCCTGAATTAGCTTAGCGGTCAGAGCATTAGCACAGGAAGCTAAAGGTTTGGAGTTCGATTCCCGGTTCAGGCAAAAATGTTTCTTATTTGAGTTTGTATTCTTTAACATTCTTACCTCATATGTTTATTATAAAGTGTATTGTATTCTTTAACATTCTTACCTCATATGTTTATTATAAAACATATGAGGTAAGAATGTTAAAGAATACAAACTCAAATATTAAATTAAACCTCATAATGTAACTTCCTAATGATTTAAAAAAAATGTTTCTCTTTACCATTGATTACAATAATTTAATGACTGTTATTAGTATTAAATCCATTGTTTTCGGAGTTGCTGAGATGAATAGTGACACTCCTGATGATATTCAAGTCCAGGTTAAACCCCATCGGTATGGGGGTGAAAAATAATTAGTGTTGAATCCTTAATTTTTGAAATTGCTTAGTTGATTGGTAACAAGAAGATTGGGATAAACAAATACCTAGGGAATGCCGGGTTATCAACTAATGTATAATATTCATAAGTTCTTCTTCTTCTTCCTTCCAAGTATTAGGCCAAGGCCTGTTACGATCCTATAGAAAATTGATCCTTCTGGAAAATTCTCGTATAAGACTTGAAAGCATAATAATAGTCCCTTCGATTGGTTGCTGGCCAAAGGAAGGCAAGACCAGTGATGGGGCTGCCATCTTATAGCCTCTGGTCAGGCTTTTCTGGAGAAGAAAAGAAAATAATGGAAAGAAGAAATGGAAGAAAGGAAAGACTCCCTAGCCCTCGGATGCCCTAATAGCGTTGGGGTCGAAAAAACAAGAGTTAACCAAGAGAGGTTAGATAGTAAAGTTAAAAGAGTGCAAAACACAAGTAAGTGGAAGAAATGTTTTGCTCGGCTTGGGCACCTTGTGGTCGCCATCCACATATCCCCTAATTATGGGAAATAACATTATGAGGTTCTTCAATTAATAAAATGAGTTGATTCTTATCTTATCTCATACATCATGTTTTTCTAACATGGGAACTGCAGTTTTCAAGAATTGTGATATTGGCTGAGGTTGAGAGTAACACCTCTTGAAAACTGTGCTTCCCATGTTAGAAAAACATGATGTATGAGGTAAGATAAGAATTAATATTTAATTTTAGGAAGTGATATTTTGAGGTTATTTTAATTATATTATTTTTAGTCTGATCATCTTACCTCAATATTAATCAGACTAAAAATAATATAAGATAAGAATTAGCTCATTTTATTAATAGTGCATAATTTATCAGAACATCAAAATTATGAGTCACTAAAATTTAAAAGCTGCTTAAAAACATTTTAATACAGTTATTCCTATATAACTTATCCAAAGCCTGCTTAGGCCTTTCATCTCATATGGCATATTAGTCATATTTTCTTGGACAATAACTATGAATTTTATTATATTTATCATATCCCCTCAACAATAAAAGGTCTATTTACAGTGAAGTGAAATAGCAATATTTTTATTTACAGCTGGTACACAGTATAATGGAGTATGGAGGAGCACATGCACGACAGAGTGATTTGTTTGGAACTCAAGATGCTGTTGTAAAGATTACTAAAACGTTTTTCAAGGTCAGTATAAGCAGCGTTGCTTTCTTAGTAGTAAAACTATGATTTATATTTAAAATATTTACGCTGATATGATTTTCCTATAAGTATTTCCAAAACCTGTAGTAGTAGTCCTGGTCACTCCACTGGGAAGCATAGGACCTTGATAAAAGCTTGCCAACGAACTCTGTTGTTTGTCAATTACCTTAATTTCGTTTCAACTCATCTCTGCCTGTGCAGCTTCATCCCTGATGGTATTACTCCATGTTGCCCTAGGTTTTCCTCTTTGCCATCTCAATACTTGGGGGGGTTCCAATCAAATGCCATTTTTATGATGTTATTTTCTCTCCTTAACACATGACCAACCCATTTCCATTTTCTAAATTGAATTTCTTTACAAATTTAATTTTGATTCATTCTTCTCCAATGTTCTTTATTTGTTATAATCTCTGGCCACTATATACCCAATATATTTCTCAGGCAACGATTTATAAAGATTTGCAATTTCTTCCCAATTTGTTTTGTAGCCGTCCAAGTTTTATAGCCATATAATAAAATCAATTTCACATTTTAATTAAATAATCTTAATTTGTCTTAAGGAGATTTGTTTCGATCTCCAAATTGATTTCAATTGAATGTAAGCATATCTTGATTTTTTTTTTAACATTATGAAGTAATATGATGATCTTGCAGAAGATTTCCGGGCTGTTGGCCATGAAAGCCTAAGTCAATATATTATGAAGTAACATTATGAGGTTTAATTTGATATTTGAGTTTGTATTTTTTTAACATTATTACCTCATATGATTCTTTTGTCGGACATATTCTGCACCTTTTTACTACTCAAGTCTTTTGACTCTTCATTTTCTTCTAATTCCTTTTGGAGAACTTGTAATTCGTCCTCGAAAATTTGTTTTATTCTCTGGACATTCAAAAGGTTGGTTTTGAATTTTCTTCTGCTATTTTGAGACATAGTTTGTTGCAATTTTTAATTTTACATGGCCTATTACCATGAAGTGGTCTGATGCAACACATGCACCTCTATATACTCGTACATCTTGCAAAGAGTGTTTCCATTTTTTTGCTGATAGTAATATCGTCTATTTGATTTATGGTTCTCTTGTCTGGTGAAACCCATGTCCCATTATGGATATTCTTGTGCAGGAACCATGTTCCTCCTATTATTAGATTTTGATTTGAGCAAAATTCAATGAATCTTTCTCCATTACCATCCATTACTCCAAGGCGGTGTTTACCCTTGACATGTTCTGCGTATGAGTTGTTTGATCCTACCTTGGCGTTCAAATCACCCATAATAATCGCATTGTCAGATTTCTTAGCATTCACCTTAATGGCTGATAATTGTTCATAAAATGCATCTTTATCTTTGACTGTTGATACTTCTGTAATCGTGTAACATTAGATCAAGTTTCCTTAATTTTAAATTTGCTGTAATTATTCTGAGATATGTTTCCATTCAATAAGACTACTTCTCGCCGTTTTTGCCCAATAATATACCTATGCCTCTTTCATGTTTTTCTTGTAAATTTCTACGAGAATAGATTAAGAGGTTACCTTGTGCAGTTCCACCTTGTTTCACTTTGTCCAAGTTGTATTCTTTCATTTTCTTCATTATCTCAGCGAGGTGGGATGGTTCACTCATAGTATTCATATTCCAACATTCAATCTCAGTCCTTATTTTGAGATCCAGAGTCATCATCTTAGGGTCTGTCTGGGTTTTGCTTCTAAGAGTTAAAAAAATCAGCTATTTTAAGATGAACAGGTGATTAGCTGATGATGAAAGAAAATACTTTTGATACATATCAGATGATAAAAGCATAAATTAATTAGTCATTTTTACATCTTACCTCATAATTTATGTTTTCTTAAATTACTCATAATGGCGGTTGAAAATTAAAGGGATTGACCTTTTGAAAACTGCAGTTCCGTGTTTAAGAAAACATAAACTATGAGGTAAGATATAAAAATAACTTATTCAAAGTTAAGTTAAAGTTGAAAATGAATGACAAGATCATTTGAAAACTATAGTTACCGTGTTTGATAAAACATGAAATATGAGGTAAGATGTTAAAATGACTCATTAATTTAATAAAAATAACTCATTAATTTATGAATTAAGATCCTCATAATGTTATTTCCCATATTTAACTTTGAATAAGAAAAACATATTTTATGAGATAGGATGTTTTTGATTCATATTTATATTCTATTGATAATCTACCTTATTGTGTCACTTCCCATTAATTTTTTTATTAAAATTGAATAAGATGATTGATTATGATTTGTTACAGGGACTGTCAGGTGTTGAGAATGTTTACACTCAACATAATCCACTTGTTAAAGAAACTTTGGAAGAGCTGATTAAAGGGAAACTCAAGGAAACTGCTTTTCCATATCTTGGAAATGGTCAGCTGATGAAAAGGTAATCCTTGTGTTTTCTTCAATGTGGTAGGTTTTTGAAAATTATGATCTATGTACATCCATAACAATTGTTATTTGAGAAAGTCCCTTTAATAAATAGTGAAAATATAAGTGTTCAGTTTTATAATCTATTATTATTATTTTTCATCATCATCATAGTACATTCATGAATTTAGGCTATTTGTTGATCTGTTTCGGCCTCAAGAGAAACACCATCCAGAAGTCTTTTGAGTGAACGTCCTGGTCTTCTTCTTCCTGTAGGTTGATATCTTAACATTTGTTTGGGTATCCTGTGATCTTCCATTCGATGAACATATTGCATCCATAATCAGAAATTTTGTTTTCTAAAGGTTCCATGTTTAATTCTTCTAAGATATCTTCATTTTTTTTGTGAACTAGTAGTGTGTATCCTGCAGTCCTCTGAAGGTATCTCATTTCAGCAGATCTAAGTCTCTGTAGATCTTGATATTTTTTATTTTTTGATAAAATAAAATAATATGAAATTCCTGGTTGTGTGTATGTTAAAGGGGAGAAGTCGATACTTTTTTGACATGTCAGGATGTTGTTTGTTTCAATACCTTCATTGTGTTTAGAGGATATGTTATATTATACCTCTATCAGCACTTAGAATACCGTCTATTTTATGTCTTCTGAATTTTTCACAAATTATGATGTGCAATGGTGGATATATTTTTTGATTTCTCAAAGTTTAATTGCAGTGACTTATCAGTTATCACCCTTCACTTGCACACTCAGGAATTAATATCTGTAGGAAATGTGTCTAAATGAGTAGATAAACAGTTTTCAGATACCTTTGAAATTCAGAATGAATTAAAGCAAGGAAATGTACTATCCTTTCTACTAATTCAATTTTGTACTAGAGAATTAATCATATCTTCAGAAAATAAAGAGGGCAAACAACATTATATTAATTGCTGATGGTAAGATGTATTATTTAAAATAATACATCATACCAATAATAACAATATTGAGAAATCCTCACATGTCCAAGAAAATAAATTTTGCAGTAGATACAAAAAACTTCACATATCCTACAGTTGATTAAAAATTGTTCTTATGATTACATTTTAAGCTGTAATGAGTATAGTGGAGAATATATCCATGCATTTTTTTAATCATTGAGTTTTGACCTCTATGCGCTGTATACACTTATGAGTTATCATAAATGCCGTTGATCTCTTGGTACCAATAGATACCGACCCTAATGGTAAGTTCTTTAAACTGCTTTCGTGGCCAGATTTTTTAAGATATCTCAATTTTACTAAAGTGTCAATACAGACTGGAAATCTAGCTACCAGAATATATATATATATATATATATATATAAAAATAATTGCCTGCATTTGCTAATTTTTATTATTTTTTAGATTACTTGTATTTTCCATTAATGAAAACTGAATTTTGACTTCTATGTGTGGCAAAGTGTTTATTTTTCTCTTAAAAATATGGAAAAAATATAAAATGAATAATTATAAATATTAACATACCTTCACATGGACTCTTACTTTAAGGGAGGAAAGGAGATTACGAGTATTTGAGAATAAATTTGTTAGGAAAATTTTTGGACCAGAGAGAGATGAACAGACAGGTGAATGAAGATGAACAGACAGGTGAATGGAGAAGACTGCATAACAGTGAATTACATGGTCTTTATAGGAAGCCACATATAATGAGAACAGTTAAGTCTCGTAGACTGCAATGGGCAGGACATGTGGCATGAATGGGGAATGAAAGATGTGCATGGAAGCTTCTTGTAGGAAAACCAGAGGGAAAACACCCAGTTGGTAGACCAAGAATGAGGTGGAAGAATAACATTAACTATGATTTGAGGGAAGTAGATTATACAGGGAATGATTGGAAAACATTAGCTCAGGATAGGGGTATATGGAGAGCTTATGTCCGTGTGGGCATGAACCTACGGGTTTGTTAGTGCCAGTGAGTTAGTTAGTTATTAACATACCTTCACTAACGTGTTGGGAAAATATTATGATTGATTATAAGAACAAGGTGACAAATACAAACTTTGAAAAAGTTAAATGAATGAATGAATGAGTCATTTCTTATCTTACTTCATAGTTTGTTTTTTTCTTGAAAACAGCAGTTCCTGTGTTTAAGAAAACATAAACTCTGAGGTAAGATAAAAAATTACTCATTCATTTATTGAATTAAGAAACTCATAATGTTATTTCCCATATTTAGCTATGAATAAATTTGAAAAAGTTATATTTAAATTAATGTTGGGAAGTATACATTATGAGGTTATATCATTAATATTGAATGGAGAACATATTTTTAATAACACATTTTTTGTTTGAAACCAATGGTCTCAAAGAAATTTGAAATTGTATGAGGTGAGTTATTAAAAATATGTTCTCCACTCAATATTAATTGAAAATGTTATTTTATTAACCATGGAAACTGCTGTGCAGTGATTGATTTGAACTCCTACCTTGAAGCTGGTTCATGTATTATCTGAAATATTCTTACTCAGATCGAAAGTTAACATTTTAATCTCTCGAATAATATATAATATGGTGATATTTTTGATTTCCTAGAGGTCTTCTCCTATTGACGATTTTATTATTGATTTAACACTTCTCATTGAAGGATAAATTATATTTGAAGAGAAAAATTTTCGCCTAGACCGGGACTCGAACCCGGGACCCTTGGCTTTCCGGGCCAAGTGCTCTACCAACTGAGCTACCGAGGCGAGTTATGATCTAGACGCATAGTTACGATAGAAGCTATGGTTTCAAGCATTTGGCGCGAGGGAATTACAACGTACATAAGAGAAAAATTTGCGTCTAGATTGTAACTCGCCTCGGTAGCTCAGTTGGTAGAGCACTTGGCCCGGAAAGCCAAGGGTCCCGGGTTCGAGTCCCGGTCTAGGCGAAAATTTTTCTCTTCAAATATAATTTATCCTTCTATGAGAAGTGTTAAATTAATAATAAAATCGTCAATAGAAGCCCTACTGGCTATAAAGTAGTGTTAAATTCCCAATAAATGTCTTCTTAACTAAGAAGCCGCCATTTGCAAAGATAGAAGCTATGGTTTCAAGCATTTGGCGCGAGGGAATTACAATGTACATAAGAGAAAAATTTGCGTCTAGATCGTAACTCGTCTCGGTAGCTCAGTTGGTAGAGCACTTGGCCCGGAAAGCCAAGGGTCCCGGGTTCGAGTCCCGGTCTAGGCGAAAATTTTTCTCTTCAAATATAGTCTTCTCCTATATTTATATTTCATCTGCATCGCCTACCTTCAGTGATAAAATACTCTTAGTGTGAGTTTACATGACAGCTCGAGGGTTTAGACATTCATTTAATACTCAAATAGGATTTTAGATGTATATGAAGTGTCTAGTGAATCTGAAATTGAAGAAAGTGATTCAAGTGGCTTTGATAATTTTACTATTGCAGAAGTTACTGCTGGTTGTCTTGATGTAAATTTTATATGGGAAAATATGGATAATTATATTGGACAAGAATAAATGTTTTGTTTTGTTTTTGGACCCCAGAATGAAACTCAAAATTTCAGTGATATTGTAGAATGCTTTGAATTATATTTGGGTAGAGACATTGTGGTTAAGAAATAAACATATATGCTGAACAATTCATATAATAAAGTTGGGAATTTTTACATTATGAGGTTTTCTTAATTAAAATCAAATGAATCATGAATTCTTCTTACCTCATACATCTATGTTTTTTAACACAGAACTGCAGTATTGGGAAACATCATTCCCACCTCAGTTGTTTTCACGAAGAATCAACAGTCGTGAAAACAGCTGAGATGGGAATGGTGTTTCCCGATACTGCAGTTCTGTGTTAAAAATACATAGATGCATGAGGTAAGAAGAATTCACAGTTCATTTGATTTTTTTAATGCTGAACAATACAAAAATTCTAAAGCGAACTTCTTTTTCATTTCGTTCACCCATACAAACTTCGCAACCTGTCACAGTAAATCAATTTTATATAATTCTACGTTTGTTTATGCTGACACTGATACTTCAAAATCAGACTAAAAAAAAAACTCCTGGTGTGACAGGCCTACAAGGCCCTTAGCCTACCAACCGGCTGCTGGCCTCACATCCACATGTGTCAATCACAGAGGTAGATGATAATCAGCCAGTGTAGGGGTGACATGTGGTCAGCATGTCGAGTCCCCCAGCCATTATAGCTGGTTTTCTCAACCTGGAGCTGCTACTTATTGTAGCTACCCAAATGCATCACAATGCTGGGTGGGCACCGGTCCCATACTGGCCGAAATACCATGAGAAAATTTCTTCCCCCATGGAGACTCGAACCAGCGCAAGTCCTGTAGCTCTGCGCCAAGGCTTCCTGCCTTAACCGCTACGGCACGGGACTCAAAATCAGACTACTAATCTTTATTTTATCGGCTGCAGTGGTCTAATGGTTATATTCCTTGCCTGTAGTCCCGAGGATCACGGTTTCAAACTCGGCTGGATTCTATGGGTTTTTAGAAATGAAAAATCCAAGGGACAAATCCTTTGGGAGAGACTTTGAGCCATGGGTCCTGTGTCGGAAGATTTTTATGCTCATAAAAGAATCACAAGCCTGAATAAAAGGCCTCTGTGGATAATTTAACCTACCTTCATCCATCCAAGTAATACCTTAGTTGCCTACTAGTTGTCTCATTGAGGTGATGACATCTGTAGGTAAATAAGCTACCTAAATTAGCCTGGTTAAGAAACTCCTGCTAGGGAACACCCATGCCGTCACGCTGGATGTATTTAGATACATACATAAATACATACATATGTACATACAGGCTTTACTACTTACTCACTGGCACTATCGAACCCGAAGGTTCATGGCCGCGCGGACATAAGCTCTCCATACATCCCTATCCTGAGCTACTGCTTTCCAATCATTCCCTGTGTAATCTACTTCCCTCAAATCATAGTTAATATTGTTCTCCCACCTCATTCTTGGTCTACCAACTGGGCGTTTTCCCTCTGGCTTTCCTACAAGAAGCTTCCATGCACGTCTTTCATTCCCCATATGCGCAACATGTCCTGCCCATCACAGTCTACGAGACTTAACTGTTCTTATTATATCTGGCTTCCTATAAAGACCATGTAGTTCATTGTTATGCAGTCTTCTCCATTCACCTGTCTGTTCATCTCTCTTTGGTCCAAAAATTTTCCTAAGAACTTTATTCTCAAATACTCGTAATCTCCTTTCCTCCCTTAAAGTAAGAGTCCATGTTTCGCACCCATATAATATAACTGGTAGAATAATAGTTTTAAATATTTTCAGCTTAACGTTTTTTGAAAGGAGTTGGGACATCAAAAGTCTCTGCAATGCATAATAGCATGCATTTCCAGAATTGAGCCTATGTTTAATTTCTTTTTGCATCTCATTCCTATTTGTGATTATTGTTCCTAGGTATTTGAATTCAGCCACTTCCTCAAAATTTCCCTCATTTGTCATTAGCTGTCCATTTCCATTATATACTGAATTTCTACGTGTGACCATATATTTAGTTTTACTGATATTTACTTCCAGTCCTAATTTCTTAGTGTTACTCAATAGTGTGTGTGTGTTGGCCTTTAGTATCTCCTCGCTATCGGCCAGTAGTACAACATCATCAGCATAAACTAACAGCTTATTAATACCATTCAGTTGTAAGCCTTCCTCATTCTCTAAAGATTTAATGGCATGCTCTAGTACAAAATTAAATAGTAGAGGAGATAGTGCATCTCCTTGCTTCAACCCATTCTGGATTTCAAAAGTGTCTGAAAACTGTTTGCCTACACGCACCCTACTCTTTGAGCCATTTAGACACATTCGTATAAGTCTAACTAACTTTTTAGGAATTCTGAACTCCAGCAGGATACTATATAACTTATCCCTCTTAATTGAATCATATGCTTTTTTGAAGTCTACATATAGTGGATGTACAGTACCATTATATTCCCATTTCTTCTCTAAAATCTGTCTTAAACTGAAAATCTGATCTGTTGTAGACCTGTTTCTTCTAAATGCACATTGATGATCTCCTAGAATGTCATCAATATAGGGAGTAAGTCTGCTTACTAATATATTTGTTAGAATTTTGTACGAAGTTGAAAGTAATGAGATGCCCCTGTAGTTGTTGCAATCAGTTTTATCTCCTTTCTTATAAATTGGTATGATAATTGATTCCTTCCATTCATCTGGAAGAGCTTCTTTTTCCCAAATCATATTAAGCAACCAGCGTATCTTGTCCATCAATTTTTCTCCCCCTGATTTTATCAGTTCTGCTGGGATCTCATCTGAACCTGATGCTTTATACATCTTCAATTTTTCAATCGCCATTTCAACCTCTAATGCACTTGGCTCTGCGACTAGCATTTCTGCTGTCTGCAACTTATCCTCCTCACTGTCCTGTTCTGTATGTACATTTAATAGCTGATTAAAGTAACCTTTCCATCTATTTAATATACTCCTAGAATCTGCAATCATATCCCCATTTTCATTCCGAATTATGTTTGTTCTAGCCTGAAACCCTTTCTTCTCTATACTAATTCCCTGATATAATTCTCTAATGTTCCTATTTTTTGCATTCATTTCAAGATCATTAATCTTCTCTTGCAAATATTCCCTCTTTTTACTCTTTAGTAACTTGGTGGTTTCCCGTCTAATACTACCCAATTGCTCTAAATTTACCTCATTTGGCTCGTGTAACCATTTCATTTTTGCTAGCTTTCTTTTCTTTACAATGTCGACACATTCCTCATCAAACCATTTCTTGTTTTGCCTCTTTTTTAAACAACCAATGCTTTCTGATGCTGACAATTTAATAGTATCTCTTATAGCTCCCATTCTTTATTTATATCAGTTTCTTCTTCGTTTGCCACATTGTCATCTGAAGATTCCAGTACTTCAAATCTATTAGCAATTTTGATTTGGTATTCTTGCCGCATTTCATCATTTTTCAAGTTTATTAATTCATATTTTACAGAATCATCTTTAGCGTTCGTTCCTCTCATAAGCGATAGCCGTTGTCTGATTTTCACTCTGACCAGATGATGATCCGAATTGCAGTCTGTCCCTCTAACTGATCTAACATCAATGATGCTACTGTGCCAGCGTTTATCCACTAATACATGATCTATCTGGTTCCAAGTTTCTCCATCTGGGGACGTCCAGGTGTATTTATGAATATCCTTATGCTGAAATGTTGTGCTCTTAACAATGAGATTCTTCGATGTGGCAAACGTGACTAATCGAACCCCGTTGTCGTTACTATCTTCATGAAGACTGAATTTGCCTATTGTTGGTTTGAATATATCTTCCCGCCCCACTTTTGCATTAAAATCTCCTAAGACAATTTTCATATGATATCGTGCAAGGCTATCAAATAAGCATTCTAATTCTTCATAGAACTCATCCTTGATCTTGTCATCTTTATCTTCTGTGGGGGCATGTACATTTACAATTATAAAATCATGTCGTTTACCCTTTAGAATTATGTATGATATCCTATCACTAACAAACTTAATATCTCGGATAGCGGATAGGATCCTCCTTCTGACTAAAAAACCCGTTCCAAATGCAGGTCTTTCTGCACCCCCGTAGTATAACGCAAAGCTTCCTGATTCCTGACTACCTTCTCCTGGCCACCTAACTTCCTGTAAAGCGACTATATCCAAGGGCAATTTATCCAATTCCCGCGTTAATATCTCTAGTGCCCCGCTATTGTATAAAGTCCTAACATTCCATGTTCCTAGGAACATGTCCCTGTGTTTGAGCCTTTGGAATGGGTTCCCTGAAGTAGTCCCCGCCCGGAGAACCAAATGGGGGACTATTTGACCTCCGGAAAATTTTACCCATTTCTTGACTGTTGTATTTTTACGGTGAAAGATCGTCACTCTTTTGCCCAAGGTACTTTTTTCGTCTGGCTTATCACCTTCGACCAGTCCCAGGCTTTATTTTACAAAAAAAAGGGTAATAGCAACCCCTGATTTTTATGATTTCTTAACCAGAGAAAGATTTGAACTATTTTTATTGCAGTATAAGTGATTATTCTTGCTACAATAATAAATTATCTTGATGTCTTAGAATTTATAGTTGAATCGAGATGTATTTTCTGTGCAAGTCGCTTGCAAGCTGACGATAAAACAGAATTGTTTTGAAACCTGTCCAAGAACAAATCAACATTAATATTGAGGTAAGATGATTGGACTAAAAATAATATAATTAAAATAACCTCAAAATATCACTTCCTAAAATTAAATATGAGCATTTTCATTTGACCTCAGTCATTCATTAATAATAATTAAGATTAATATAATAAATTTAGGAATTTTTACATTATGAGGCTTCCTTAATAAGAATCAAATGAATCGTGAATACTTTTACCTCATACATCTATGTTTCTTCAATACAGAACTGCAGTATCGGGAAATACATCATTCCCATCTTCAGCTGTTTTTACGAATATCAGGTTTCAAATATCTTAATTATTAAATAAACCTCTTAATGTTACTTCCTAATTCTCTTCAATATCTACATTAATGATCTACCTAAACATATAGAAAAGCTCCAAACAAAAACCCTACTTTTTGTTGATGTTGTAATATGGGTCTCCAAACCGAAAAACCAAAGTCAACAATTAATAACCATAGCCCAACAATCACTAATACAGTTAGAGAATTGGACATCCCAGAACTTAATGAAGATAAATATACAGAAAAAAAATTATCAACTATTTACATTAAGAAAGAAACCACTACCCATCACTCTGAAATTGGAGGGTGAATTATTAATTCAAACACATGAAGCAAAATATTTAGGAATAACTCTGGACACAAAATTAACATGGAAGAAACACATAGAGAATATATGTACAAAGATAGAAACAAGGTTACCATTATTAAAACGATTAGCAGGGAAAAAGTGGGGTTGCAACACACAAACCTAAACACCTAAAACCTGTACTTCAGTATTGTGAAGAAATCCTAGTAACTACTAAAGTGGAAAAACTTAATAAATTGCAGAACCAAATCCTCCGTCTGATAACAGGAGCCGTTAAAACAACACCAATCACTGCCATGCAAATCTTCACAAATAACCCAAACATAGCATTTGAAATTGAGAAAACAGCAATCACACAGTATGAAAAATTTTTAAGGCTACCCCATAATAACTGGACCCAAAGAAAACCACAAGTATGTTTAAAATCTCAGCAAAGCTTCTTAAGCATTGTACAAGAAATCAACAGAAATTGCAACTTCCGCATTCAAAAGAAAATATGCAGATGAGAAACAACCCTCTAGAATTTTTGGAAATTGAATATAACCTTCATTTAACAGAAGACATCAAGAAATCTGAAACTCCTCCATATATTTTAAAACAAATGTCACTGGAAATAATAAATCTAAGATACCCAGCTCCTGAATGGATACATATTTTTACAGATGGCTCCAGCCTACCAAATGATGGTGGCACTGGTGCTGGTGCAGTATGTCCACTTTTTTCCTTTTAATCGTAAACTAAACACAAATTCAACAAACTTTGATGGCGAAATTCTAGCAATTTTCTTAAGTTTACAAAATCTTTTATATCACATCCAAAATCCAAAAATTTACAAAAGTTGTAATTCTATGTGACTCCAAAGCAGCCATTCTCGCTATAACACGAGACACAACACCCAAAAGCATCAGAATTATCGAATGTCACAAAATGATAAAACAGTTATCCCATCTACATAAAAAAGTTGTACTTCAATGGATTCTGGCCCATTGTGGAGTGACAGGCAATGAAATAGCCGATTTTCTAGCCAAGACGGGTAGCAAAATTGTTTCAAACCCAACTTCTACTCCAGTTTCCTTTCACTCTATCAAAAGAATTATCTCAAATAAAACATCAATAAACTTAGAGAAGAATACACCACCAAAACATCTGGAAAGGAATGGGAAAATCTACAAGCTTATGACATTACTACATTACAAAGAAAATCTGCAGTAGCAACATTCAAACTGCTAACGGGACATGACTGCTTGAATAAACACCTACACAGAATTGGCATAACAGATTCACCTAAATGCCCTTTTTGCAATTTAAATGAAGATATGGAAAGAAACCATCTCCTCCGTTGTCCAGCTTTTGTAGAAGAGACCAGCCTTTCTGCTAAATATTGGAGTGCAAGAGAGCGAATGATTTCATTATCAAGTGCTCAACATTAGATACCAACCAACCATGTTACTTCCTATTGTATTTTAAAAAATTCATAAATAACTTTAATCTGAATTATTTTCTTGTGTTACCTTCAGACACGGGCAAGCGGACACTTGTGTATCAATGAGACAAATCAGCATATTCAAAATATGGTTGTTCAAACTATAGTCTATATAACTCACATCCAAAAAAATATTTTATAGTAAAATTCCATTGATAATTTCTTTGCAACTGTACATGCCAATTGTAATGTATTATACAATTTCCTTTTCTTCGTATTTTTGCGCACAATTTAGTCCAAATTTTATCAGATTATGTAATATTTAGCTGAGATGTGAGAATTTGAAAATAATATGCTAAAAGGAGCTATTTATCACCTCTATCCGTGGCAGTGCAGTCAATTTAAAACCTGTCATCACTGAATGGTTAATGTTTGTTTCTTATTTTGTAACTACAATTATTTTAATATTAAATATATGTAGGAATTAACACTATGGGTTTATTTTAATTATAGTTGAGTTATTAATTAAAACATTTCGTCTGTTCATTCTTACCTCTTAGAGTTGTTTTTGTTGAACATATGTTTCAGAGCTTCTTAGCCCCATTGTCAGTGGTTACTGACTGAATTTTCTCATGTTGTCGGTCCTGATTCTTGATTCCTGCTGTCTTTGCCTCTGGTCCAAGGAATTTACTAATGTGGTTCCTTTCTGCGGGAATTTCAAAGTTCATAATTCTTTCCTTGTTTTTCTGTATATAGATTTTTTCCCATATGGTGAGTTCATTTTTGTTTTCTAACTGTAATAATTTTGTGTTTATATCTTTTTGTGTTTTTCTGACCAAACATGAGCAGCCACTGCAGATTTTTCTACTTCCCCTTTTTTTTTTTAAATGTAAAGACTGTGATAAGATATATATAGGGAAGACAAAAAGAAATTTAACCATTAGAACTAAAGAACACATAAGGAATGTAAAAAAAGGGGAAGTAGAAAAATCTGCAGTGGCTGCTCATGTTTGGTCAGAAAAACACAAAATAGATGTAAACACAAAATTATTAAAACAGTTAGAAAACAAAGATGAACTCACCATATGGGAAAAAATCTATATACAGAAGAGCAAGGAAAGAATTATGATCTTTGAAATTCCCACAGAAAGGAACCTCATTAGTAAATTCATTGGATCAGAGGCAGAGAGAGCAGGAATCAAGAATCAGGGCCGACAACATGAGAAAATTTAGTCTGTAATCGCTGATGATGGAGCTGAGAAGCTCTGAAACATATGTTCAACAAAAACAACTCTAAGGGCTGCATGCAAATACGTTAGTCTCTGGTGAGTTGAGTTTTCCGTGAGCATGTGCAAAGTTCGAATTAGCGAGTCGCCGACTGGTCATGCATGAAAGTAGTTTTTTTCGTAATATTGACAAGAAATTACCCAGAATTCTCAGCTATAAAACCACTTCTGTTATTTTTGTCTGCTAGAGGAATGCATTTTCGCTTGCGTCCCGCAAATAAAACCGTATATGACAATGTCTGCATCGCGTGATATTACGCCGATTTTCCTGTTCTTCCAGTTAAATTCTTTGGTAGACTCTATCAAATTCCTCTTCTCCGCGTATACCGAAAACATGATCAAAGTCTTCAAGGTCCGACATCTTGGATAAAGCAGCAAGGTTTCAAAGTACATATGTTACCATCGGTTCCCATCGGGTTGCTCACGATTCGTTCTCTGCAAAGTCACCTCGCCAGGTAGCTTAGGTATTTCGACAATTATTATCGCATGAACAGACTTTTGAGTATGCAAAAAGTCTTTGGATGCAACTTTCTCAGCAGTGAATGACTTTTACGGTCTAATGCATTCATAGATATGACCCTTAGAGGTAAGAATGAACAGACCAAATGTTTTAATTATTAAACAAACCTCTTAATGATGTTTTTATTATTAATTTAACATTTCTCACTGAAAGATAAATTATATTTGAAGAGAAAAATTTTCGCCCAGACCGAGACTCGAACCCGGGACCTTTGGCTTGCCGGGCCAAATGCTCTACCAACTGAGCTACTGAGGCGAGTTGCGATCTAGATGCAAATTTTTCTCTTATATACGTTGTAAAAAAATTTTTTTTCTCTTCAAATATAATTTATCTTTCAGTGAGAAATGTTAAATTAATAATAAAAACATCATTAGAAGCCTTACTAGCTTTATAAAGTAATGTTAAATTCCCAATAAATGTCTTCTTAACTAAGAAGCCGCCATTTGCAAAGATAGAAGCAATGGTTTCAAAAGCATTTGGTGTCAGGGAATTACAACGTATATAAGAGAAAAATTTGCGTCTAGATCGCAACTCACCTCGGTAGCTCAGTTGGTAGAGTGTTTGGCCCGGCAAGCCAAAGGTCCCGGATTTGAGTCTCGGTCTGGGCAAAAATTTTTCTCTTCAAATATAAACCTCTTAATGATACTTCCTATTATATATGTTAGTTTATGCTGATGATGTAGTACTACTGGCCGATAGCGAGGAGATACTAAAGGCCAACACGCACACACTATTGAGTAACACTAAGAAATTATGACTGGAAGTAAATATCAGTAAAACTAAATATATGGTCACACGTAGAAATTCAGTATATAATGGAAATGGACAGCTAATGACGAATGAGGGAAATTTTGAGGAAGTGGCTGAATTCAAATACCTAGGAACAATAATCACAAATAGGAATGAGATGCACAAAGAAATTAAACATAGGCTCAATTCTGGAAATGCATGCTATTATTGCATTGCAGAGACTTTTGATGTCCCAACTCCTTTCAAAAAACGTTAAGCTGAAAATATATAAAAACTATTATTCTACCAGTTATATTATATGGGTGCGAAACATGGACTCTTACTTTAAGAGAGGAAAGGAGATTACAAGTATTTGAGAATAAAGTACTTAGGAAAATTTTTGGACCAAAGAGAGATGAAACAGACAGGTGATTGGAGAAAGACTACATAACAATGAACTACATGGTCTTTTATAGGAAGCCAGATATAATAAGAACAGTTTAAATCTCGTAGACACTGGCGATGGGCAGGACATGTTGCACGTATGGGGAATGAAAGACGTGCCTGGAAACTTCTTGTAGGAAAGCCAGAAGGAAAAAACCCAGTTGGTAGACCAAGAATGAGATGGGAGAACAACATTAACTATGATTTGAGGGAAGTAGATTATACAGGGAATGATTGGAAAGCATTAGCTCAGGATAGGGATGTATGGAGAGCTTATGTCCGTGCGGCCATGAACCTACGGGTTCGATAGTGCCAGTGAGTAAGTAAGTAAGTAATGTTACTTCCTATTGTATTTTAAAATATAGTTGAGTTGTTTATTGGACAAGTGAAGTTTCTCAATATTATATGGTTAATATTCACAATACTATGTTTACTCATTCTTATATTGTTGGTAAAATAGCACAGAGACAAAACAATAAAGGATACATTGTACTTCTAGTCTTGTTTTTTTATTTTATTCTGTGACACACAGATTAATTGTATATATCAGAGTAAAACTCCTGAATAGTTTCTTCTTTTGGCAGGAACACTTGAGATCTCCATAGGTCATCCATTTTTTTATCGACGAAAGGCACATTACCTTGATAAGTTTGCCCAGGAGTTTGTGGAATTAATGATGATTAAGCCAATTGGAATGTGTATCCTAACTAAGAATGCTTGGAGTTCTATTTGGAACTGCTGTTTATAATTTTGAGGTGTACCCCTTCCTTCAGTTTCAACAGAAATAACATTCTTTTATGGAATTTTGGCCTTCAATCTTTAAAATTCAGCACCTCTTCTATTGTGGATATTTTTACTTCAAAATTCATCTTTGTGCAGAGAGAAAAATGTGAGCTGAGGTGTCTATACCCAAATCGCCACATGGAGATTAGGATGCTCCCTATCAATAGTTACTTAACCAAGCATAATTTAGTTATGCTTATTTCCCTATGTCCCACACTGTAGCCGAGTGGTTAAGGCAGGAAGCCTTGGTGCAGAGCTACGGGACTTGCGCTGGTTCGAGTCTCTATGGGGGAAGAAGTTTTCTCATGGTATTTCGGCCAGTATGGGACCGGTGCCCACCCAGCATCATGATGCATTTGGGTAGCTACAATAAGTAGCGGCTCCAGGTTGAGAAAACCAGCTATAACGGTTGGGGGACTCGACATGCTGACCACATGTCATCCCTACACTGGCTGATTATCATCTACCTCTGTGATTGACACATGTGGATGTGAGGCCAGCAGCCGGATGATGGCTAAGGGCCTTGTAGGCCTGTCGCTCCAGGAGTTTTTTTATTTCCCTATAGATGTCAGCGAGTGACATGTGATTAGTATATTACCTTAAAGAGAATCTATTAAGCAACTAAGATATTACTTGGATGGGAAAGTCTGATTAAATTTTGATCAGAGACTCTCATTTAGGGTTGAGTTTCTTTTTTAAGCCTGAAAGTATTTAGACTTGTGACCCATGGCTTAAAATCCTTCCTGGAGGACTTGTCTCTTGGATTTTATAATCCAAAAAAGTTACATCAACACTGTACAGGTTTGAATGTGTGACCCTTGGGATCAGAAACAAGGAACTTAACCACCAGACCACCGAGGGCAATGAGGGTAAAATAATGGATTCAATTTCTGTGATGTAATAATTTATAGTGTTACTTTTATCAGTTTTGAGAATAAAATATAGTTGTGAAAAATATAGTAATATTGGTTAACCATTGATATTTTTAGGAAGTAACACTAACAGTTTTTTGAAATTCATCAGAGAACATTTTTATGACAATTCACCTCATAAATTTTATGTTTTTCACGAAACCGCAGTTTCTAACGTAATCACGTCCATCTTCAGCCACAAATCTGATTGATGAAATTCTTCGGCTTCAACTCTTCTATTGTCACCATCTTCAGAAAAATAAATATAGATCAATGAATTTTTGATATTCCTAACAAACAAAATTTGATTTCAAAGATCATAAATTCAACCATAGATGGCAGCACTGAAGATTGTGACAATAGAAGAGTTGATAGCCGAAGAATCTCATCAGTCAGATTTGTGGCTGAAGATGGACCTGATTACATTTGAAACCACGGTTTCATGAAAATCATGACATTTATGAGGTGAGTTGTCAAAAAGTGTTCTCCGATGAATTTAAATGATTATACCTCATAATGTTTTTATTATTAATTTCATACATCTTAATGATGGATAAATCATATTTGAGAGAAAAATTTTACTCTCTTCAAATATGATTTATCAATCATTGAGATGTATGAAATTAATAATAAAAACATTGAAAAAAGCTGTATTGGCATTTATAATGTAATGTATAATTCCCAAATATGTCTTCTTAATAAAGGAGCTGCCATTTGCAAAGATAGAAGCAAAGGCTGCATAGCATTTGGTAGGCAGGAATTACAACGTATATAGAGAAAAATTTGCATTTAGATCGGTACTTGCTCAGGTAGTTCAGGTGGTAGAGCACTTGGTCTAGAGAACCAAGGGTCCTGGGTTCAAGTCCCGGTCTGAGCGTATAATTTTTCTCTCCAAGTATTATACCTCATAATGTTTACTTGCCGACATTAATTTAATATAATCTTTAAATGTATAGGATTTTACACCTCACCTCATATTTTGTATATTTTTCTGGACTAGTTTCAAGGAAATCTTCTTCCTATTGTCAAGTAGCATCTGACAGTTGTAATCCTGTAGGCCTTTTCTTGATTTAGAAGTTCATCAGTCAAGCAAGAGAGGGACGAAGAATAGGTCTACAGGATTATGAACCGTCAAATCAACAGTCAGGTGCTAGGTGACAATAGGGAGAAGATCTACTTGAAACTAGTCCTGGAAAATGCACAAAATATAGGTGTGGTGTAAAATTTGATTCCTTTAATGATTGGTTAACCATTCTGGAGTCTATACTGATATAAAATTGATTTTGAATTTGCAGGCCACAGGACATCATAGTGTTTATTATTGGTGGAGCTACTTATGAAGAGTCCTTGGCAGTTCACCAGCTTAACAAAAACAACTTTGGTGTTAGGATTGTTCTGGGTGGAACAACAATCCACAATTCAAACAGTTATTTTGAAGAAATTCAACAGGCCATGCAAGGTGTAACAAGACGCCATACACGTATGAGAAATTTGTAATCTCAGACATTCTATTTATTGTTAATCAGTCATTCCCAGCTCTCTCTGACAGGTGAATTACAGATTTAATTTTATATTATTATTATTATAATAAGGAAATTATATTATGTGTACATAACGAAACTGTACTATCAAAACATTTCCACCATCCTAGTCTAATTATTTCTGATGCTCCTTAAAACAAGTTGAATATTGCAGCGGGTAAACGCTGTAAGTGGTAAGTTAGTACATATTTAACTATGAAAACCTCAATTAATTAATTTTGTCAGGAGACTTGAAAATAAACAATGGAAACAAAAAAATGCATGTAAAAAAATAATATAAAATATCAAATTTCTTCTTCTCTTTGTTTTAAGTCCGTGACCTGTTCCATCCAGAATTAAGATATGCACAAAGAAATTAAACATAGGCTCAAATTTGGAAATGCATGCTATTATGCATTACAGATAATTTTGACGTCCCAACTTCTTTAAAAAAATGTTAAACTGAAGATATATAAAACTATTATTCTACCAGTTATATTATATGGATGCAAAACATGGTTTCTTATTTTAAGGGAAGAAAGGAGATTATGACTATTTGAGAATAAAGTTCTTAGGAACATTTTTGAACCACAAAGAGGATGAACAGACAGGTGGATAGAGAAGACTACATAACAGTGAACTACATGGTCTTTATAGGAAGCCAGATATAAAAACAGTTAAGTCTCATAAACTGCAATGGGCAGGACATGTGGCACAAATGGGGAATGAAAGACGTGCATGGAAGCTTCTTGTAGGAAGACCAGAGGGAAAATGTCTAGTTAGTAGACCAAGAATGAGGTGGGAGAATAACATTAACTATGATTTGAGGGAAGTAGATTATACAGGGGATGATTGGAAAACATTAGCTCAGGATAGGGATGTATGGAGAGTTCATGTCCACATGACCGTGAATCTATGGGTTCGATAGTACCAGTGAGTTAGTTCCATATTTTTTTTGTCTTCCAGGTGTCCTTCTCCCATCCTCTGGTAACTTATCTCTCGCTATATGTACAGTTCTATCTGGTGTCATGCGGGATATATGTTGATTCCATCCAGATCTTCTTCTTTCCACCCATTTGCCTATTGCCTGAATATTCAGCTGCCTGGTTTCAAATCCCAGTCTGAATGTATAATTTTTCTCTTCAAATATAATTCAGCTGCCTTCTTATTTCTTCATTTCTAATTTGATCTTTCCTTGATTTACATACAATCTTCCTCAGAATATTCATTTAATTTGTTTATAAAGTTTGTCAAATTTGTATGCATATAAGAATCAAATGAATTGTGACTTCTCTTATCTCGTACATCTATGTTTTTTTAAACACAGCACCGCAATATCGGTGAAACATCTTCTCCATCGTCAGCTGTTTTCACGACTGTCAATTTTTTTCTTTTGCCAGTAATCATCCAAACTGCCATCTGGTGTACTTTTGAAGGAGTAATTTTCTAATCTGCCATCTGGTGTATTTTTGAAGAACTTTGTAATCAAGCTTGGTTAGTCTGGAATCTAGAAGTTCATGGTTCTAGTATGGTTTTTTGAATATATATCTTTTCCCAAACCTTTTCCAAAGGTTTAGATAGATTGAAAAAGAAGCAAAACTTTTGAAACATCTATCTAAACCTTTGGAATTAACAGTTTGGGAAAATATATATATTAAAAAAAAACATACTAGAACCATGAACTTCGAGATTCTGGACGAACCAAGCTTGATTTCAAAGTTCTTAAAAAATACACCAGATGGCAGTTTGGATGATTACCGACAAAAGAAATAATTGACAGTCGTGAAAACAACTGACAATAGAGAAGATGTTTCTCCAATACTTGCGGTGCTGTGTTTAAAAAAACATAGATGTATGAGGTAAGAAGAAATCACAATTCATTTGATTCTTATTAAAGAAACTTAATAATGTTAAAATTCCCAAATTTATTGTATGCATATATTCAAGAAAAAAACAGTAATTTATTATAATTATCTTCTAACCATCTGTACATTAAACTATTTGAAGAAATAGTTGTTAATGTTCCCTGTCTTCATCCTTTTGGCTGATGTAGCATAATTATCAACCTGCTGTCTGATGTCCCATTTCTTTGCAATTATCCAAATAATGGTTGACAGTGGTAAGCCTAGGCACTTGACTCCATTGCAGTTTTCTCCACTTCTTCAATGATACGAGGTCTTTCTTCTAGAGTATAAACTTATTTAGCACCCATATGTTTCAAAATCTAATAAAGAATTACAAAGAGTTGAGAATCAAACTTGTAACAACTTAAATACTGATGTTTTTATTATTGATTTAACATTTCTCAATGAAAGATAAATTTAATTTGAAGAGAAAAATTTTCGCCTAGACCGGGACTCGAACCCGGGACCCTTGGCTTTCCGGGCCAAGTGCTCTACCAACTGAGCTACCGAGGCGAGTTACGATCTAGATGCAAATTTTTCTCTTATATACGTTGTAATTCCCTATCGCCAAATGCTTTTGAAACCATTGTTTCTGTCTTTGAAAAGACAGAAACAATGGTTTCAAAAGCATTTGGCGATAGGGAATTACAACGTATATAAGAGAAAAATTTGCGTCTAGATCGTAACTCGCCTCGGTAGCTCAGTTGGTAGAGCACTTGGCCCGGAAAGCCAAGGGTCCCGGGTTCGAGTCCCGGTCTAGGCGAAAATTTTTCTCTTCAAATTAAATTTAACTTAAATACTGCTTAATCTAAGGAACAATTAAGTGTGGTCTGGTAGGATTGATAAACATATTTCAGAGCATCTTTGCTCTATCTTCAGTTTGTACAGACTAAGTTGTCGGTTCTGGATGTTGACTCCTACTCCCTCTTTTGTGGTCCAAAGAACTTGTGTATTAAATCTCTCTCCAGGGAATTTCAAAATTCATGATTCTCTCCTTGTTCTTCTGAATGTAGATTTTTTCCCATATGGTAAGTTCATTTGTGTATTCTAACTGTTTGAAATCTATCAGCTTTCATAAACTCTTCTGGAAACAAAAATATTACTGTTTTGATTAGTTCTCATTTTGTTATAAAATTTGAGAATATCAGTAAAGGAAACTTATTATTCAGAATTTGTTGATTTGGACTTGAATATTTTTTCAAATACTACAGAATAGTAGTATGCATTAATTAGAAACAATAATGTAATTAGTAGAGATTGTGAAACGCTCTAATTTTGTCATTTTCTTTTACCATTTCTTAACTCCACTTTCCATACCCTCAAAAAAAGCATTTATGAATCGTGAAATAACACCGAAATAAAAAAATTTTTAACGAATTCCGGAGATTTTTTTGTTATATTCGCGAAATTTTCATAATGTCTTTTTAAACACTGCTTTCGGATTCCATCTTCTTTTTAACTGCCATATCTGCTTCCTCCATGCACTCTTGCAAAGGGAAATGGTTGCAACACAGTTCACAACAAAAAGGTAATATTTTCTGTCCTCATGCTCAAATATGGTCTCTCCATAGATTTTAAATTCTATAGCCAATATGAATTCCAAGATATATCTATTTCTCAGTATGGGGTTGTGGTGAGTGATCGAAGGTGGAGATTAAACCTGAGAATGCAGAGATACTCACAATGCTTACTTTTTCTTAAAAGGTAAATTTTGCTTACAAATTAGTGACTCCGATTAACATTTTATGCATTTTATTGTATTAGAATTGATATTAATCATTCAAGATAAAATTCACCTTAAACTACTGGATATATCATTCTTATTGGGTTTGATATACTAAATTCGGATTAAAAAAGACTCAAATTTACATTTTTTTAATAACACCACCAAATTCCCAATAACATCGAAATCTTGAAATTTTAAAATGAATTTTCCCTAAAAATCAAACCACTTTCACAGATCCTAGTAATTAGTTTTGACCTAATCCTCTGGTATTAATACTAGTAAAATTCATATCTAAAGGCATTATGAAAGCATAGAGATCAAGCTTCCAATAGATATCCGCACATTATGTGATATATTAAGAAACTAACATTACTGACTTTTGCGATAAATCCCCAAATATTTTAAAAACATTGTAAGTACATTAACTACCAATTGTGATAATTTTTATTTTTGAAGCTAGATGTATGGGTTAATGACCTGAAAGTAGGAATGAGTCTATTTTTGCAACAATGTTTACAATCTTAAATACTTTATATTTCCAGAAATGTTCTAAGTAGAGGGCAATTTACTCATTTTTTAAAAACTCGCTTATTTAAATCTTCGAGATTCATACAACTATTTCGATATTCTGCTGTGGCTATACCCCAAGTTTTGATGTACCTATAATTGCAATGAAGATATTTACTGAAGCATAAATTAAATCTATTTTTGAAAATTTCAAAACCTCCTTAGAAAGAAAAGCTATTGTTAGATTCAGTAATACGAGGGTCATACTGAAAGTCATGAGCAACATTTTTTTAAACAATCATAATATTTATTTTAGACAAACCAAGTACACCATGTTAATCTACAGACCTTTGTGCTACTTTTCAACATAGTCTCCATTTCTTTGCACACATTTTGTCCAGCGTTCTACAAGCTTGAAAATTCCCTTATGATAGAAGTCCGTTCCAGCTGCTCGAAGACACTGATGCACTGCTTTCCGAATATCCTCCAGCATCTCGTAGCATTGGCCTCTCATCTGCTCCTTCACAGAACCGAAAAGATGGTAGTCGGAGGGTGCCAAATCGGGACTATAGGGAGGATGTGGAAGAGTTTCCCACCCAAATGTCCTGATCTTCTCCACAGTGGCACAAGCATTGTGAGGACGTGCGTTATCGTGTTGCAGAATGATCTTCCTTCCAGGGCGTTTGTTTGTGCAATGCACGACGAAGCTTCACAAGTGTCTGGATATAGCGGGCAGCATTTATGGTTTGTCCAGGTTCAAGAAATTCAACCAGAATGCAACCTTGCGCATCCCAGAAGACGCTGCCCATAACTTTCCCAACAGATTGCACTGTCTTCACTTTTTATTTTTGATGGCGAATTCAAGTGGTGCCATTCCATACTCTGGCGTTTTGTTTCAGGCTCGTAGCGATGAAACCAGCTTTCGTCACCTGTCACAATACTCTTCAAAAAATCATCACCTTCATTTCGAAATCTCTGAAGAAGGTTATGGGTGATGGTTCTTTCACTGAAGTTTGTGGTCTTCACTCAATAAACGTGGAACCAAACGTGCACTAACTTTTTGGTAACCTAAGCTGTGAATCATTTCTTGCACTGCACTGTGTTCTACTGCAAGTTTTGTAGCGATTTCATTCACTGTGATACGCCTGTCATCTCTTATGAGCGCATCAACTCTTTCCTTGTTGCAATCCGTGGAGGCAGAGCATGGGCGACCGCTATGAGGCTCATCTTTGATACTCGTGTTCCCATCTTTAAAATGTTTCACCCATCTCCTAACACTGCTGGCACCCATGCAGGCATCTCAATAAGCACATTGAAGTCTTTGGTGAATATCAACAGCAGATTGTTCCTCTTTAACAAGGAATTCAATGACAGCATGCTGTCGAAACGAAACATTGATGTCCGCCATTTTGGAAACACTGCATGTGGTCACATGATAGAAGCTATGATGCCACAAAACAATGTTGTGGTATAAAGTCTGTAGATTACGATCCTGTAGTTGTTTTTGTTACATTGTTGAAATTTGATTTTTAACAATGGGTTGCTCACGACTTTCAGTATGACCCTCGTAAAACAGGACTTAATTCATGGCATGACAGACATAGAAGACTCTTGGTCTACTAGCAGGCTGCTGACCTCACACCCACACATATTAATCACAGAGGTGAATAATGTACAGTGCCCTTTATCCAGTGTTATCACATTGTGGTGGATTACTGAGGAAATGGAGACTCATTATAACAAGTATAATTTTAATTGTAAGTTTTTGCAACTATGTTTGCTATTTTTATGCAGACAAAAATTCTCTCAATTTATATATTTATTAGTCATTACTGTCTCATCAAGTTCCATGTTTCAACTAGTAACTGCGACAAGGTCAGAAATCCCTCACAAGTGACAATGAAGTTTCATTGAGTCAGCCTGCACATTTCTACTTTAAACTTGAACCGCTTTATTGCGGTACATTTGTTTACTATTTCCATCTGGAATCGTTAAGAGATGTGTGAGATGGTCGCAAGTGTGAAAATGCATTCCATGTAGAGACAGTGTCTTACTTTCTTTTAGTTATCGGTGGCTGAATTAAATTTTACAATTTTTAGAAAAATTTTAATGGTTTTATTAGTTTATTAAAAAAAAACATTAAATGTATATGTATATAAATTAAACATTTTTCTCTTTACCATTGACTAGAATAATTTAATTGTGTTCGTTAATTTACTTACTTCTATCATAGTACGGAGGGTTGTTTCCGATCTCTGAGAACGATTTGCCAAGTAAATTGTGACGTTGGAGTGTGAGTCATCAGGACAGGAGTGTGCGAGGTGATGAAACCATTCAGTGTGCTGCTTCTGTTATACTCGCACATGTGTTGCACTCATAATGCCTAAACAGATAGACCCCTTTTGGGAAGGGTACATTACTGCCCTTTGTGATGCTAATTATAGTTACTCCACGATTATTGAGGCTTGCAAAAAAACGTAATTTTGTGGTGTCAAAGTGTGGAATTAGCTCAGCGCTTAATAAAAGGGAAAGGGTCGCTTGGGATTAATTCCAAAAGGAAAAAAAAAAAAACAGGCAAATCCACGACCTGCTACTACCTGCACCCCAGATGTAATCAGAAAGGTCAAGGCCCTTATCACTGGTAGTAACCCTGCCACACAAAGAGTGATTGCAAACAGATTGGGAATATTCCTTAAAATTGTAAACACCATAATAAACAAAGATTTAAATATGGAGAAGCGCCACAAAAGCACCACGCCACACCAACAGCATGAAACTCTATGAAAAGCACCTGGCAGGAGAAAAATGGAAATTTTTGGTCACACTTGATGAAGCATATGTTCATCTAGGGGACTCTAACAAACCCCGGGCAATTTACTATAGAGAAAGGGGCGAAAAAAAATTCCAAAAGTGGTATGCCGAATGCAGAGAAAGTTTCTCCAAGGGATTTATGGTACAATGGAAAACTGACCATTTGTAGAGTAGCTAAAAAGTCCAAAATCAACTCCCAGTACTACCAGGAAGTTCACCCCAATTTACCAGACCGAAATTCCAGCTCTCTATGGTATAGACAAAAACCAAGTCTGGGTGCACCAAGACAAGGCGTCCAGTCACACTTCGGGTTCAACCCTGGCGTTCCTGGAGAGAATGGAGCAGGAAACTGGAATACATGCTATTCCATTCAGCAACATCCCAGTGAAGTCTCCTGATGCATCACCGATGGACTTCTGTGCCTTTGAACTCTTCAAAAGAGCATCCTCAAACAATAGACGGGTCTCTGGAAAGCGTGTACAGAGGATTGGGAATTTCTAGACATGGCTGTGCTGCGTAAGAGTCTTCTGCAGTGGAAACTCTGATGCCAAGCCATAACTCGGGTGAAGGGCCATCAAATAGAGCATGATCGATGGTGGAGACATGGCTTTTCGTAAGGTAAAACTTAAAAATCATTTGTTATCAGAGATCAGAAACAACCCTCCGTAATAGCTTTAGCCTCTCAATATTAATATAATAATTAAAAATATTGGTAGAATAGTTTGTAGGAAAACCAGAGGGAAACGCCCAGTTGGTAGATCAAGAATGAGGCGGGAGAACAACATTAACTATGATTTGAGGGAAGTAGATTATACAGGGGCTCAGGATAGGGATGTATAGAGAGCTTATGTCTGCACGGCCATGAACCTCTGGGTTCGATAGTGCCAGTGAGTTAGTATAATAGTTTTTCTTTTATTATTTTATAACAAATATTAATAGAGATTATATTTAAATTAATGTTGGGAAGTAAACAATATGAGGTTATATCATTTTCGTTTGAAACCAATGGTCTCAAAGAAATTTGAAATTGTATGAGGTGAGTTATTAAAAATATGTTTTCCACTCAATATTATTAATAGAGATATTTACAAGATTTTGATAATGAATATAATCATATTGTACATGTTGCTAAATAAATGGTTTTGATGAAGACATATAAAGAGTAAATTAAAGAAATTTAAACAACAGAAAAGGTTACAGGAATACACCACCCTACATGATTCCAAGAAAGACGAAAAATTCATGAAATTTACTTACCATCCTGAAGTTCATAATAAGTTTCAAAAAATTTTCAGAAAATTTAATATAACATTGGCTTCAATTAACAAATTCAGCCTGGGTAATCTTCTGTTAACTAATAATAAAGTTAACACCCCAGACAACAAAAAATCTGGCATTTATCAAATTGATTGCAAAGATTGCAGTAGGATATATATATATATAGGGAAAACAAAAAGGAACTCGTAAAAAAAGAACACTTTAGAAACATAAAGAATGGAGAAATTGAAATATCAGCTATAGCAGCACATAGTTTATTAGAGCATCATAGAATTGAAAAAAGAAGCAAAACTTTTGAAACATCTATCCAAACCTTTGGATTCAAGTTTGGGGAAAGATATATATTAAAAAACCACACTAGAATCATGAACTTCGAGATTCCAGACGAACCGAGCTTGATTACAAAGTTCTTCAAAAATACAACAGATGGCAGTTTAGAAAATCATTCCTTCAAAAGAACACCAGATGGCAGTTTAGAAAATCATTCCTTCAAAAGAACACCAGATGGCAGTTTAGAAAATCATTCCTTCAAAAGAACACCAGATGGCACTTTGGATAATTACTGGCAAAAGAAAAAATTGACAGTCGTGAAAACAGCTGAGGATAGTGACGATGGTCGCTGATACTGCAATGCTGTGTTTAAAAAAAACATATAAGTATGAGGTAAGAAGAATTCATGATTCATTTAATTATTAAACCTCATAATGTTAAAAATTCCCAAATTTATTGTAAAAAAGAGATATTTACATTTGAAATTAAGAGTTAAAATTTCTGAAATTTAACAGAATTTAAATGTGCCATTGTGCGATCCGATTGAAAGTTAGCAATTTAAATGTCCCACTATGAAGCCTTAAAACTACCATTTGACTGGCTAGAAAGAGGGCTAAACTAATTTTTTTTTTGTATTCATGCTGCAGTTACTAGGAGAGGCTTTATATTATAGTCTGCTACAAGGGTTGAGAAGACCTTTGATTTTCTTCCTATTTTTGTCTGTCAAATTTTAAATTTAGAAAATATGTGTATTTATGAATTTATTTGGTAGAAACAAGGGGACCACTCCTACATTTGTATTTGAATTTAATATTAATTTTTCATGTCCAAACGGATGAAAATTACATGGAATTAATCGATTCTATGATGCATACTTGGGTAAATTCTTCTCCATGGTACGACAGGCCTAGAAGGCCCTTGGCCTACCAGCCAATTGCTGGAACCACATCAACATGTGTGTCATAGAGGTGCATGATTATATAGCCAGTATAGGTATGACGTGGTCGGCATATCAGTTCCTCAGTCGTAATAGCTGGTTTTGTCAAACTGTAGACCCAAATTCCTTATGATGCTGAGTGGTCACCAGTCCCATGGGGAATCGAATAGGCAGGTGGCTGGACAAGACTATGTAACAGTGAGTTAGTGATCTTTATGTCAAACGAGATGTATTAAGAACAGTTAAGTCTTGGAGATTGCAAGGGCAGGGCATATGGCCCAAATGAGGAATGAAAAAGGGGGATATGGAATCTCGTACTAAGAAAACCAGAGGAAAGCACCCAGTAGGTAGATTAAGAACGAGGTGGGAGAATAACATAACCATGATTCTTTGCCCATATTTGACATCCAAACACAATCTGATGCTTGTATGTGTGGAAGTGACAGGTATTTGTGTATGCTTGAATGTATGTTCCATAATTTAGAGTAGAATGTATGTTCCATAGAGTTTCTGCCCGAGGGCAGGTCTTTCACTGCAATCATAGCATGTTCATGCAATGCTTTGCAGTTTTACTAGGGAATATTATAGGTGTGGTAGCTTCCCGTTACTTTCCAAATCGGTGAAGAATATTGATGATAATGATGGATGGATGATTTTCTGGGACCATTGGGCCTAAGCTTCCTGACATGTCTTACAGGTGAGGGAAACCTCACCCAGGAGCCTGTCCTGACTGGGAATTGAACCTGGGCCCACTGCGTGACAAGGCAGCACGTTACATCGAGACCACAGTGGTGGACATTTATGTGAATTTTTTCCCTATTTCTTGTACTTTTTCTCACCAAGAACTGTGTGTATATGTAGGTATGTATGTGTATATATATATATATCACACACACCCACATCTCAGGTCGGTAACTACATTTGTAAATTAATGAGTAATTTTTAAGTTCCCGTGTTTGAAGAAATAAAATGAGGTAAGATGTTAAAAATGACTCATTAATTTACGAATTAAGAACCTCATAATGTTATTTCCCATATTTAATTATGAACCGGTAACTACATTCTCATTCTACAATGGTACAATTTTTGGGAATTTTTTTTGCAACATTATGATATTGCACTTTTTCACTGACAATCCCTATTATTATTATGTTTTATTTTAATACCAAGGCCAGTATTCTAGAACCAAGCTCTTTAGGCCATGTCATCTCCATCTTCTGTAAGTTGAGGGCTCTTATCATTTGTTCCTGGAATTTTTTAAAAAAATAAATATCTTGTTAGCACATGATGTTGAATAGAGTGAGCCAGTTAGAGTAGGTTCTGGATGACCCACATAATCAACCATGGAAAGACAGGCTGAGAGTTGCTCTTCGCGGAATAGAAATTATTGATTTTTTTTTTTTTTCCAATCCATAGGACTGTAGGTTCCAGTGAGTCAGTTTTTGTGTAATACTGGTGTCTTTATCATCTCAATTGTTGATTTTTTTAAACAAAGATGTCTTCATAGCTTTGCAATATCTTGTAGATGAAACCCAGGTTTTTGCTAAATCTATTTTTTCATTACTATGGAGTTGTAGAGGAATTCGTAAGCGTGTTTCTGTTCTCCAATAAAAAAAAAAGTTTATAATCAATTGAGTTGGTGTTTCCTTGATGAAAATCCATATTTATTAATTAAATAAAAATAAAACATAGTTTTATTTGATTTTCATATTTATTATATAATTCAGTGACAGCTGTTTCGGTACACTGTACCTTCTTCAGACATGTTAACAAATTATGAATTGTGTTCCAACTGATCTAAGCAACAATACAACAATATTTATTTAAATAAGTATTGTTGCTTAGATCAGTTGGAACACAATTCATAATTTGTTAACATGTCTTTATTTAATTAATAAAAATGTTTATACCTAGGGTGCCCTGAACTGCCATATCATTCTCACAAATTAAAATAAAAAAAATAGATATATTTCCTCTGCAAAAATTTATTTTAAACTTCATACTGAACACACATGAAAAGATCAATGGTATAATTTATGTCGTTTCATTAAATTTTTGTATTCGTTTCAATAGAATTGCTTTTTCAAAGTTAAAATTGGGAAACACATTATGAGGTTCTTAATTAATAAATTAATAAGTCATTTTAACATCTTACCTCATATTTCATGTTTTTCAAACACGGCAACTATAGTTTTCAAATGATCTTGTCATTCATTTTCAACCGCCATTATGACTACCGGATATTCGTTGGAATCTCCCTCTATAATGTTGCCATCTGGTGTTGATTTGACGAACTTTGAGATATCGCCATCTGGTGTTGATTTGATGAACTTCGAGATGAGGTCACGTTCATCCAGAATGTCGAAATTCATAGATTTAAATTTGTTCTTCTGTATAAATATTTTCTCCCAAACTGTCAAATCCAAAGGTTTTTCCAAATGTTTTAGAAGTTTAGCTTCTTTTTGAATTCTATGACTTTCCAACAAACTATGTGCTGCAATAGCTGATTTTTCAATTTCACCATTTTTAATATTTCTAAAGTGTTCCTTTGTGCGAGTGTCCAAATTTCTTTTTGTTTTTCCTATGTATACTTTATTGCAATCTCGACAATCAATTTGATAAATTCCAGATTTTTTACCATTGTGTTTGAAAAACATGAAATATGAGGTAAGATGTTAAAATGACTTATTAATTTAAGAATTGCTTTTGTCGATTGTAATAATTTTGTATCTTGTCTACTGGCAGACTGAAAGTTTTGCATCAATATAAATGCTGTTTTGATGTTATATTTATATATTATTAGCCATTCAAAATATCTCTGCAGGTGGAAGAATTGCGAAGCTCTGTTTGTTGCTGCACGTGACGTCATATAAGGCAGTGTACACTGTCAGCGTCCCATTCCCCGCTGCACTCTTAGATAGCAGTGTCACGTGTTCTATTCCTGCATAAACACGACTGCACTGCCCTCTGTCCACAACTGTGCTTACTCCTTCAACGGGTAATAATACTTTTCAATACAATATTATTTTGAAAAGGAAAAATTAACACTTGAACTGGGATCTAAAAAAAAAAAAAAGGTAGTGCCTGTGTGTAAATTTTTTATTATATACAACTTTCCTCATTAGAGGATTGCCTCAAGGACAAAGTGATAAGACAATTTTCTAAATTGATGAAATACATTTTTGTTTTTCTTCACTTCATGGGCTAGGCAAAAATTGCCTATTCTGCCTCACAGTTGTTCTGTCCATTTTTTCACTGGCCTTCCTACATTCCTTGAACTTCTTGGCTTGTAGTTGAATGCTGCTCTTGGTAATCTTGTTATATTCATTATTTTCACATGTGTAAACCATTTCTCTCTATATTATCTGATTTTCTCATTCAATTGGACGTATATTTAACTATGTTCTTATATCTTCATTCTTTATCTGATCCAATCTTGTGCATATTCTAGTTCATTTCTGCGCTTTGTATTCTACTTTGCAATTTTTTGGTCATTACCCAAGTTTTGCTTGCATTAAGTAATGCAGGAACTACCAATGTTTTATAAAACTTCAATCTAGTATCATTTTTGTTTTTACTACATGTAATTGGATTGATGAGGATCAGATTATCTAAACTTTTTATTTTTGTGGATCATTATTCATGGAGATGCTTTTGGTAGTTTAATTTGGAGTTGATGCGGATTTTTTCAGGAAGTAAAAATCTGAGCATAGGTTCCTTTGGAAAGAAACTATATAACCATGAACTCTATTATTATAAGTTACTTATTTTGACTCATCTCATATTTTTTTTATACTTTGCAGACTATAGTTTTGTCGCATCTATGTGACATTGTCGATGCATTCTAACTAGAATTCAGTTAGAATGCATCAATAATGTCATAGATGCAACGTAACTATAGTTTGCAGAATATATATAAAAAAAAGATAAGTCAAAATAATTAAAAAGAAACCTCATAGCATTATTTTCTACAAATATTGAATACAAACTATGTTGTCAATTTACATGCAAAAGAACCTCAAGCCTTAAAAAAAGGCAACTGAGCAAAATTTGTCACTTCTTTGATGCCTATTTTAGTGACCTTAACTTTTATAGGAATTAATTACTACGAGGTTTAATTTATGGTGAAATTAAATGTTTCTTACCTCTCCTCATATAAATCTTCTAAGTAGATCGCGATTTATATGAGAGGTAAGAAACGTTTAATTTTACCATATGTTAAAAGATTGTTATTAAAGTCTTGCCATATGAACTATACATGATACATTTACCATGTGAATGTGGAACTTAGGTAGGTTGAAATTCAGAATGATGAATTTAAACAAAAATTAGTTTCAAATTTTATTGAAGAAACAACATATACAAGTTTGTGTTTATTTGGCTTGGGCCTGTACCTTCCTCATCTGTGTCAAAATGTTGCCGAGTTCCTCACGCTTCCTCTTGGCACGGATGTGGGTGCCCAACTGTGAAAGAAACATATCATACATCAGTAAAGTCAATAATAAATTTTAAGTACCAATTAAACTAAGAGATTCAATTAATAATATACATCTCAACTAGAATCCAAAACATGTTCCAGGCGAGATGTATATCCCCAATTTTGAAACCAACTAATTTTATAGTCATAAATATATCTGCAGTCACAGGAAATAAGTATAAAATTGCTACTTTTCAGAGAAGCACTTATTTTTAAACCAAGAACAAGCACCTTTCTAATTTGAAAAGTTCAAGAGTCCTGGGTTACAAACTTCTTTGCCACGCGCAAAAGGCTTGCGAGAAGATCACAGTACACTGAGCCTATTTTGAGACTTATTCCTATGATTACAGATACTGTATATTGTTAATCACTAAATGACAAAAAAAATGCCCATATCAGGATTTGAACCCAGCGCAACAAAAAGTTCACTGCTGCCTGGCGCATGGGAAATCATATTAGTATTAGAGAAAAATCTATGTTTAAATTGTGATGCCCAATAGCTTAATCGTTAAAGCACTGGTGTGCAGAACTAGAAATATTGGGTTCAAATCCCGATTTGGGCATATATTTTTTTCAAATTTAGTTTAATTAGGAACAATTTCTTTAAGTTAAAATAATAATCTCTGAAATATATCTAAGTTAGAGGTGAGGTATAAGGTTTCATATAGTAAACTTTCTTGTTCAATAATAATCATTACTATACTAAATTCATGTGTTGGTAATGCAAGTAAACAAATATTACTGTTTAGCATAGGGCTCTTAACCTATCAGTCATGCGATGTCATATGTTTACTTGCACTACCAAGACATTGTGAATTTATAATTAAGTGGATAAGATAGATTGTATTCAGTTTTTGAATACAACACAAATATCATAATTAGCTATCGTAAATTATGAAGCTCATTTGAGGGAAGCTAGATTGAGCATTGAATTTTGTTGCATCCCGTTTATGTGTAATATACTAACCCGCCTCTTTAGAAATTTAAGAGCTCTCTTATCCTTGGAGACCTTCAACAATTCCATAGCTCTCTTCTCATAAGGAGCATGACCACACACTTCACGGATCAGGTCCCGCACAAATTTTGTGTGTTTTGTTTGTATCTGTAAAAATTAAAACCATCTGATAAAACAATTCATGCACGTTAGATACACAGATGTATCTTTATTATTAAAAAAAAAGATTGCTTAGATGATTAAATAAGGAACACGGACAGCAAGAATAAGTAGAATACAGGTTATATTTGAAGAGAAAAATATATGCATATACTGGGGTTTGAACCTACGACCCTTGGCTTTCTATGCCAATGCTCTACCTACTGAGCTACCTAAGGCTCCATTCTAAATGCAAAATTTTTCTCTTATACAACATCTCCATAATTATCACATTTTCAACGGGGGAAGAAAGAAAAAAATTACTTACACCCTTCAATCTGGATGGGCGAATGGTGTGCTTTTTTTCATCTTTAGTCTTTGTAACACGTATCTTTGTTGTTCTATGGCCTTTACGTAGACCTACAGCTATTTCATACCTCGGTGCCATATTAATACTGAAAAAAGAAAAAGTTTTAAACAAATTAAGCAATACAATAGATGGGAACTTTGAATACAATAGATGTTGCTGTCGCCAAAAAGACATTACTTTTACAGCATTTGGTCATTATAATGTAATACATCTGCACGTATATGTTAATGGGCCACCAGATTATGTCCACCACTGTGGTCTTGAGGTAACGTGCTGTCTTGCCATGCAGTGGGCCAAGGTTCGATTCCTGGTTGGGACAGGCTCCTAGGTAGGGTTTTTTTTCAGGGTTTTCCTCACCTGAAAGACAAATGTCAGGAAGCTTAGGGCTCAACGGTCCCCAAAAATCATTCGGCCATCATCATCCTTCACTGGTGTGGAAAGCAATGGAAGCTACCACACCTATAATTCACTAGTAAAGCTGCAAAGCATAGCATGAAACACCTGCCCTCGGGTAGAATTACTATGGATGGATTAAGATGTTTGTCAACATGTTTGTTCATGCTTCATTCCATTGGGTGAAATTTCCAGTAACAGTGAGTACTCTGTTAAATAATATAACCGAGTTCACTTTTTTCGTTATTCCATGTTTATATACCTATTTTCATAGTTTCCGCGCAAGAATGGATCAAATACACTATTCCTTTACCACTTTCTGCTTCATTTAGTAGCAATTTCAGATTCAACGCTTTATTAGTTAATAAAATATGAATATTGCATGGCTGTGCATATCTTCGATTCTGCTTCATATATGCAAATTTTGAATGATACAGCCATATTGCTACGATATTCTGATGAGTTATGTTTATTGTGGTAATTATTAACATGCTTTTGATTTTTGAGTTTATTGTTGTAAAGTATAGCTCTTCTTCTGTATTTACTAAAATTTTTTAGGATAAGGTGTCAACCATCGCACGTGAATTCTAAGTTCTAGAGAATCGCAGTGCGCATGCGTGAGTTGCTGTAATGGTTAATGTAGCTTCCGGTATATGGCTCTGAAGTCGGCATTACCAACTTTGGGAATAAATTCCCAAACGCTAAAAAAAGGACATAAAAGCATTTCTGCACCTGTAGAACTCGTACAATAATAGCGTAATTTAGAAATATTTAAAAATCATAAATGTTTATAAAATGGTTCCAAAATGTTTAAAACAGTACCAAACGTTATTATAAATGGTTGAAAAGTTTTTAGTGCATCAGTGGCATAAGAATATTACATGGAAAATTGTGTGCAACGGTTTATACACCATAGCGATTTTTATAACATTAGACAATTTTTAAGTATTTATTTAAATACACAAATCACAATATTGACACTGTTAGACAAACTGCTATTTTCTTCACAAAGTCTTAGTATGATTTTTCTATCGCTGGTGTAACAGATATTATTGTCTTTCTATGCGCGAGCTAAGAGTTCCTCTATGTTTCTCTAGGGCCAGGCTGAACTTTATGATTTAACCGGTGATAGATACGGAACTATATAAGGTAATTAGTAATAAAACTAATTTTAGGCAGCGTGATAGAAGGATTTTATTAATTTTCTTTTCCCTCAATAGTAAAATATACACTTTTAACATGCTTAAGTTTTAATAATGCTTATCGCGGATCTTTCTTTTGTACGTTCCCCTAATGGGAACACTCGCTCCACTTGCGTTGACTTATTTTCCCGTCACCATTACAATTTTCATTGGATAACGTAACTGTTTTGCCACACCTCTATAGGCTACATGCATAAGTCGATGTAGGCCTACTAAATGTTAGGGCATAGCCTTTTACAGGACTATCTTCCTTATCTCTAGAGGCTATATGTTTAGTTACTCGAGGTCAATAATCTTTCTAGCTGTCAGCTATGTTTTTTGTATTTCTTTTTGAAATTTCTTAAAATCAACAAACCATTGTTTGCATTTCCCCCTAACAATTTCAATGTTCTCCTTCTGAGTTTTAACCTTGGGGATTTGTGTAAAGTCTAAGACCATAATATAACTGTCTTTAATACCTACAGACTTCCAAAATACGTAACACATGATCAGACAATAAACTTTAACAGCTATTCATATTTTTTTCAAGCCCTAACAGTTATTCATACAATCTTCAAACACCCTCATATAACTTAAAACGCTGCTGTCGGCAATGATTTGTTTGCTAGAAAATATTTTTACAATCAAAAGAGAATACAGACTTAGAATATCAACTTTTGGGACAATAATGGTAGCCTTCCATTGTAATTGTACACTGGTTGGATCGGCGTTAGGGAGTGGTAAGTGTACACCCATTTTTAATAAACGTTTGGTAATTGTAATATTATTAACATATTGGATATGCTACACTTCGGGTCGCACGAAAATTTTTCTAAGTTCTATAGAATCGCAGTGCGCATGCGCTAGTGCTCCAATTATCCCAGGTAGATAAATGCAACCTCCAGCAGTTGGCGGTATATGTATGAGAAATCAGTATGACCAACATTGACACAAAATTCCCAGAACTTGTCTAAAAATGTATAATTAACACGAAATGAACTAGTGGAAATATGATTTTACGTGGTAACCGTCCGATATTTTGAATTTTTCATAGAATAACAGATATGAAGAGGTAATTTATTTTACGTATCAAATCACATTTAAAAAGCAAGGAACCTAAAAGGTAACCAAACCTAAATCAATTACTGTAACACAAATCAATTACTCTAACGTAGGTGAAATCAAGGGAACGTGGAATCATTTAAAAAGCAAGGAACCTAAAAGCTAACCAAACCTAAATCAATTACTGTAACACAAATCAATTACTCTAACGTAGGTGAAATCCAGGGAACGTGGAAATGGTTGGCAACATCTGGAGTATTTTGGGTTGTTGTTGGTGGCAACGCTGGAACAACATAGGAAGAGGAGGGAAAATAGCAGTAAGCAATGTAGCACGACCATGTTTTACGTAAATATATAAATATAAAAAAAAAGATTGTTGCAACATTGGAAGATGTTTAAAAGTGTTGCAAAATGTTTTAAACGTGTTTAGTGCATCAGTGGAATAAGATATTAAATTGAAAATTTTTTGCGACCTGAAGTGTACAACAGCCAACATATTTTTTAAACGAATATTTGGGGATGTATTGCAAAGATTGGTCATTTAAATTTTATAGTGAGATGCTGCCATCTAGCATAATATTTTTTTAACTTTAGTACAATATCAATAGTAATCAAGGATGATAATCGACGTGGTTCTGTTGTCCAACAGAACTTTAAAAATATTTCACGTCAGTTTTTCGTACACCCCTATCTTATAAACATGTTCGAAAGAATTAATGGCAAAGGGTGGTTATACCAATTTCACAGATATGTGCTGCTATCTGCTGGCAATTCTGTAAGTGTTCGCACATGCACATTGCTATTTTATAGAACTTACAAAAATTCATTGAGTGATGTACTGTAAAAATTTTCCTACATTCTCATTTCACTATTCTAACTGTACTAATGCATAAATTAGCCAAAAGATAATTAGTATGCCTACTGTACAAAGTTCCTGTGCAATAACTTTTAAGTGAATTCACATAATTTTTAGTGATAATGGTGTTAGCACTGATATATTGCCAATTTACAAAAGTTCGCGCCGTTATATTTAATTTGGATATCAGGATGCTTAAAAATCTTCTGCTACATTGTGAACATATCTGTGGAATCAGAATAACCAACATTTGAAATTAAACTCCAAAACATTTTAAGAAAAGGATGTTCACTCGCTTCATTTTGTTAGGTTATGAAGGGCAGGTTAATGCACATCCATTTCTTATAGACATGTTTGGGAATTTATTATGGATGATCATACTGATTTTGGAGATAATTTCCACGTGGCCACAATTACATAAATGTTTGCGTATGCACATTGCTATTCTGTAGAACTTTGAAGAATCCATTGTGAGGTGTGATTCATATACTAAAAGTTTTTCCGAAAAAAAAAAAGACATCTTATTACAATTTGCGCACATAGATATTTAATAGTTGTAGACTGTTTAAAATACTATAAAATGCTAATAAAAAAGGAAAAAGCGCGTAGTGCAACAAAAGCCCTAAAAATGTTATATGGAAAAAAAAGTTAATGGAATGTTGAACAGGTTTTCCAAATATAAAATAACACGTGGAAGGGGTCTAACAGTTATATTAAAATGCGTTAGTGACCTCACATTACACACATAAGGTTACAATTGTTCATTTTTTAAGTAAAACTTGTGAATTTTTATATAACAATATGAAAATCATTGAGAACGATAAACATTCGGGAAGACATACTGTAGAATGAAACTAACCTGAAAGGAAATATTTAACATGCACTATAAGAGATTTAATATTCAAGAATGCAAGATACACCTATGGAAAAATAAACAAAACGTTAAATAATCATAAAATGTATAAAATAACCTAGTTCCTTGATGGGAATTTGATCAAATAACGAGATAAACTGGTTCAAATTCTACACGTAAAAGCTAGTGGTTTTTTTTTTTTCAATCCCTCAATTTTCGTTTAAATATATGCAATATTACATCAATCGACTTAATAACATTAACGATCATATACAATAATTATATATTACTTTCCGATTGCACTAGAAAAATTCGATAAAATAACTTACTCACCCTATCAATGTGCACACACGAATGTAAATTATGAGGAAGAACGCAGTCAAAGAGAATCGTTCTCTATGTTAGTGGAAAGCTGCCTGTGTAATGTTGGTAGATCTGATAAAATCCCTTTATGATACTAAAAATCCCTTCCTCTGAAGAAATATCCCTCATTGTAATAAATGTATGAGTTCTCATCATTTAAGTTGCTTATAAATTAATTCTATTCAGATAATTTATTTCTTCACAACATTGTTATTGAATTAACATGGTTGATGGTTGTAAATGTATAATATTTATCCGATGCAGTGATAAGATCCGATAGATTATTACTATTGTGTTGGCTACTCTGTTCGTCTATATTCACTTCGTTCTCTATCTATGATATTCACTGCATGTCTGCTTTAAAATTCGTGGTGGGATTTGACGGCTGCAGAGGCATAGAGGAACGTTCTCCATGTAGATGAAGAGGTTGTACATAATCCTTAGTAGAACTATGACATTAAACTTCATATTTTTTCCTGTAAGTTGACATGTTCCATATGACATTTTAAGTATTGAACGAATGTATAACTTTATATTTTATTTATGTGATAATGTGTAATTGTATGTTAGAATACTTGTAAATACTTAGAATGTTTTAGCAACAAAGAATGACGATCTTTCATAATTTGTAGTGCCAGCACTACCAACAGTACAATTAAAAGCAATGCTGTTTTGCTAACGCAATAAAAAAACTATGCCGCCATTGTGCTTACATAAATTGAAATAAAAAAAATACTTGAAGTAAATAAATTATCTTAATAGTATGTGAGTAAATACCTCAGGAAAACATATATGATGATTTTTTTCCTCCAAAAAATGATTGAGAAACACCTTAAAATTGAATGAGTTGTAATAGAATAACAAAAAATCGTCATATTTATAATGGAAAACATTACTCATTGTTCAGACAGAATAGCCAACTTATTCTTATGGGGTGCCAGATTATACTATATGCTGTAAGCTAATACAGTGTATACTAACTTCTCATTTTCTATCTTTTTTTTCTTCTTGTAAGCCTGTGTATTCCCTTAACAGAGATTTAGGTGCTCCCCCCCCTACAGGAAAGAATTTGAACCATACTAATTTAGTTACACTTGTTTTCGTATAGATGTCATTTGAGTGGTCCGTGGTTAGCATTCTGCCTCATATTGACATCTAGGAAACCAAAGTAGTACTAGAACGGGAAAATTCGGTAAATTTTGCTTAGAGACCTTTTCATTCAGGCTTAAGGATCTTTTACAAGCCTGAAAATCTTCAGACTTGTCACCCACGGCTTAAAGTCCCTCCTGGAGGACTTGCTCCTTGGATTTTTACATCCAACAAATTAAAATGATTCCTGAAAATTATGTAGTGTAGGACTTAGTAATGAGTAAATAATAAATATATAAATAAAAAACCTAGTGAAAACGTACATTATCACTATGGCTAACATGATATTGGCAGTCACTTGTTATCATAAGTAATGCCACGAGTGATTTCCAATTTATCTAGAGAATTTGGAAATCAAGAGTGGCATTTGTTAGGACTATTTAACGAATAAAATTAAGCTGTTTACTCACAAATCATTATTTAACTATAGTTATTTTAAAATATTTATATATTTAATGTAAATGGCGATGTTTGAATACAAATGAGAAATGATTGGTACGCTTCATTTGCTTCTTTTGTTCGATCACTGCAACCATATCATAATATTATTTATTGCCAAAAGATCGCAATGTTGTAAGAATGTACCCTAGTGGAGAAATTTATAATCAACGTTATATGTATTAATTTATGTATGATGTCCTATGATGTAAATATGCCAATTATATTTTCCTGCATCATTTCCTGGAAAATAATTCGTTTAAGAAAGTGCAAACAGTGGTTCTTTTTTTTTTTTGTGGTATAATCAATTGTTACAAATATTTTTTACATTATCTCTCGTATGCACTACATGTTGACATTCATGCACTATATATACATTCTGGTAGCCGTATTTCTTAGAGAGTCAGTCACTGCAAAATAATGCTATGACCTACTCAGAATGTTAAAAAGGAGGTGCTTTCTTTATTATGATAAACTTTAGTTGGTAAATTTTAGGCAAAACACGACTGTGATTGGTTGTAAATCAGAAATCATTGAAATGTGGTTGGTCATTGACTCCCATTTGGGACATGAGTTAAATAGTCCATTGGAAGACCCACTCCTGGCATAGAATAACCAAAATAATAATTAATACTACAGACAGTGGCCAAAGATTATGCATTGTGTAGTGGCTGCTCATGCTTGGAATAATAGGTGAAGAACAACATAGGTAATTCATTGGCACTATCAAACCCATAGGTTCTTTACCACAAGGACATAAGCTCTCCATACATCCCTATCCTGAGCTAATGTTTTTCAATCATCACCTGTATAATCTACTTCCCTCAAATCATGGTTAATGTTATTCTCCCCCCTCATTCTTGGCTTACCTACTCGGCGCTTTCCCTCTGGTTTTTCTGTCTCTCTTTCATTCCCCCATTCCCCGTTTGTCCTCCCTGTTGCAGTCCATGAGACTTAACTGTTCTTATTACATCTGGTTTCCCGTAAAGCGCCGTAGCGTAGTGGTTAAGGCACTGAGCTACAAGCTGGAGGGTCGAGGGTTCAAGTCCCGTTGGGGTCAGGATTTTTAAACTGACCCAAATCCTCTGGCAGCACTATGGCCCTGGGGTCGACTCAGCCTCTAATGGAAATGAGTACCAGACGCTTGTTCTGGGGTAAAGCGGCCGTCACGCAGGGCTGACATAAAGTGTCGATTGTCTAGAAAAAGTGGGAGCCTTAATCTCATACTACCCCAAGGGCCTCCGGGCCTGTTGTGGGATCACTTTACTTTACTTTACTTCCCGTAAAGATCATGTAGCTCACTGTTAAGTCATCTTCTCCATCCACCTGTCTGTTCATCTCTCTTTGGTCCAAAAATTTTCCTAAGAACTCTATTCTCAAATACATACAATCTTTTCTCCTCCCTTAAAATAAAAGAACAACATATAGGCATGAAAGAAAAAGGGGTGGCATAACTATTAAAAGCTGAACTATTAATTAAAATTAGTGTTTCAAGAGTGACTTTTTTTTTTTTTTTAGAATAGGTTTAGATGTTTCTTAATAAATTAATGAGTCATTTTAACATCTTACCTCATATTTCATGTTTTTCAAACACGGTAACTATAGTTTTCAAATGATCTTGTCATTCATTTTCAACCGCCATTATGACTACCGGATATTCGTTGGAATCTCCCTCTATAACGTTGCCATCTGGTGTTGATTTGACGAACTTCGAGATATCGTTGCCATCTGGTGTTGATTCGATGAACTTCGAGATGAGGTCACGTTCATCCGGAATGTCGAAATTCATAGATTTAAATTTGTTCTTCTGTATAAATATTTTTCTCCCAAACTGTCAATTCCAAAGGTTTTTCCAAATGTTTTAGAAGTTTAGTTTCTTTTTCAATTCTATGACCTTCCAACAAACTATGTGCTGCAATAGCTGATTTTTCAATTTCACCATTTTTAATATTTCTAAAGTGTTCCTTTGTGCGAGTGTCCAAATTTCTTTTTGTTTTTCCTATGTATACTTTATTGCAATCTCGACAATCAATTTGATAAATTCCAGATTTTTTACTATCTAGGGTGTTCATTTTCTTATTGGTTATTAATAAGTTACCAAGGCTAATTTTATTTATCGGTGCCAATGTAATATTGAATTTCTTGAAAATTTTTTGAAATTTGTTATGTATTCCAGGATGATAGGTGATTTTCTTAAATTGTTTTCCTTTCTTTGAATCAGATTGCAGGGTAGTGTATTCTTTTAATCTTTTTTGTTGTCTGAATTTCTTCAATTTAGTTATAATTATTTCCTTTCCAAAACCATTTAAATTAGCTATGTCCAAAATGTGATTGTATTCTTTCTTAAAATCCTCTTCATTTAGTGGAACATTCAATAATCTATATATCAAACTGTTGAAAATTGCATGCTTATGCGCAATATGATTGAAACCTGAAGACTTTATGTAATTGTCAATATGAGTATCTTTTCTGTATATATTGAATTCAATTCTTTGTTGTTGTTCATTCCTTCTTATGTAGAGGTCCCAAAATGGGATTTGGTTATTATTTTCTAATTCCATAGTAAATTTCACAGATTCATCCTGGAGGTTGAGTAATTTTAATGCATCTTCAATATATTTAGAATTTATCACAGAGAAAATATCATCCACATATCTATACCAACATTTGAACATCCAGGATAAGCATTGGTAATATGACATTCTAAATAACCCATAAATAAATTTGCCAAAAATGGTGAAAGTGGGTTTCCCATAGCCAGACCTGAGATTTGTTTATAAAATTTTTCATTGAAGGTAAAAAAATTGTTGTCGATACAAAGTTTTGTAAGATTCAAATATTCATTAATTATTTCTTCTCTTGTAGTTTCAAGGAAATAAGCCATTTTTCTAAAATATTTAACATCTTCCCAATTGGGACGCTCAGAAATAAGAAATGACATCAAAAGAAACCAATCTATCATTACAATCCAAAGTGATATTATTCAATTCATTAACTAATTCAATTGAATTTTCAATACTTTTGTTGTCGAAACTTGGTAGTTCATTAAATTTCTTAGTAAGCCATTTTGCCAAATTGTAACAAGGTGAGCCAATATTATTAATAATGGGTCTCATCTTATTTCCCTCTTTATGTATTTTTGGGAGCCCATACAATTTTGGAATCTGTGGGTTTGATACTTTCAACTTGTATTTATCTTGTTCTTTGATGGCATATTTGATGTTTTTTATTGTATTAGTAAATGATTTTATTGCTTTTGGAAGAGGATTGCATGTAATTTCTTCATATTCATTTGAATTTAAGAGAAGGTTCATTCTGTTTATATAATCGTCTTTATTCAAAATTACAATTTTGTTTCCTTTATCGGCTTTCGAAATTATTGCTTTTTTGTTGTTGATATTCTTCAATATTTTCATGTTCTTAATGGCTCTATTGTTTTTTGGTTTTTCATTTATATTTTCAAAAATGTTTTCACAATTTCTCCTAATTATAATTTTGTCTTCAACTTTAAGATCTGAAATTGCAATTATTGTTCCACTAAATGAAGAGGATTTTAAGAAAGAATACAATCACATTTTGGACATAGCTAATTTAAATGGTTTTGGAAAGGAAATAATTATAACTAAATTGAAGAAATTCAGACAACAAAAAAGATTAAAAGAATACACTACCCTGCTATCTGATTCAAAGAAAGGAAAACAATTTAAGAAAATCACTTATCATCCTGGAATACATAACAAATTTCAAAAAATTTTCAAGAAATGCAATATTACATTGGCACCGATAAATAAATTTAGCCTTGGTAACTTATTAATAACCAATAAGAAAATGAACACCCCAGATAGTAAAAAATCTGGAATTTATCAAATTGATTGTCGAGATTGCAATAAAGTATACATAGGAAAAACAAAAAGAAATTTGGACACTCGCACAAAGGAACACTTTAGAAATGTTAAAAATGGTGAAATTGAAAAATCAGCTATTGCAGCACATAGTTTGTTGGAAGGTCATAGAATTGAAAAAGAAACTAAACTTCTAAAACATTTGGAAAAACCTTTAGATTTGACAGTTTGGGAGAAAATATTTATACAGAAGAACAAATTTAAATCTATGAATTTCGACATTCCGGATGAACGTGACCTCATCTCGAAGTTCATCGAATCAACACCAGATGGCAACGATATCTCGAAGTTCGTCAAATCAACACCAGATGGCAACGTTATAGAGGGAGATTCCAACGAATATCCGGTAGTCATAATGGCGGTTGAAAATGAATGACAAGATCATTTGAAAACTATAGTTACCGTGTTTGAAAAACATGAAATATGAGGTAAGATGTTAAAATGACTCCTTAATTTATTAATTAAGAACCTCATAATGTGTTTCCCAATTTTAACTTTGAATTAGATGTTTCTACATTTCAGAGTATCATAGTCTATTGATAATATCATAAGAAAAAGATGATGACATTCAATTAGCTCAGCTAACAGCTTCTTAAAAGTAGCTGGGACATCTTAGGTAGCATGGCAGATTGTAACCTGAAGAAATTTGGCTCACCCCTTTGTAGATATGGGTTATCTATTATGAAATAGGAGATTTGGAATCTTAATTTTTGTCATCATTATAACAACAACAAAAAAATTCATTTCTGGACATGAATTCTTCATAAAACTTCACTAAATATCCTATACAATGTACTGAATAGGAATTCTGGATTACCTTGTATAGTGCAATCAGTATTAAACCAGAATCAGAATAGTTATTTAGATTAGGATTGAGATTGAGGTTTTACAAAGGATTTGTGATATTTGCAGCCATAACTCAGTATTTCTAAAATAATTTGTAAGACATTTTCAATTCTTTGGCAATGTGGGGCCTGTATATATAATTTTTTTTATATTGAATTTCTTTATACTTAATAGGTAAATACAGGGTGGACCGCTCGAATGGACCTAATTTCAATTGCTTGTTACTGGCAAACGGTTGAAGATAGAAACTTAAAACAACGTTCATATTACAGAAAAACTCACCAAGTTTTGATATCCAGATCACCACATCTCTATATGAGCCCCAGCAGTCACTGTGACGATATCAAAGCGATGAACAATTTCTTGCCAAGTACGTTGGAGTATGTCTTCTGGAATGTTCTCAATAGCCTCTATGATGCGCTCACGAAGATCACGAAGGTCTTTGACTGGGGTGGTGTAACTTTATCTTTGACATAGCCCCAGAGAAAGAAATCCAGTGGTGTTAAATCGGGAGATCTCGGGGGCCACGCGATTGGTCCTCCCCTACCAATCCAACGGCCAGGGAAAATGTTGTCCAAAGTCGTACGAACTTCATTGGACCAGTGGGGATGAGCACCATCTTGCTGGAAAACGATGTTAGGCTGTCAGTTGTTCAATTTGTGGAAAGAAGAACTGCTCCAGCATGTCAAGATATGTGGTACCACGAACAGTTTTTCTCGGCGAAGAAAAACGGTCCAATGACCTTATTATGTGACAAACTGCACCAAAACATTCATCTTCGGACTATCACGAACATGCTCTTGAATAGCGTGAGGATTCTCCGATCCCCAGATCCGCACATTATGCCGGTTTACCTTGCCTGACAAATGGAAAGTGGCTTCGTCCGAGAAGAAAATCTTGGTCATGAAGTCAGGATCAGCGCCGAGACGGTCCAGCATCGTATTGGCGAATTCCACTCGTTTCGGCATGTCATTCGGCTCCAGACGTTGCACTAACTGCACTTTATATGCGTGCAGTTTGAGGCGTTTGTGGACAATCCGTTGTAATGTCGATTTTGGTATTTGAAGTTCCCGCGAAGCTCTTCTTAATGACTTCCGGGGGCTTCGCTCAAATGCGGCTTGAACATTTGCTACCATTCATTCATCGGATGCTCTGCGACCACCACCATGCTTCTTCAACACAGATCCTGTAGCTAATAATGTATCACGCCACTTCTTTATGCTTCTACAGTTGGAGCATCACGGTTAAACACACGCCGGAACTCCCTTTGAACTCTAATGATTGATTTAAACTCCGCATACCACAAAACAGCTTGCGCTTTCATCTGCGGAGTCGCCATTTTCACAAACAATTAAATCTAAGAACGAGAAACGTATCTTTGTGCCATCTACCGACAGGATTCGAAACTTGGTGAGTTTTTCTGTACTATGAACGTTGTTTTAAGTTTCTATCTTCAACCGTTTGCCAGTAACAAGCAATTGAAATTAGGTCCATTCGAGCGGTCCACCCTGTATTATCATTCAGTCCCATGCCATAGTCGAGCAGTTTATCATTTCATAGTGCATAGCTACAGGACTTGCATAGGTTTGGGTCCCCTTCTCTCATGGAATTTCGGCCAATATGGGACTGATGCCCCCAAGAGTGCGAGAAATGTGAATAGCTTTCTCGGTCTAAGTTAAAAAATTTCTCTTCAAATATAATTTATCCTTCAGTGAGAAGTGTTAAATTAATAGTAAAAACATCAATAGAAGCCCTACTGGCTATATAAAGTACTGTTAAATTCCCAAGTAATGTCTTCTTAACTAAGAGGCCGCCATATGCAAATATAGAAGCAATGGTTTTAAAGCATTTGGCATGAGGGAATGACAACATATAAAATGAAAAATTTGCATCTAGATTCCAACTCGCCTCGGTAGCTCAGTTGGTAGAGCATTTGGCCTGGAATGTCAAAGGTCCCGGGTTTGTGTCTTGGTCTAGGTGAAAATTTTTCTCTTCAAATATAAGCTTTAATAAGTTTCAACTCCATGTTGAGAAAACTAAGTATAACAGCTGGAAGGCCCAATATGCTGACCACTTGTCACCCATATTCTGGTAGATGTTTATCCACATCCGTGATTAACACATGTGATGGTGAGACCAACAGCTGGCTGTTAGGTCAAGGACCTTATAGGCCTGTAGCACCATGGAGAAATAAAGTATTAATATTCATAAACTTCTGTATTAAATCTTATAAAACAAATGAAAACATTTCAATCAAAATTAAATGCAAATTATATGACTACTAATTCAAATTCATTTTTTGTATTGTGAAATCATTTAATTTAATTTTGCTTTAGGCCTATAATAAAATAAATACTGATTTTATTATTATTACCTTATTATATAAGTAGTCCATCGCTGTGGTCTTCAGGTAGCATACTGCCTTGTCACGCAGTGAGCCCACGTTCGATTCCCGGTCAGGACAGGCTCCTGGGTGAGGGTTTCTTCCGGGTTTACCTCATTTGTAAGACAAATGTCAGGAAGCTTGGGGCCCAACAGTTCCCGAAAATCATCTGGCCATAATCATCTGGCCATCATCATCATCCTTATCATTATCATCCTCCTTCACCAATGTGGAAAGCAAAGGGAAGCTACCACACCTTAATTCCCTAGTAAAGCTGCAAAGTGTAGCATGAAAATGCTATGATTACAGAATACTCGGGCAGAATTACTATAGAATAGAATAGAGATTATTTAAGTCAATATAATATCTGTTGATTGTTCTGTTTGTTTACTTGTAAACTTATTTAGTTTTGCCATAGTTTATTCATAAGTAGGCAAAATATGCATCTGTTTTGTGAGTATTACAGTATGTACTATAATGTTTTGCTTTTCAGCCTCTTTTTTCTAAATTTGTACAAAGTACTGACATGAGTTATATATGAAATTAATAAATATAACCAAAACCTCAAGTAAAGGTGAAATTTTAGTGCTGCTTTTTAGGATCAAGTTAGGTACTATAGAAGGTAGAAGTATGGAACATTTGGGTAAGAAAATAAAATGAACTCCAATTAAAGTCTTTTATTGTTACAACGTTAATATTCATTGATATACTATGATAGTTCCTATGTACCACTGGCGCCTGTTCATCTGCATATTTATGTACAGTCCTCACAAACACTGTTCAGAGTTCTAACACATTCCTGTAACTTGTACAATAAAGGTTAAAATGAACCAATACTTATTGGATTTCATTCGTTTGCATTCGTAGATTTATTTATTAAATATTTATGATGTTTCTAGAGTACACTGATTTTATTACACATCTGAGAAAAAAATATTACATTTAATTATATGTAATCATATTATTTAATGCTCATTGGCTTTGATGAGCATGCACAATGTCTTGATTTGGAACTTTTAAATTTTACTTCACTTTGGCTCAATAATTTTGAAGCTTATTATTGTAATGCTATTATAGTATGTTGTCATAATATGTAATTAAAACCTTTTGTGTACAAATTTAATAAGTTCATTTACCAATGTACACGGTGTTTAAAAATATATGGAAATATTTTAGGGTTAGACCCCACACATGAAGAAGAAGAAAAAAAAATGTTTACTGAGTATAAAATTATTTTCTATTACCTAAAATTATTGGAACTAAATTTTATGAATTTCTAATTGAGGATTTAAAAACTGAGTAATGTCTTTAATACACATAGATGATAAAAAATGGTATATCAATATAGGTCCTTAAAAAATATTTATAGAGATATCATACTATCACAAACAAACTTGTCAAGATTAGTAGTATTTGAAACCAAAATATTTGGGAAAATATCTGCCTCAGTATCCTCCTCTTCAGTCCCATTGTATCCTTACATAATACATGATAAGATTAATGTTTTTTTCTTGTAGACAACTAAAATGACTGAGTGCTTTTATATGATATTGTTACGTTACTGTTTTAATGCTCATATTTTTATTTCATTTATAAATTTTAAAATTAGGCGACAACACTATAAACTACTTAATTCTAACTCACTGGCACTATCAAACCGGTAGGTTCATGTCCGCGCGGTCATAAGGTTGCCACGTATCCCTATCTTGAGTTATTGTTTTCCAATCTCTCTCCTGGCGCAACAGGCTTAGAAGGCCCTTAGCCTACCAGCCGGCCCCTCACATCCACATGTGTCAATCACAGAGGTAGATGATCATCAGCCAGTTTAGGGGTGACATGTGGTCAGCATGTCGAGTCCCCCAGCCGTTATAACTGGTTTCCTCAACTTGGAGCCGCTACTTATTGTAGCTACCCAAATGCCTCACGATGCTGGGTGGGCACCGGTCCCATACTGGCCGAATATCATGAGAAAATTTCTTCCCCCATGGAGACTCGAACCAGCGCAAGTCCCGTAGCTCTGCGCCAAGGCTTCCTACCTTAACCACTCGGCTACGGCGCGGGACTGTTTTTCAATTACCTCCTGTATAATCTACTTCCCTCAAATCATAGTTAATGTTGTTCTCCACCTCATTCTTGGTCTACCAACTGGCCGTTTTCCGTTAGGTTTTCCTACAAGAGATTTCCATGCCCCTCTTTTATTTCATATTCGTGCCACATGTCCTGCCTTCGTGGTCTACGAGACTTAACTGTTATTATATCTGATTTCCTATAAAGATCATGTAGCTCACACTGTCATGTAGTTTTCTCCATCTGCCTGTCTGTTAAACTCTCTTTGGTCCCAAAATGTTGAAATAGTTTTAAAAAACTTTTGAAATTTAGAATGGATAAAAGCAAGGAGATGTAGTATTCCCTCTACTATTCAATTTCACACTAGAATATGACATCAATTATTTAGAGGCTGAAGAAGCCCTACAACTCAATGGTGTTAATAAGTTGTAAGTTTATACTAATTATGTAGTATTATTAGGCGATAGGAACAATATTATAAACAAGAGTGAGTTGCAAAAAGAAAATAAACATGTGTTTTTTTTTTCAAATGCCCCAGGTTGTCTTTCGACATTCCTGGTGTTCTCTCCTGGTATGGCGTACTTGTAACCCACTTCTGAGGCTGGGGCGCCTGGAAGGTGGGGTTACGTTGCCCCGATGATATGATGGGTGATGATGATGGTAGTGATGCGCCAGGAGAGTCCCTAATCCTAAGCTTAATCTAAGATGAATATGAATGATGATTGCGATGGCCATATGATTTCGGGGACCGTTTGGGCCTTAAAGTTTTCCTGACATTTGTCTTACAGGTGAGGAAAAACCCCGATAAAAACCTCACCCAGAAAAACTGTCCCGACCGGGGATCGAAACCGGGTCCACTGCGTGACAAGGTAGCACGCTACCTCGAGACCACAGCGGTGGACTAAATAAACATATGTTCAATTCTGGAAATGCATGCTATTATGCATTACAGGGAATCTTATCGTCCCAACTTCTGTAAAAAAAACATTACATTAAAAATACTCGTATATAAGATTGGACTTTCGGCAGAATAAAAGGTTACGAGTATTTGAGAATGAAGTTCTTAAGACAATTTTTAAACCCAGAGAAATGAACCGACAGGCGAATGGAGAAGATTATATAACAGTGAACTACATGATCTTTATGGGAAACCAGATATAATAAGATGAGTTAAGTCTCATAGACTGATATGGGCAGGACATGTGGCACGAATGAATGAAACAGACGCATGGAAATTCGTTGTAGGAAAATCAAAATGAAAACGCCGAGAAGGTACGCCACGGTTTGAGAGAAACGTACACTTAGCGACAAAAAGGATGGGTCTACTCTTGATCTCGAATATTTTAAGTTCCAAAGCGCGATTCACACGAGTAAATTAATTGCATAGTAGAGCTAAAATACGTTTTTATTCTTGCTTTGAACAGTATTCTTTCAAGCACAATTAACCAGCTACACTGAGCTCAGTGCTTAGTGGCTTGATTCGTATGCAAAATGTCACCGGTTCGATTACCGATGAGGTTAAATTTTTTAATTGTTAAAATGCTTTCTATTTTATTCTGTCTGTCCATTCTTAAAGAAAAAAAACATACTAACTATTTGGAAGTATTACTATTTTTAATATTATTTATTTATTTATTTATTTATTTATAAACTGGTAATAATAGGTAATAATAGCAAATACAGAAGACGAACTTCAAATTAATATTTTTAAACTACATAATATTTGTGAACAATATAATCTCAAAATATCCATAGAAAAAACCAAGGTAATGGCATTCCAAGGGAAAAATCAAATCAGATCGAAAATAGTAATAGGAAACAAAATCATAGAACAGGTGAACCATCTCAATTATCTAGGATGTGACATTTCATTTAATTATGATAATGATATAAATAATAAAATAGCAACATTCCAGGGAATATGTGGTACGATAAAACGATCACTAAATAACAAAACAACAAGAGGGACCCAATTGAAATTTTATAAAAATGTTGGCAGTACCGGTACTGCTCTATGGATCAGAAGCCTGGATACATAAAAAACAAGATCTAAGTAGGATAACGGCGGCAGAAATGACATTTTTGAGATCTGTTAAAGGGTGCACTAAGAAAGACAGAATCAAGAACACGAAATAAGACAGGAACTTGAAATATTTGCAATAACTGATAAAATAGATACATATAGACAAAAATGGAAGCAACACATAGACAGAATGAATGAAGATAGATATCCAAAACAAATAACAAAATACAAACCCGAGATGTGGGCAGACCTAGAAAGAGATTGGGCTGAAGTCGGAACGGGTCAACAGATCTAATCCATGAATGCAGATGATGATGATGATGATAAACTGGTTTACAATGTAATAAAACATCTTTCTGTGCCCAAACTTTTAAAATGTTTATCTTCTTTCTCCATTCTTCTCCATCTTCACATTCCAATTCTTCTAGACCTAGCGCCCTCATACCTCTTCTTACATCATCCATCCATTTAAATCTACGTGGACCTCTCCTTTTCCAGGTGGAATCCATTCCAAAGCATGTCTGGGTAATCTTTTCTTTGACATCCTACGTGTATGAACATACCATTCTAGTGTCTGTATCTCACAAAATGTAATATTGAATTTTGGACTTTCATTTGTTGTCAGGTGATCGTATTTCTGATTTTTCCAATTTAGAATGTCTAGTTGACAGTCTAGAACAATCCATTTCAGTAGACATAAGCTTTAAACTCAAATTTTTATTCAACTGCCAAGTTTCTGCACAGTATGTTAGCGTGCTTCAAATTGTAGATGTATAAATTTCTAATTTCGTATCTATTCATATGTTTCTTATCCCACAAAACGCCGTTTAACATTGATTTTACTGATCTGCCTTTTTTGAATTCTATATTTGACGTAATTTTCTTGGGTACATTTTGAGTTAATTTTGATCTCCAGTTAATTACATTTTTCACATCCTTTGATACATGCCATTATTATTATTGATGATGGACAATAATAATAATAATAATAATAATAATAATAATAATAATAATATTATTATTATTATTATTATTATTATTATTATTATTATTATTATTATTATTTTATTATTGTCAATCATCTATGGGCTATTATAATGCTGGACTTGACATAATTATATAAACTATTGTAAATATTTTAATTGAAGGGTGAAACTTTTTCTTCACTAATACGTAATAAATAAATAAACACATACATATATGAATCTATATTATCTTTTATTACATAAATTTATAGCATTATTATTAAAACGTGGTACTGCACACGCAATTAAATTTATACCGGTAGCTAAATAGTGTTATAGAGTTTACGAAGGCAGGAATATTACTTCATATAGTGTAAAGTGGATGTAGATTACGTGGCAGGAATTAAATGTTATAGCACTTATAGGATGTATTTTGCGAAAATACAAATTAATAAAATATTGTTGAAGGATTCGAAACCTGGCTTTCATACATACTTCATTTTCTTGGAAGTGGTTTAATGATTTACGCTACTCGAACGTCGGATACTAGTTGGCTTAATATTGGTCGTCTTGTACTTTTGCACTATGAACGAAAGTTTAACTCTATTTGAAATGTCGCAATTGCACTTGTCGAACACTCGTAGGCCTATATGTCTAGAAAAATTCTCCTTCACTGTTCTTTAACTATTTAAGACGATTAAAACCAAATACAGCGTATTTAAAACATTTAACAGTGCGTTACCTCGTGAATCACAGCTTTAGCTTTTCGAGCATGCGCAGTGGGCTATATCAGGGCTCATTCTTTTTATCCCTAAGTGTACATTATACAGGGGATGTTGGAAAACGTTGGCTCAGAATACGGATGTGTGGTGAGTTTATGTCCTTGCGGCCATGAAAACGCCAGCAAACTAGTTATAATTCGCCGGTCAGAGAAGTTCCTTGGGTAGGGTTTTTTGGAGGATTTTCTTACCTGTAAGATAAATGTCAGGAAACATTTAGTCCCAAAACCCTGAACACCATCTCTCCATTACAATAATCTATATACTGTAATATTAACATTGTTTAGTATGAATTTATGAGCGAATGCTTGTTTTAATGTTCGTGTTGTCTTGATAGTGGCCCTGGTTTTGACTTGATCACTATTCAGGGGAGGCTTTCCACATCCCTATGTGGCCAAAAAAGTGTGATCTAACATTTAAAATCCTCTCCCGAAAAAAAAATCCGGGATGACATGGGGCACGTAAAATAACAAGGGAAAGGTTAAACAATGAGGCAAAGAGAAAGATGATTTAATTTTATATTAATGTTCTATAAAATTAAAATAGATAAAACTACATATTAGTATAGTTCAATTTAAAGGTTAAACTGTAGAGGTGGAAGCAAGATAAATTTATCATTAAAATCGGAAAGTTGCGATTGATAAAGATACATTTGCTGTTAAATAATCCACTCAGTTAACCAATTATCTTAATTGAAGGTGTACCTTCTAAATCCATATCACTTCTGTTATTTACTAGTGTAAACACCTGAAGCCATAAACAGATGGCAACAGGTATCTCAACATCCGTTTTCTCACCCTATCGATGTTTCGTTATCTTCTATAAATTTGGGGTTTAATCTGAAAATATTGCCATGAAATTTTAGATATCCTGTATACAGCTCCCATTAATATATCGATTGATAGTATACTTTATTGCTCTTTCTTATGTGTATTTTCACCCAGAAACTGAATTATTTTAACATAAATATTAATATGTATTTTACATTAGTATTACCTCCTTTTCTTGTTCCCGAACTCGCGTCTCGGTCCTTCCATATAGGGTTCGTGTCGAACGAATTGGAGACATTGACAAGTTTTCTCGGGATTTCTTCAAAAATTAATTCCACCACTTCCCCATACTCATTTTATCCATTTCGTTCTATTTCAGTTCATTTGATTTTATGATGTCTCGACAGGTCTGGTCAGCCGGCATTCTTGTACATCAGAGTCAATTCAAACAGTATTATGGTGTATGGACAATTAACAGACTCAAGCTGATAAGCAATTGCACCAAAATTGTTTATTGACTATATCAAATTAATGGGCTTAAACAAACTCCAGATTTTTAGTTAATATAGGCTATAATACACACACACACTACAATAGTAAACTTAAAACAGTTTAAAGAAAACAGTGTATACTGGATGTTCCGAAACTATTCGTTCAAATTAATGATGGAGATAGAGAACATCAAAACAAATATATTTCGATAAGGGACATATGGTCTCAGAAGTCAATTTATAATGATAGAGAACATTTTGTTAATGGTGCTGACGTAAGCTGTGTCGGCCGAGGTGGCCACCAAGATCACCTGATCTCACGTGTCTAGATTTTTTTCTCTGGGGGCATATGAAACAGCTGGTGTATGAAACCGTTGTGGAAACAGAAGAAAACCTCGTCGCTAGAATTGCCGTCGCTGCAGGGACCGTTGCGGACATGCCAGGAATCTTCGAACGAACACGACAATCAATGGTCAGACGATGTACTGCGTGCATACAGGCCAATGGTCGTGCATTCGAGCAATTCCTGTGACGCTACTGCTGCAATTAGCATGTTAAACTATCTTCTTTGTAAATCGTCCCTAACATTAGAAGATTACTTCAGAGATAATATGTTCCTCATCAAAATATATTTGTTTTGATGTTATATAAGGAGTAAGTCTGCTCACTAATATATTTGTTAGAATTTTGTATGAAGTTGACAGTAATGAGATGCCCCTGTAGTTGTTGCAATCAGTTTTATCTCCTTTCTTATAAATTGGTACGATAATCGATTCTTTCCATTCATCTGGAAGAGCTTCTTTTTCCCAAGTCATATTATGTAACCGGCGTATCTTGTCCATCAATTTTTTCTCCCTAATTTTATCAGTTCTGCTGGGATCTCATCTGAACCTGATGCTTTGTAGATCTTGAATTTTCTATTGCATTTCAATGTCTAATGGTCTTGCTTCTGCGACTGTCATTTCTGCTGTCTGTTAATTATCCTCTTCTTCTTTTGCTTCATCTTCTTCACTTCACGGGCTAGGCAAATTGTCTGTTCCGCCTCACAATTGTCCATTTTTTCACTGGCCTTCCTACATTCCTTGAACCTCTTGGCTTGTAGTTAAATTCTGCTTTTGGTAATCTTGTTACATTCATTCTTTCTACATGTCTAAACCTTTTTCCCTATATTCTTTGATTTTATTATTCAATTGATATATATATATATATATATATATATATATATATGTAAAACTCTTCAAGTGGTGGAATTAATTTTTTGACAGGAGAGAATGGGAGAAACCCTGAGAAAAATTGTCTATGGCTCCAATACCCTATCAGTACATTGACGGACCGAGACGCGAGCAATATGACGCACTCCTAAAATTAAAATAATTTAAAGAAAATAGTGTACAGAGTGGAATTAATATAAGCGCGCTGATTTTAAGTACGTATTTTCTTGGGTGAAATAATCAGTAATATTTTGGTGTCAAATAATAAGCCCTACTTTTCTTTAAAAAACAATGTTTTTCCCTAAATTTAAAGTGTTGCCTAATCGATAAACATTTGATGTATAGGTCTAATATTTATTAAGATGAAATTAAAGGCGAAAAACAGGAATGTTTTGTTACTTTGCAAGTTAAGTGTAACCTGACTTTTGGAATGGTATAAAAACTGCAAGTAAGACGTGGTCTTGCGTTCAATGATTCCAGAATAGCTATTTGTCTTATCACAAGAATCCCACGAATCTTATGTGCGCTGTTGCAATTTTCAGAAAGTTCGGTCTGATTTGTTTAATTAACCGTGGGGTTAATCACAAAATGAAAGAGATACGTCTTTCTTTTATTGTAATTTTATATTTCCTTGAATTAGCGCACTTATATCACTTCCACTCTGTATATCCCCCATGCTACGGAGACACATGTCTTCCGTCGGGGATTTTTTGACCAAGCTAATTTAATTACGCTTATTTCCCTATTGATATCAATAAGTGACGTGGTCAGCATATCATCTCAATGAGACATCTTGTAGGCAATAAATATATTACTTGGATGAGGAAAATCGGTTAAATTTTCCTCAGAGGAACTAATTTAGACTTGAAGTTCTTTCACGAACCCGAAAATCTCCAGACTCGGAACCCTCAACTAAAAGTCCCTCCGGAGGACTTATCCCTTGGATTTGTTCATCCTAAAAATACCCAGCCGGGTTTGAACCCGCGACCCTGTAAACGAAAGGCAAGGAACATAACCACTAAATCACCGAGGCCTATATATATATATATATATATATATATATGCATTCTATCATTTCATCATATAACTATGGCTTTATACATCTTTATATATATATGTTATAATTAAATCTTTAACATTGAGCAATGCAAGCTTAATATGGTATGATAAGAAAAATAAATGCCTGGACGGGATTCGAACCCGGATCTCTGAGTCTGTACCTCAACGTGATATCCATTACACTACCAGGCGAATCCAATTCAAACATTTATTTTTCTTATATATGTATTATACTCTCCATTATTACTAGATGTCGCGAGAACACTGTCTTCACTGCCCTCTAGTAGCTGACTATATCAAGTAAGCAAATTAAAGAGAATATTTATTTTACTTTATAGCAGTGACGCTTTATCGAAGTAAAATAAATATTCTCTTTAATTTGCTTACTTGATATAGTCAACTACTAGATGGCAGTGAAAGACAGTGTTCTCGCGACATCTAGTAATAATGGAGAGTAAGCTATAATACATATATAAGAAAAATAAATGTTTGAATTGGATTCGCCTGGTAGTGTAATGGATATCACGCTGAGGTACAGACTCAGAGATCCGGGTTCGAATCCCGTCCAGGCATTTATTTTTCTTATCATACCATTATATATATATATATATATATATATATATATACACACACACGCTGGGGTACCGACCCAGAGTTCCAGGTTCAAATCCCGTCCAGGCGTTTATTTTTCTTATGTCATATATATATATATATATATATTTATTTATTATATATTTATATATACACACACACACATTATACACACACAGTGTTTCTAAATTAGACCGACAAAGTTTGGGTTCACATAGATAACCTTCATTGAAGCATATTTTGTTAAGGAACCTATGGGCTGAAAAGCTTCGTTTCAGGGCTAGAATGATCTTGCAGGAAGGGATTGAAGGAAATGGATAAACATTTCTTTCAGTCCAAAAGGGGACTTTGTCATTACTACTATCGCTTAGTTATTTGCTTCCGGAGCTCAGTAAGCATTCGGATTCTATTCCAGCAAGTCTGTTTACATTCATTGGTACTATCTGTTGGATAGGTAGGGGTGAGCCCGCGCTCGCCTGACCTGATCTGCCTAGATTTATTTTTGTGGGGCTACATGAAGGCAATGGTTTATGAAACTGATATTGATTCTGAAGATCTTGTAGCATGCATTGTCAGCACAGCAGCTGAAATAAGGGAAACCCTGACAATGCAACACTGGGGTGAGTGTTGTTTATTTATTTAGAATTAAGTACGTTTTGTTTCTGCTTGTCTGTAAAGTATTTGGATTAACACACAGAATTATGTGACACAAAATGACTTGTTATTTCCACGTACCTACTTCCTTCCATCCCTTCCTCTAAGATCCCTCTTGCACTGAAACGAACCCTCACAGCCTATAGGTTCCTTAACAAAATATGCTTCAATAAAGGTTACCTATCTGCTCCCAAAGTTTGTCGGTCTAATTTAGAGACACATATATATCAATTATACATAATTTTTCTGTATGTGTGTATGCCACTGAACTCCTCCTAAACGACTGGATCGATTTTAATGATTTTTTTGTGTGTGTGTCTGATTGGGTCTACCTGGATGGTTTAGATTCACAATAGGACCCTCTAAAACCATTAGGCGTAGGAGTTCACCTGAAGTGAAAATTTAAAAATCGCTATAGCGGTCATAATTTATGTTTCACAACGAAACTCGGTTTATACTATTAAAATAAACCGAGGTAGGTATTATCAAAAAAGAAAAAAAAGAAAATAAGAAGCGAAATCTGACAATTAGTAGTGGAGATTTACCTGAATCCGAAATTAATAACCGCCATGTTTGGTTCGTCTCAGCGTAGGCCTATACCATACAATTTAATTAATCTTTAATATTTCATTTATTTAGGCGTAGCAACGCACGCCGGGTTAGCTGGTATATATATCAATGTATAAAATATATAAAAATCAAAGTTTGTTTGTTCGTATTCTATACGTGGCCATACCGTTGATCCGATTTTGATAGGGTTTTTGCAAAATGTTCAGGAGATTCCCGCGATGAACATAGGCTATAAGAGAGTTGTGATATTCAACTCATTCACCCTTAAAAATCACCCTTTGTAGTGAAAAACGTGAAATAAAGTCCCTATTTTGACGCTTAAATGGCGTACGCTGCCCTAAACCATAACAAATACATAGAATTGAACATCTCAAAAACTCAGCAAAAAAGTCAGCGACAGCATATGTTTATCTTCTACGGATAACTCACAATAACCATTTTTGTCCTTCATTGATGACAAGAAGATTGGGATAAGCAGATTCCCGGGCAATGGTGTCCAAAAGTTTAGGATAATTTGTAAAACGGAAAATCAAAATGCTTAAAGAGGAGCAAGGAGTAAAAATTATTTATCAAAACGTTTCTCAGTACATTTAGTTTAGTTTACATACTAAATTATAATATCTCTTCAAACAATGAAAAAATTAATAGCAATTATAAATGAAAATTGCATTGTTGCAGTTAAGCCCTGTTCCATAAATCTTCATTTTTAAAGAGAGTTATGATATAATCAGATGTAGTGTAAGAACAGATTGCAGTAAAATGGCACAAAGACAACATCTGGACCCTCTGCTTCGGGGTAGAATTATTGGGCGGCTAGAAACAGGACAGACACAAACTGAGGTCTCCATAGCACTTAATGTGCCACAAAATGTTATATCTAGGTTATGGCGACGGTTCCAAGAGACCGGAGACGTTAGGCGAAGACCAGTGGGAGGTCGTCCAAGAGTTACAAATCCTCAGCAGGATCGATATCTTGCGTTAACTGCAAGAAGAAACCGAACAATGTCTGCCAGACAACTGAGTTCAGAACTTGCGGCCGCCTCAGGTATCAGAGTATCCAGACAAACTGTCTATAGAAGACTCAGAGCTGCTGGTCTGTATGCTAGACGGCCTGTAGTGTGCGTCCCACTCACCCTTGATAACAAGAGAGCACGTTTACGGTGGAGTCAGGAACATCGCGACTGGACTCTAAATCAGTGGAGCAGCGTGCTATTTACAGACGAGTCCAGATTCAGCTTGAACTGTGATTCGCATCGCGTGACTATCTGGAGGGAGCAAGGAACTCGTTACAACCCCATGAACATCATGGAAAGACATCCATTTGGTGGCGGTGGTCTCCTGGTATGGGGAGGTATAATGATGAATGCACGCACAGAGCTTCACATCTTCGCAGGTGGCACTGTTAATGCTCAGCGGTATAGAGAAGAGATCCTGGAATCTCATGTAAGACTTTTCAGGGGAGCTGTGGGTCCAGAATTCATATTCATGGATGACAATGCCCGACCTCACAGGTCACAACTGGTGGATGAGTTTCTTCAGGAGGAAGATATCCAGCGTATGGAGTGGCCAGCGAGGTCTCCGGATATGAATCCTATAGAGCATGCATGGGATGCCTTAGGGAGACAAATTGCATCTCGTCAGCCTCCTCCGAGGACACTTCAAGACCTTCACATTGCTCTTCATGAGGAGTGGAATTTGCTGAGCATCGAACTCCTGAACAACCTCATCACTAGCATGCCACGTCGATGTGAGTCTTGTGTAGCTGTCAGGGGTAATCACACCCCATACTAATCATTTGAACCATTGTTGTTCAACTTTTATGTTCGAATTCTGAAATGCAGTTTTCGTTTGTTGTGAAAATGACAAGTGAATGACGTATTCATGCCATTGTTTCTTTCGTGCCATGTTTCTAATTATCTGTGACATACCTTACCAAATTTTGTATTATTCTGACAAATGCTTTATAATAAGTCGGCAAATGAACTAATTATCCTTAACTTTTGGACACCAGTGTATATATATATATATATATATATATATATATATATATATATATATATATATATAAAGCGATAGTTAGAGAATATCATTTCATAGAATATAAGTATATAACTGTATAATTTAGATACATAGAAACATGTGATATAACATTATTGTAATGGAGCATGCGGTGTTGTTATACCGGATGCTTCAATTAAGGACTTTATATCATCTCAATCTCATACATGACTGCCAGTACAAATAGAGGATTTAATTTAGATAGTATTTCAGAATATTGTTTGAACTGATTGATACGTTATATGGTATACCACTTAAATTTTTCTTATTTTTATTTATGTAACACAGAGGATTGTTTTGGTTTTACTTACATAGTTTTTTAATTACATTATTTTGAAATTAATTGGTATTTTTATTTCAATCTTACATTACAAAATAGTGTAAATTTTTAGTAACTAAAGGACCGAATATTAATGTGAGAAACTACATGTATGCATAAAAAGCTCTGCATTGTTATTGAAATGTATTGGAACTCTGATATACGTAACTGAACGATGAAATCACAAGAAAGTTCTCTTCAATAATTAAATTGCACCACTTACAAAGTATGGTGGTATATTCCCATTCATTAGGTTAACGTCGAGTGCAATATACAAGCACTCGTGCACTGATGTTAACCTAATAAATGGGAAAATAATATATTATTATTGTCAGACAGCTCAAATACGGAATTTTATATAATAAAAAACTGTTGCTTGTTAAAAATAGCAAAGTTATTTGATTTTAAACTCAGATTCGAAATTTTCAAATATTATAACCCATCAGTTAGGCCTAGGCCTATAGGTAGTAGTAGGTAGCTAGTATTTTTATTTAACGACCGTCTTTAAAATAAGGTAATTAAATTCGCAATTCAAATCTGGGCGTGAAATGACCGGCAAAGTTTACTTAGAAGTATCTTTCCCCCCCGCACTTCCATCTATGGGGCACGCCGTAGCGTATTGGTTAAGACACTGCACTATAAGCCATAGGACCGAGGGTTCTAGTCCCGGTGGGGTCAGGATTTTTAAACTGACCAAAAACCTCTGGCGGCACTATGGTCCTGGGGTCAACTCAGCCTCTAACGTAAATGAGTACCAGACGCTTGTTCTGGGGGTAAAGGCGACCGTCACGCAGGGCTGATAACCCGGCTGACATCATGTGCCGATTGTTCAGAAAAAGTGGGAGTCTTAACCTCCTGCTACCCCAAGGGGCTCCTGACGCCTGTAGTAGGATCACTTTCACTTTACTTCCATCTATTCTATTAATTCAGTTTAACCTCTCATCTTATAGATATTTTTACATGCCAGCCGGGTCTTATAGTGGCACAACCTGCCGGGAGAGGGATTTTAAATTATGGATCACACACATACCTTTTTTTTGACCACGCAAGGATATGGAGGTCCGCCCCGAATGAGTGATCAGTTCAATATCAGGGCCTCCTCCGAGACAACACAAGATTAAGACGAAACACACACATTCATATGAAACATAGCGAATATGACAATGATGATTGTGATGACCAGATGATGTTCGGAGACTGTTTAGACCTGAAAGTTTCCTGACATTTGTTTTACAGTCGAGGAGGAACCCCGAGAAAAAACATCACCCAGAAATTTGTCCCGACCGGGGATCGAACCCGAGGTCGCTGTGTACGAGGTAGTGACGCTATTCCGAGACCACAGCGATGGACTTCTAGTTGTTTTATTTGTCGTAAATGTAATGGACTAATGTTTGTTGGAGATTTTGTTCCTATTTTCCTATTTTTTACTACACTCTTTAATAGTTAAGGCCATTAGCGTCGTAATTCAAACCTGGGCATGAAAGGGCCAACAAAATTTCGGGATTTTTCAGTACTGAGGTTCTTTTACGTGGTATAAATCTACAACACTAGATCCACGCTTTAGTTACCTTCTGAAGTAACTCATTCTCAGGATTTTTAATGCCTGAAATTTTCATCGACCCTGGTTGGGTTTGAAATGGCGAACCTTGAGACCAAAGCCAGCATGTTAACTCCTGTCCACGAGAAATGACTGGAGCTTCTGTGTTTGTTTCTAGGTGCATTTAAATACAGTGCTTGTCTCATTATTGATAAATTCAATTCAATTTTCATTGCTTTTAAAATTAGTTTTAGCATTGAGCGAAATTCAATCCGTAAAAAATGGCATTATTTGATACCTGGTTAATTTCCGGATCCAATTTTATTGGACTATTTTTATTACCGGTATCTTCTTTTTTACTTCTCAATCTTACATTTTAGAATATCATCTTTTGAAATGCCCTTCATATTCAACTGTAAAATACTAAGATACCTACTATCTTTAAAAAAATTGAAAAAATTATGTCTATACTGTTAACAAACTGTATAATAAGGTTCAATTACAAAAACAATGACGATGTAAAAAACAGAAACTGATGGATTTAAATTGGTGCAACATAACACCCATTTGCCCAAAAAAGATGAACTTATTTTGAGATAATTCACAAATAATACATTGATTTGTAATGGAATTAACGTATATTTGGATTTGTGACAGTTCAAAATTGGGAATTGTGGGTCCATGTTGTCATAGCAATTCATTCAACCTCAGAGACCTGACTTATAATACAATTGTTACCCAAAGCTATGGTCCATATTGACACATTATACTGATACGTGTTATGTCGCTCTCTTTCTATCCAAGAATGTTTGTAAATCGCGAATTTTGTGAAAACATGTCTATTTTCACTATTCCTGGCGAGATATTACTACGACTAAGCATACAAACATAGCGGCAACCCTGCACCCATCTCTATACCCCAATTGAAGCTGTCGTAAGTCCAATATTCTTTAATTCCACTTTAGTTCGTTCATGAACCCATTATTAAAATCAACCATAACAAAGTTTGAATTGTGAGGAAGCTATTTTTGATATCGCAAGAGAACAATGCATGTACTCAGAATGCTTCAAGAATATTATTTAAAAACGATGTTTAGCATCTAAGGTCATTACTGTCGGAATTAAAATATGGGCGTGAAATGGTCGACTAATTTTGCACAGAAGCCTGTTATTTGAGGCTTGAGTTTTTTTTATCTGTAAATGAAGTTGCGGGAAAACAGGGACATTATTGATGGAATACAGAAACAACAATTAAAGTTGTATGATAAAACAAAGGATGGGCAGCACAAAATGGGCAAAGAAAATCGTAGAATTGATACTACCTGGAAGAAAGAAATTGGGACGACCTAAACACAGTTGGAAGAGTGATATCGAGGAAGTCATAAGAAAGGGAGAGAAGGACTGCTTAGACAGTAGAAAATAGAGATTGGGAAGAAAGAAACAACAGGCCGGACGTGTCGAATGAGATAAGACAGACGAAAAAAGTACCTTGGTCGAAAGAATGAAGATCTTTCACTCTTAAAATACAATTGTCAAGAAACGCGACTAGGGTAAAATTTTCCAGGAACAATAGTCCCCCATTCGGTTCTCCGGGCGTAGACTACTTCTGGGAATCCATGCCAAAGGCTTAATAGAGAGCCTAAGTCCTCGCGGCTACGAACCTACAGGTTCGATAGTGCCAGTGTGTTATTTAGTTAGTCGTTAAAAGTTAATAAAATATACGAAAACGGCACTTCTTTACTTCCTTTCCGAAAGGAAGCCATGCTTAGAATTTTTACTTTCTTAAATATCCATCAACTCAGGCCTTGTTTGTACTCGTGAACCTTGGAACCAAAGGCGAGGATGGTGTATAGCCACTAGTTCACTAGTACAGATCCGTAGGAACTTATTTACTGGAAAGAAGTTATAGTAACCGAGCGAGTTGGCTGAGGCGGTACCGGATTCAAACTGCGGTGGCAACCAACATAAGGTTTTTTCGTTGTTTTTTTTACTCTGTCGTCAAGGCAAATACTTGATTAGAATTGTATTATCAGGACCCATTTCATCACGTACACAATTCCATAGTATCATAAAAAAGATAAAATAAATGCACGTGATTTGTTACTTTAGATTATAAACTGTTAAAACATTTGATAAATTGATAATATTCCATTAAGGTATCAAGTATACAATTTTAGAATGTGATGTTATGCAAATTAATACCTGTCAAGATATCGTATTACTTAACTTCATATAACTACTTTAAACGGTACGCGTTTCGGACTCCATTCAGATCACCGGGCGGGGACTACTTCAAAGGATTCAAGGCAAAGGCTTAAACAGACATTTTTGAAATTCACAATAGATTACACAAGAGATGTACTATCTTTTATGCTATTCAATTTTGTACTAGTGTATGCAATAAAATCTTTAGAAGATAAAGAGGGCGTACAACTCAATAGTAGGCCCTATTAATCAGCTGTTTGCATAATGTGTTACTGATGTAGTATTATCAGGTAATAGCGAGGAAACAACTAAACGCCAACACACTTTCTATAAAAAACGTTAGAAACTGGGGGTAAATATTAATAAAACCAATTATATGATCACACATAGAAATACAGTATATGGACCTAATTGAAAAGGACAGTTAATGATAAATGAGATATATTTTGAAGAAGTGGCTGAATCCAAATACTTGGAGACAATACTTTCAAAACAGGAATGAGGTGCAGAAAGACATTAAAAGTAGACTCAACTTTGGAAATGCATGTTATGCTTTACAGAGATTCATGTCATCCCATCTTTCTTAAAAACGTTAAACTAAAAATAGGCCTATATAAAATGAATATTCTTCCGCCTATCATTACATGGATGGGAAACGTGGACTCTTACTTTAGATGAGAAAAAAGACTAGGAGTATTGAAATATAGAGGAATAATCATACAACATCTACAAAATGTCAATATCAAGCTGCTGCTTCAAATCTGGGAATAAAGTTCTTTGAAAAAAAATTTATTATAGATAGACGAAAATATTGGAAGGGTCATATAGAAAGAATGGAAGAAAACCGGCTTGCAAAAAGAGCTAAAGAAGATAGACCAATGGACAGGAGAAGAACAAGAGGAAGACCAGCCAAGAGATGGATAGACAGTGAATGCACATCCAGTACGTCTTTCTCCGAGGAGTGATTTTGGAAATAAACAGGATGAAAATCCTACAAATTAAGTTTAAGAAGAAGAAGAAGAATGGACCAGAGAGAGATGAATGTACAGGTGATAGACGACATAACAATGAGTTATGGTAAACCAGATGTAATAAGAATGGTTAAGTCTCGTATACAGCGATTAGCAGGACACATGACAGGTATTGGGGAATGATAGAGGATTACAACTTCTAGTAGGAAACGAGAGAAAACGTGCAGTAGGTAGGCCAAGAATGAGACGAGATAATCATATTAACCGTGATTTAAGAGAGGTGAATTATACAAGGAATAGTTGGAAAACATTAAATCAGTATAGGGACGTATGAGAGCACATGTTCACACGACCATGAACCTCCAAGTTTGAAAGTGTCAATTAGCTAGTTAGTTTAGGCATTTTGGAGAATATTGCATCATCAGCATAAAGATACCACGATCTGAAAGATCTACATTTTTATATAGTTAAATTAAGTTGAGGAAGGCATTTATCTATGGTCATTTATCATCTGAAAGACATGGGAATGTATAGCATTTTCATAATTAAAGTATTAAAATAGGTTTGAATAAAAATAAATGTATACAAACTGTAGATTGAATACATCACTGTGTCCCAGCCGTTCTCCTGAAAGTGTGGATAGGTAAATTTGTTACACGTTGCGGAAGACTGAGTAAAATGATAATGCATTTTCTAAATTATCCTTAGTGATAAAATATTTGCTTTTATTTGTATATAATATATTTTTATTACTGTGGGTTAGATAAATGAATATCGGAACAAACCGTGAAGTTATTACCTTAACAGGTATCATCATTAACATTTTAGGTTTACATTTTTTTTGTGAACTTGTTCCTAAGTTTCAGGATACCCTCGACAGGCCCACCTTTTACTTTTTGTCTTTCTCTGCTTGTAAATCCTTTAGGTTGGTACAATGTGCTTTTTAAGTCGGTTTGCATAAATTCGCAGCAAATGATTCTGCCAATTATTCTGATAAGTCTGAGTTCTTTTATAATGTATCTTAAGAGGTTTTAATTTTTATAATTTTACGAAGACTGTTCAATAAAAAATGCTCATTTTTTGGCAGCATACTTTTAGTCATCCTCCGAATGTTGCTATTCCTTTTCAATCTAGTCTCCTTTGGATGCAGTCTACTACTGAAAATGGAAAACGCCTCCCACTAAGGCGTTTATTCAGATTAAGGAATAGAAAAAATCACATAGGGCTAAATCCGGACTATAGAGAGGGTGAGAGACACACTTCTCTTTGATTTTTGCAAGATATTCAGCAGCAAAATTTACGATATGCAGCCTCGCATTATAATGGTGCCGCATCCAGTTTGTTGCATGAAAATGCGTCCTTTTGCGCCTGATATGGCCTTGAAAGGTTATTGGAACATATCTATAGTACTGCCCTGTTACTATTGTGTGTGCTGGTACGACATGTTAATAAACCATTTCATGAATATAAAAAAATGTTTACCATAACTTTCCTAGGAGAAGAAACTATTATTATTATTATTATTATTATTATTATTATTATTATTATCGGCAAGAATAACAAAATTATATAAAATACAAAATAATACAATAAGAGAAATAATGAATATAGAAAATGATATTGCACAAGAGATTGAAGAAATCCAACTAAGATGGTATAGACATATAATGAGAAGAAGAGGCACACAAACAAAAAAAGAAGTATTGAAATGGATACCTCCTGGAAAAGGGAAACGTGGTAGACCAAAGCCAATGTGGATAAAGGGAATTCAAGACAACATGAAGAAGAGAAATATGACAGAAGCAGACACACAAGACCGAGAAGTGTGGAAGAAAAAAAAATATATTTTGGTTGAGGATACCTTGTAAATAACAGAAACAATCCCGAAATAATTAATAATAATAATAATAATTAAATATAATAATAATTATTATATTGTTTTATTTTTTTGCGATGAAGAGGATTTCCACACAGAGCTTCGCTGTTGGTTGTCAGGATGAAAATGACGTAGCAAAGTGTCATCATCATTTATTACCTTTGAAAGAAACTTTGGATCACTTCCATAGTAGTCGTAGGCGGTACTGAACATGTTCTCGACTTGCACACTCTTTACAGACAGACTTTGCAACTTCTATTGCATGTACATGACGCATTAAGCCAACAAAATATCGTAAAACCGAAATATTGCGTGTTAAATTATAACTGTAAAAATAACTCTTGCCTAAACCAGGAAGTGAAGAAGAAGAAAATCATGATAATTGTTTATTGAACAGCCCTCGTATATTCCAAAATTTTGTTCATGGCCTTAGATGTAATATTGAAATTAATTTATTTAGGCAACTATTGGCTTGCAATAGTTAATACTTTATAATAACTAATCACATTGTAGAAACTATTTCATGCGAATAACTTGCCTGAATAATTTCATTTCAATACTATGTTCGAAATTTACCAAACTGCGTCATCGCATTTTACTTTCCCATCTACACCGCCGTATGGACAAGGGCTAGCAGTTGAACTCTTACAGTTAGAAAAAAAAATAATTGAAGATGTATAGGTACTTTGGAATCGGCCCATTGGACGGCGTATTGTTGGCGCCATAAAAAAAATCGTAATTAGCTGATATGGTACGGAATAAATCTCACCATAACATCTTAGTAAAAACAACCCTGTTGTAATTTGAATAGAAGTTCACTACTATGGGTATACTGAGATTTTAATTAGAGAGAAATTTGTGTCTGTTCCTAGATTAACTGAATAGTACAATTTGATGGCACGGCAGCACACAAAGGTGGAGATCTTGGATTCAAATCCAAGTCAGGCAGAAAAAATTCTATTTAGTTGTATGACCTTAGATGTTAAATTGTATGTAAGTAACAATGGAGTAAAAAGACCCTAGTTAATAAAACTATCATATTATTTTAGGTTACATTATATATAACATCATTGACCTGGACAACACCTGAAGCATCCTGAATACTACACTTCTACGAAGTAAAATAGCTTCTTCATTAACATTTGAAAACTTTCTGTTATTGATTTCATCATTATTGTTAATATTTTATATCCAACAACATTACGTTGCAAGTAAAGAAAACATAACACTTTTGTTCTTCCTTTGCTATAACTGCTAACACACAACGTTAAACTGTTACTTTTAGCGTTCACTTGATCACTTCACACGTTTCCTTCCCAGTTGATATGTGACATAGGATAAGGGATTTTGAACAGTGATGCATATACTGTTACTTTGGCACATGAAAACATTTCATCAATCCACATGAATTGTTATTTGTTCACAATCTTTAATAACGTTGTGGAAGGGGCAAGTTTTTCCGTCGTATACGTTTTTTATGCAGTCTTTGTATCATCAACCTGTTTTAGAGAAATATTTAACAGTTTGTCAAGGAACACCAGAAAACATTATTTTTAATTTAAATCTGTGTAGTATATATTCCAGTATCATCCACGGCTCTTTTTGTGCCAAGCTAGGCTGATAAATGGCAACATTACGGTCTATTTTCAATTTACACACCATTCGGCAGATCACCACGTAAATGATATTTACTTGTGTTGTTTTCTGATGGGAATGTAGGATGAGTGTAGGGTTAAGTGTTTGTGTACAATGTAAGTGTGTTGTGAGGGTTGATGATGAAGAAATGGGAGAAGGCAAAAGTCGGCGCCGGCACATAGTCTACTCCTGTCGAAAAGCACCAAGGAGACCGCCAATCTTAACGTTCCCACCCGACGGATGACTTCGCTATCAAACATTATCACATCCCTTCTCAATGTAAATACTGTGGGAAGATTTATAGTTTAATCCAGGAATTTGAAGCACAATCTAGCTATTAAAATTGTATATTACCACTCCTCCGATCCTAACCCCCAAGGATTGAATATTGTACAATTAAAATTTCAACTCGGCCGGGTATCGAACTAAGAACTGCTAGTTAGGAAGCAGCCTTTCTATCAATCTGAGGTTCCACTGAGGGCTTATTTGAAAATAATTGTATATTATTTATATTTCTAACAGAAAATGCTGATTAACCGATGGCCCACAGTTTAAATAGTTTAACAAAACAAATCAGGGGTGTAGGCCTACTTACCGCGTGGACCAACATGGGTTAACGTTAGTGGTAGCAAAATTTTGGGAGCGGCAGATTTTTTATTTTTTTGCCGTAATGAAAATATCAGCTAAAATGTGTGTTTGTAATAAAAAAAGCGAGCGTTATATTCGTATATCGTAATTTGAGAAAACCAGGTATAACAGCTGAGGACCAGACATGCTGACCATAATATATAGGGACATTATGTCACCGCTATACTGGCTTGATGATACTCCAAGGAGACCTAGGTTTGTCGCGCCATGGAGTTATTTTTATATTCAAATAATGACCGCTTCTGTGGTTTACCGGGTAGAATGTTTGAATAGTATCCCAGAGGTCGTGGATTAGATTTCCGGTTATACCAAAGAAATCTGAAGAGCTACTTGATATTAGAAGTTATGGAATTGAGTTAAATGTACTGGAATTGAGTTTGAAGGACAGAATCCCTGTACGTACTCTAATTCTACTTTTAACCACTTAAGTTGGCCTTTGCTCTTCGGATTTTTTTTTTCAAATGCCCCAGGTTGTCTTTCGAAATTCCTGGTGTTCTCTCCTGGCATGACGTACTTGTAACCCACTTCTGAGATTGGGGCGCCAGGATGACGGGGTTACGTTGCCCCGATGATATGATGGGTGATGATGATAGTGGTGCGCCAGAAGAGTCCCTAATCCTAAGCTTAATGTAAGATGAATATGAATGATGATGATTGCGATGACCATATGATTTCGGGGACCGTTTGGGACTTAAAGTTTTCCTGACATTTGTCTTACAGGTGAGGGAAAACTCCGATAAAAACCTCACCAGAAAAACTGTCCCGACCGGGGATCGAACCCGGGCCCGCTGTATAACAAGGCAGCACACTATCTCGAGACCACAGCGGTGTCGTCCTCCAGATTTATTTAGTTCATTATGTTACATTAATAATTACTTAAATAAGAATCACTTAAAGTACACAAATTATTATTTTATTTAACGACGCTCTGTAAAAGTCATAATGAGAGTTGCTGTTTAAATCTGGGTATAAAATGGCTCGGTAGTTAATTCAGGTTTGAGATTGTTTTCTTCTTCATGACGCGACAGCCTATCAGCTGGTTACTGGCCTCATATACATTTGTGTTAATCATGGAGGTGTAATTCATCCAACCGGTATAGGGGCAACATTATAGCTGATATCACAACCTGGAGCCGATACTTATTGTAGCTACCAAAACTCCTCACTATTGTACCATATTGATGGAGATTCCATGAGAAAATGTCTTCTCCATGGGGACTCGTACCAGCGATTGCTCCATATCTCTGCATAAAGGCATTAAAGCGTTCGGATACGGTGCGGGAGTATCGGAAACTTATTGTGGGAAAACCAGAGGGAAAGCTCCAGTACATAGGACAGTGATGAGGTGGGAGAATAATATTAAGCGTATATTTGAGGGAGGTGAAGTATGCAGGAAATTATTGGAAAATATTAGCTCAGGTTAGGGATATGTGAAAAACATGTCCAATGCGGCCGTAAACCAATGCCTTGAAGTATTCTAATATGATTGAATTATGTTCGCGGTATTATAAAACAATATTTAAGCCTGTTTTTAAATAATTGTTAATCACACAAAAAAGGAAATTTAACACTTAAAACGTATTCCAGCAATTGGTACTAAGATGTAAATAACAATTTGAATCTACTTTTTATAATTAAATCTTTTAAAGCATAATATTTCTGATATTCCTATGATTTATCACATTTCTCATAAATATAACTATATTTGTAATTTTTAATATAGCAGTAATTAAAAAAAAAAGTCGAACTTAAATTCACATATGTAGATTTTATTTCTCAGACAATCTTAAATATATTAGGGCCAAACTCCTGTAAAAAAGATCCTATACTTCAAAGTTAGTGATCAAATTAATATATATTTATATTATACTGGATGTTCGGAAAAAAATACAAACATTCCATAGAAGGTAGTATGTAACAAGGATTAATTTTCCAACGGAGTGATGAATTTTAAATCTCCATCTTGGATCCGAAAGTGTGTCCCATGATTAAAGTAAATTAATTACTTAATGGTAGATAAGACGGGATTCTTGAAATACTTAACAATAGCTTGGTTACTTGGCCCTTGTTGTCTAGTAGGGGCAGCGCAGTACGTCACTATATATTTATTTCCTTGCTTCCGAAAGTATATGTAATATTGAATGTCAGGGATATGTTATAATATATTAATTATAAAATTGGTACCTGGTAAGTCAGTCGTTCTCAACTAAATTATTAAACTTCATCAAGCAATTCCAATATGGAGGCCTTTCAAAAACAATGTTTCATCTTCTGCATTTTAGCTTTTAACTCAGTACCAGTTAAAATGCAGAAGATGAAACGTTGTTTTTGAAAGGCCTCCATATTGGAATTACTTGATGAAGTTTAATAATTTAGTTGAGGACGATTGACTTACCAGGTACCAATTTTATATTTTCTTATTACATAACCTCAACGGTGCTTTAATATGAATTTTAAAAGTGATGGGGGATATGTTATATAGAAAGAGCTCATATTAATCTTCATAACTGTTAAAGGTGATTCAGGTCTAGTTATCCAGATAGTTATTACAAGTTGGTTTTATTTAAAAACACATAAGGGTCTTTACGACTTTCGCCATGTGGAGTTTACATTGCACCACTATACAGTAAGAAAGTATTTTGATGAAGAAAGTACCAGATTTATAAATTTTGTTATAAAATTAAAATTATTCGAAATCACGTAAGCCTGCTTATTGGAACGGTTGAATGTAAACTGTTATAATAAATAGAGAGAGGGAGCCGGGAGATCTGGCAATGGTGCGAACGTTTACGATTGGCATAGTCCCGCCTGCCATGAAATAATTCTATTATAATAGTAATATCTTATAAATTTATAATTGTGTCTACAAAGAGGATAGCAAGTAAATATGCAGGAGGCCTATTGGATCAAAATGGCTATCATATAATCCGGAAATACTCAGGATGGTGCCAATAATGCGGGATTCCTTTAACGCAGGGCGGAAAATTGAATGGAGGTCATATTCAACACTTGCTGTGCAGAGTAGGTGAAAGAACTCGCAGTAGAAAATTACTACTCTTACAATACTAATTGATTATTAATCAATATATTTTATGCTTATTGTAAAGCACATAGGCGTTAGAACAGGCCATATGTTACAAACTATTGTAATTATTTTCGATTATCTTTGATTACATCTCTTGTTCATTACCTATAGTTCGTTTGGCTTAACTTTGCAAGAAATTTGTAGAAAGAGACAGCTGTGCTCACCTCACCCACTCGCACCAGTGTTTCCGGTGTTCTTCATCAGATGTTAATAGGGGTAAGGGGAAAGACGAAAACTGACAACAGGGTGGGTTCTTTTCTTTTGTAACAGGACGAAAGCGGTCAAGGATCTACCCTTATATCTCCATATCTCTCTTTGCCAAGTTAAGCCGTTTTACGTGGAATATTTGAAGGGTGTGATTATTTTTATTAGATTAAGTTTGTAAGTTTGCAATCCGTTCTACCCATAATTCATAGCTATATTCGTACATTCCGTACTTTTTATATCGGGATTTTTAGGTTACATCAGGCCTGGGGGGGGGTCTAGATACTCAGTTTGAGTACTCCTCTCTTTGTGTAACGTTTTTGATCTGATCAGTGGGATGCAAAGTAATGCCTATACGTCACCAATATATTTCTATTATAGCATATGCATTTTGAAAGACACAGCACTGATCTGGTTTGTGCTTTTTCTTATCTGTTGTCAGTGTGCATTGGCGCTCTCGGAGAGCACAACCCCTTGTTCTGGGTTAGATCTTTCTCTATTTCTAATTTTCGTACTTTGTTCGGACCAAAACCACACTCTCATACAAATATATATATATATATATATAATCAGTAAATGAATCAAATCTTATACATCATCTCATATTTTGTATTCTTTCTAGGAACTAGTTTTAAGGAACTTTCTTTCCTCCCTCTGATGGTGGACCGATGAATCTCCAAATCAGATATTTTAATTATTTTATCTTGGTGTTTTTGGGTGTAGATTTTCTCAAACTGCGTGAATTCCTTATACTACAGAGTAATCACAACATTAATTCGTCCGTTTTTACGTTTTTTTAATTGGACCGCCTTCTGCAAAAAAAAAAAAGAAAAAAAGAAAAAGGAACCAAGCCACAAGATAAATGAACTGAAAAAAAAGCATTTAAAATTAAATGTGAATAAAAATAAACGTCAACTTATTACTTCAACTAACAGAATATCAAAGTGCTTCTATTTTATGAGAAGGATGGTAACTCAAACATTTTTTAATTGAGATTTTACACTTTTTGTTGTTTGGTTCTTTATGCAGAAAAATAAATGTGACATATTCCGTGTTTTCTTACTTGGTTCATAGATGGCATAAGAATGTGGGTGGGGGGGTTTGGATCTTTTTCTGCTGGACTTGGAGCGATACTTGAGGAAAAATAATATAGCATTAACTCATATACTCGTATTTCAAATTTGAGGGTTGGTTCGTTTTTGCAGACTGTGGTCCAATTAGAGTACGGCGTAGTTTGGTTAGCTAATTCAATATGCTACAAGCTACAAGTTCGAGTTACGATAGGGGTCAGGATTTTTTTAACTGGCCTAAATATTCTGGTGGCACCATAACTATGGAGTCGATTCTAAGTACCAGAAGCAGGGCTGACAACCCGGTTGATATCTCGTGTCGATTGTCCAGTAAAAGTGAGAGCATTAATTTCCTACTACCCCAAGTATTTTGAAAGGCCTCAAATGGAAGCAATTTACGTAATATTTTATTAATTTTTTTCTCTATAGGCCTGCAATCACTAGGGCTAGGAGTTTTATGATGTAGCATTTTTTTTGGTAAGTGACATGTCGCTTATGTTTGTTATGAAAAAAAACTAATTGAATTAAAGTAATTTTTAAAGTTATATTTATTGCATATTTGGCTATTTATATATGATACAGCATATTTTAGTAAGTTAAAGGTCATATTTGAAGAAGGATTTTTTTCTCCATACAATTTATTTCATCAGTTCATTAGAGTTGTTTCATTTCTCTAAAACTATATACGTGTTTTATTTTCTGGAGATTTATAAAAATCTATATTTTTCCCTTATTTAATTTGAATTCACAATAGGGGCTTTATCTGTACGCATCAGTGTGAAAACATTTGTGTATTGTTTTGTGACAATCAGTTATTGAACAGTGTTGAAGTCGGAAGTGTGCGTTGTACAGTTAAGGGAAAACGCCTGGAGTAAAGCAAAGTGTTACAGTAACATTAAAACATTTCAATAGACGAAAAAGCGTTTTTGACTGATGCGAAAAGAAAAAAAACTGTAGCTTGGCTGTTATACAATATCAAATTCCATACTTTTGCTTGCTTCTTATATGCACTTTATTCGTTAATAGTTGACTGTCATAAACTGACTTATCTATAATAGCGTAGCCCAGTGTTGAGCATAGCTTCTCCTTTGTTAGGAATTAATAGACCAAATTCATGTAGTTACCTTATTTGTCCATAGATGCCATGAGTGGCATGCAGTCAACACACCGACTCAAAGAGACATCTAGCATGCAACTAAGGTATTACTAGGACGCTTGAGATCGATAAATTTTGCTTAGAGGTCTTTTTTATTCCGACTTAAGAATTTTTTACGAGCGTGAAAATCTTCAGATGGATTTTTCCATCCTAAAAAAGAATCCATGGACCGCGGCCGGGTTTGAACCCGCGACACTCGAAGCAAGGAGCATAATCACTAGTCCACCGCGGCCGACTAAACTGAATTACTACCGTTTTTATTTTTCTTTATAAATATTACTTATTATTGTAATATTGTCAGGTCATATTTTTGTGCTAAGTGCATATTTTTTGTAAATTTTAGGTTATAACTTCATATTTTTATATGCATATTTTGACGATTTTTAGTCATAAAAATTCTAGCCCGAATAATCACATTCTGAAGATAGGCCTATTCGTTTTTAATTACAATAAATATTACTATCCTTCAATATATCATAACTGAGAATACATTAATTTTAAAGCTCACATTAACATAAACATTTGTTTTCTTGTTTTGTTACATACTACCTCCTCTGTAAATATTGGGGGGGGGATTAATCAGTTTGTATAAACTTAATTGAAGGTCTCCTAGAATATGGATGTAACCTACAGTTATGTGTAATTTTCGATTTGGATAGAACCGTATCTTTAGCCAAGTTCAATCGAGTGATAAATGATGCAGTAAGACCAACTACTTAACTGGGTAAGTTGGAGAAGATTGGATAAATAACAGTGAATATTGCTTTCATGTTGACACCAAAATTATCTTCACAGGAATTGATGGTTACACTATTTTACGAGGGAGCAAATCAATTCTTAAAGCCATTAACATTGAATGTTAAACAAAATTGAGGTTTAGGGTTAGAAGTTATTTTATGTAATTTTATAATATGAGACCCTCTTCTGGAGTTTTCACAATATAAAGTGTACAAGAGCTAAATATAGTCAGAAACTGCAGGAAATATGTCCAATACATTAATCGAACAAAATAGTGCCCATAATCTAGTTCAAGGAAGAGGGAATAAAGAATGCAATGAACTAGTGGCTACCATTCTCGCCTCTGTATTCGCGGGTTCAGATTCAGTCGGGATCCATAAAATTGATTCAGGAAGAAAAATCTTGAGTGTGGTTTCCTTCGGTAGGGAATCCTGTATTCTACATTTACAGGTCATCAAGCTAGAAATAGGAGGATACCGTAATTGTTCTTGCACGATTTAAATCCTGACACGGTAAGGAGCGTAGTTAAATAGACTTAGACTTTGTTCAACTTTTTTTTTTTAATTATTGTGCTCTTACTACCGCGAGAAGTTACCTGCTCTTCAGTTACATTTGACTGACTGTTTACTTTCGATCATCAATGCATTCATTCATGAATTAAACATTGTCCTAACATTGAGTCGTTCAGTGAGGACTTCTGAAAAATTATACAGTGTGCTCATGAAGCTCTAGGACAATTTGTATAACCTAGTTGAAATAGGCTACAATACAAACTGTAAATTGGTATCTACTACCAAGTCAGTGTTCCACATTGCCTACATCAATTTCAAAACAAGTTTCCCAATGACGTGCACCATATCGTCGCCCGGAAATCTTCGTCAACATACTCACTATAACCATTTCACTCGCCTAGCGTTTGTGGTCTTCAAGCATTTGCAGATTAGAAAGTTGTTGTTTGATGAAAAAAGCCAGAGAAGTGAGATCCGGCAAATGCGGTGCCCACGTACGAGGAGATGACCTTCCAATCTATCAGTTGTGAAACTCTCATTTAAGATATTCACGTACTGTTAGAGCAAAGTGTGCTTGTGTGTTCTAAATTATTCTTTGTTTGCTTGTTTTTATGTAAGTTGTTTAATTAAAGATCTTCTTCCAATAATGATGTAAGCATCAATAATGGGATGTTACTTAAGGTATGAATGTTATTATTGCAGTATTCACTGTTATCTATGTAATATTCCAGAACTTGCTCAGAAAATAGAGTCTAGTTGATATGCCGCTTAGTATGTGGCATCATTCTACACTCAATTGTGGTTAGCTATAAGATGGTGCTTGATCTAAAACAAATGTCACATAGAATAAATAAATTGTTGTTGGTAATATCATTATTTGGGGGGAATATTCAATTAAACAATCTTTATATTCAAAGTACCGATGTACTAAAAAAAAATATTGGAGTAAAAGGGTAAAATTTGGCAAATTCGCAATGGCATTTCTTCAAAAAAATAATTAATGTTTCTGAAACTTGTTCTTTGTTCATATATAGAAAATACATTTTTTGTTTGTTTTTTTGAAAACACAAGAAAAAGTTGAAATCACAAGTTATTGATTTCTTAAAATTAAAATAAGTATTGCGAAGAAATTATGAAAGTTTTTCCTAAATCGTTGTTAGAATGAGCTATAGTGTCATTATTTTTACGATGAGGGGAGAACACGTTGCTGACTGGAAGTAAGTAATCGGTCGATAAAGTCTCATGTATATAATCTCTTAATTTAAGCTCAAGGATTTCTCAACTTCAATTACAGTTGAATCGTTTCAATGCGGAAGAGCCTCAGTGTATATTTTATAAACGAAATTGAGATTTTTGGGTTAGTGTGATGTGTATGATGTTTCTTGAATATTGCTCATATATTTATGTTATTCTCACAGCAGTGAAGTCATGAAGCCCTTTTATTGTAAAATATGCAGAACACGCTAATACACCATAAAAACACATATCTGAAGTATCGTAATGCATCTGCATGAATCGATTCAGTTAGAATAATCACTAAGCCTTGTTAATAATTCTTGTGAAATTCTGATTTTTAATTTTTTAAAAGTCTTGCGTCGTAGCCAGTTGTCTAAGGCATCATGCCTTGTCGCTGGTTCGAGACATCATGGGGAAGAAATTTTCTCATGAAATTTCGGTTATATAGAACCGATGCCGACCCAGATAGTGTTGAATTTGAATGGCTACAATAAGGAGCGACTTCAAGTCGAGCTATAGTTTGTATTTTAATTTAACGTCAATCTTTAACAGTTCTAGTCAGTAGCGTCGCAATTCAAATCTGACGTGAAAAGAGCGACAGATACGTATTTGTGCTGTAAATATATGACTAATTATATTTCTTTTGGATTATTTTTTTGTATTTGTATTTTAATATTTTTGGCACAAGATCCACGGTTTTAATTTCCCTTTGAAGGAGGTCACGTTCAGGACTTTTACTCCCTTAATAATCCATCGACTCGGATAGGTCTGAATCTTCGACTCATGGCACTAGAGGCGAACACATTGAGCATTGTCCAACAAAACCGGCTGATTTCAGGTTGAGAAAGCCAGTTATAACGACTGGGGGCCCGATATACTCACCACATGTCATTCCCATACTGTCTGAATGTTCATCCACCTCTGTAAATGATACACGTGGATATGATGACAGCTGTAAGCTGGTAGGCAAGCGGCTTCTGCCCTGTCGATTCATTCAGATTTCTGAATATATAAAAAAGAGCAGACTTTCGCGGTCCATGTCTTAATTAAAGCTTAATTAATTTTTTTTGTTATCCGGGTGACGTCGAGTTCTAGTGATTATTTCCGACGTTTCCACTATAATGACTTTCTTCAGAATTGGTTTGAGATCTGTGTCCATAAATTCGTTTGTTATATACGAATATCTTAAAATATGAAAAATGTGACAACACAAGGACATAATTTTCAACATCTTCTGTAACAAAGTTAGCTAATTATTTTACTCTAATTGAAGTTGAGATATCCGTGAGGTTATGTACATGAGACTTCCCGGCCAATTGTTTTCTTCCAGTCCGCAAAGAATTCTCTGCGCATGGCAGATATATCACTGTATTATGTTAGACACATTAAGACGTTTTATTGACCCAATTGAAAAATCGTAAAATCAATAGTGTGTACTATGTATTTTATATACTACATTTAAATTTGATTAATATATTTAAATGCGTTACTGTAAAGCTCATCTTGCGTATGAAAAAATAAGTACAATGAATATCTATGTCAACCAAACTATTGCTAATATTTTTATATATGATATGTTATCAAGGAATTGATTTTTTATATAAATACAATTCTGTTGAATACTTCATACATTGTTTCAAGTATACTTTGAATTTTAAGTTAATTTAGTACGTACATTCCCTTGAGACTAATTTGGGTCCAGTGATTTTTAAAGATGGCAAAAAAAACTGTCAAAATACATTGTTTTAAAATTAGTATTTCTCATAATCACAGCTGTAATACATTTATGAAATATATTTACACACATTTAAAATATACATGTACTGTAAAAGTACGAAGACTGGTAAATATAATTTGTCGATATAACCTCTCGGTAACATTTACCGTTATAGTGCTGTAAAATTACCATCTATCTTATTAGATTTATACATTTTGAACATTAACCAGAGTTGTTCATAAATCTTAGGGTTTACCGATTCGAGCTGATAAAATCGTATTATTTAAAACAAAAATATTTGACCTAATCTAACCTCTGCTCACTGCTACATAGGCTCAGTTTGTATCCAGTATCGTGTGGGTACGTATGTTAGACATTGCGAATAGTGCATTTTGTGTTAGTTTTTTTGTCTTGCATCATAAGTTAGGTTTGGTTAAATATTTTTATTAAATTAGTTTGATTTTACCAGCTCATATAATGTACTAATATTTCTTGGTAAAATTTCAAGTTGTACACTTCTAACAAGACATTTTGGGATGTTACCGCACTATAACGGCAAATGCTAGGTTATTCCGATAATTGTAAAATTTATCGGTCTTCGTACATTTCGTACATACGTGCGTGTTCGTAATTTCATAAGTAGTTCTTTTGGTCTTATGCAGTGGCGGCTCCTGCCTAAACTTACTGGGGGATTTATTAGAATATTCTACAAATTAGCTTTAAAATAATTTAATAGGGTGAGTAAACAATTTGAAATTCTTAATAAGCAAAATATCATTGGAATATCTTAAAAACTATTTTCTCGCCATTACAACACTCAGAACACGATACTTTTGATCTGGTTCGTTACTTTCCTCAATTTTTTTTTGTGCTGGATGTTCACCACTGCTAGAGAATGAATATATACTATTATTTCCCCTAGCCTCTCACCTTTCTTCCAAGCCTAAGAACAAAGAATACAGTTTTAGCACCCAGGTGACTTCTTATTTGTTGCTAAGGTTCATATTCATAAGATCCCTAGACAAACTTGCCTATTTTTGTGCCATCTTTTAAATCCAGGGATCAAATGTAGACCGAGAGGACTATGTACGTACATTGAGGAATGTTTTCTGAAGATAGAATATGCCAAGAAATTAATTATTTATATAAATTTGTCATTTTAATTTGATAATCCATGTTGAACGTCTCATATTCTTGAAGCTTTAGGGGAAACTACCCTAAACTGGTATCTTAAATTTAATTGGACTGAACAGGATTTACAGTTAAAACAGCATACTGAGGTCTCGGTTTCCATTCTTGTCTTTGTTTCCAGTATAGATTCTGGAATGAGACCCACTAAGCATCGTGAGAACAACTCAATAGCTACCGTACTTGTTATGAAAAAAATCTGATTAAGAAATCTGTAACTAATGTTGAGAGATTTACGAGACGATAACCAAGCGATTTGGTAGCTATTGGTAGCAATCATTTCAGTTGGTCATAGCTGTAGGTCTAATGCTGCAAACGCAGCACTTTACTAGTTCGTTTTCGATTATAAAAATTGCTAGTGAATAATTGAATTTGTTTGTAAGATCACATCTTTGCTTTTATTAGGTTTTAGCGGACATAATATATTTAATTCATGCAATAAACATATATCATCCAAACTTTTAGTGAATTCCGAAAGAATGAAGCTATTGAGATTGTTCTCGTGGAAATATTTTAAATTTTAACAAATATTCATCGATCCTACGTAGCTGACACCGAAAATGAAATGACAATATGTATGTGTATCTCGAATGTCACCAACCAGTATATATATATATATATATATATATATTGGCTATGCCTATTAGCGCTCTAGTGGCAGAAATTTTCGTTTTTTTCGGAACTAAACTCGGAATGTAGCTGTCAATAAAGGAAAGTAAGGTCGAATTCGTTAACCCGCAAAATTAGACGTTTAATTAATTCACATGAATTGAGAATTTATAAATAGTTCTAGCGGCCGGAATTTTCGTTTTCTCCGCAACGTAACTGGAAACATACGATTTATTAACAAATAAATATATATTCTGTCAACTAGCAAAATTGGATAACAAATTCGACTTGCCTAGGATTCCACTTAATTTACACAGTTCCTGCGTGTCAGAGTATTTTTAATATGCAAGGTTTCATTAGGAAAAAGATCAACACGCAGGCAGGGATCGTCATGATATTTTCGGTATAAAGAATTGCGATTCTTTTATCTACGTAAATTATACTTTTTGTTTCTCTCCTTGGCGCGATAGGTCTTCTGGTCTCACATCTACATGTGTCAACGCAGAGGTGGTTGATCTACAAGCCTGTACGCCTTTAGGGATAACGTTACCTGAAATAGATAATGTAAAAATCGTAAATTGCAATGAAAACAAGTGCTAGTTTTGTCCTTGTCTTGTTTAATTAATTACTCATGTAATTTTTGTATTGTTTATATTACATGTTATGACTTTTACAGTGTCTACTTGAGGTAATTTTTAGTTTGTATTTATAATATGTCAGAACTCATCACGACCCGAAGATGCTACATGTTTAACATATTACTTTGTGATAAATCACCGGAGACCATGGATTCCTTATATCAAAACACTTAACCTACATTCCTCAACAACTTGTTAAAGTTTGTAGGCAGAGCTCTGTTCCACTCTGTATCTCGCTCACGCATTATTGTGCGTCTGTGTTTGCCGCGTTAGGTCACAAGTTAAATATCTCAGACTCCTGTTCAATCCATAAAAAAATTAAGAATTAATTTTGGGAAACTGTGTGTGGTAACAACCCTGTAAAAATGTGAGTTTAGGATAGAATCCCTGTTGATTGGTCTTTGGTACAGTTCTTATAATAGACACTTTTACGAGAGATTATACTATCTCTAAATTCTATTTAGTTTCGGGCTTGAATTTCCTTCTCATCTCGTTCCTTGGTATTGCTTGTCATCTGCGAACATCAAGTTGTTACTATCCACAAGTATATATACAAAAAGAAAAAGCCTATTTCATTCCAGTGAGAATGAATTGTTTTAACACTTTATTATAGTCTTCACAAATAAATGTCTCACAGCGCACTTTACAGTAAATGCACCACCATAAGGAAACTGAATGAAAATCTTGAAAATCCGAACCAACTGGAGGCCACTGAAGAACCATCTTGGTCACCTTCCACTGCAGAACTTCCTCCTGCGGTACCATCTCCTGTTTCCCTCAGAGAACCTTGGTAACCGTTGTATATATGCTGGCCGGCTTCATCTTCCGCTTCATTACTGGACTCGTCTGGTTCATCACGCTCTAGCGCACTTTTCCTATTCGGAAGTTCCATCTCTGAAAAAAAAAACACATATATTGCTAGATGTTAGCATATTTTATATCATACTATGTCGAATTACATATGTTAAGTTAGTCGGATAGTTTAAATGACACAAAGAGTAGAGTATGTGTAGGCAAACAATTTTCGGATACTTTTGAAATTCACAATGGGTTAAAGCAAGGAGATGCATTATCTCCTCTACTATTCAGCTTTGCACTAGAGCATGTCTCCAAATATTTAGTGGATGAAGAAGGCCTAGAACTCAATGGTATTAGTAGGCTGTTAGTTCATGCTGATGATGTAGTATTACTAGGCGATAGCCAGGAAATACTAAGGGCCAACACGTACACACTATTGAGTAACACTAAGACATTGGGACTGGAAGTAAACATCAGTAATACTAAATATATGTTCACACATATAAATTCATTATGTAATGGAAATGGATAGCTAATGAAACATTAGGGAAATTTTGAAGAAGTGGCTGAATTCAAGTACCTAGGAACAATAATTACAGATAGGAATGAGATGCACAAAGAAATTAAACATAGGCGCAGTTCTGGCAATGCATGCTATTATGCATTATAGGGATTATTGTCATCCCAACTCCTTTCAAAAAAGTTAACCTGAAAATATGTAGAACTGTTATTCTCCCGGTTATATTATATGGGTGTAAACATAGACTCTTTAAGGGAAGAAAGGAGATTACGAGTATTTGAGAATACAATTCTTAGGAAAATTTGTGAACTAAAGAGGAATGAACAGGTGAATGGAAAACTAACATAACAGTGAGCCACATGTTCTTTATAAGAAGCCAGATATAATATGAACAGCTAAGTCTTGTAGACTGCGATGGACAGGATATGTGGCACGAATGGGGAATGGAAGTGTGGCATGGAAACATCTTGTAGGAAAACCAGAGGGAAAATTGCCAGTTGGTAGACCAAGAATGAGGTGGGACGATAACATTAACCATGATTTGAAGAAGTAGATTATACAGGAGATGATTGGAAAGGATTGGCTCATGATAGGGATGTATGGAGATCTTAAGTCCGCGCGACCACGAATCTACGGGTCTGATAGTGCCACTAAGTTAGTTAGTTACGTAATTAAAAACAAGCCTGGAAAATGAGTTATAACATAAACAATTCTCAAACTCTTGATCACAGGCTACTTTTGCCAACATACGACTAAATGTAGCTTATGGTTACTAATGTTAACGTAAGTAATATTGAGAATACTGTGTTTATACGATCCGAAAGTAGTAAGTTCAGACTCGTCACCTTTAATTAGGTGTTATCTATCCTTGAAACCCCTTCACGACGCGTTACTAACAGGTGCGGCAGAAACAATGACCCATAATTTAAATATGTTATTTTGGCGTGAAGAAAAATAACTACACCTTATTGGTGTACATTGTTCGAAAGAACACATCCTGCCATTAATTATACATGTAACATTTTGTAAATTATATCCTTTAGGTATCCACCATTGTTGGCGATGTAATCTTCTGCACAAACACGCACATTCCATAACCTTACGAAGAGTGCCACCTATTATGGCCTCAATTTCGGTGTGAATGTTGCTTTTCAAGTCTTCAAGAGTTGTTGGCTTGTTAGCATACACTTTGGATTTTAGGAATTCCCACAGAAAAAAATCACAATCCGATAAATCGGGCAAACGGGATGGCCAGTTGACATTGCCAAAGCAGCTCTTATTCTAGCAATGTTGACCAGGGTGCGAACCGTACGTGGCCTACCAGGTGACTTAGTGTTGTCGCAGATGCTGTTGCTCTGAACTGCTGGACTCATCTCGTAATCGACTGTCGAGACGGAACTTGATCATTCCGACCAATGTTAAAATGTTGCAGGAACAAACGCTGTGCCTGTACGACACTGTCACCACATTTGAAAAAAACTTTTCTGTTACAAACACACGGTGTCTTTTGACCAACGCTCCATACTGACTGATAATGCCTTGAACTGCACTACGCATTGGTACCAATATCAACTCTCTAAGAAGCTGTGTCCAATAATGGCGGGCAATTTAAAACGAGTAATTATTTTTGCCGCATTCTGTATAAAAATAATTATTTAAAAGTACACAATATACATATCTCACATACCTGATATTGGCTAGATTATTTCCTCAGGAAGAGATACATAGTAACTTATTTTTTGGTTGTTTATATACGTACTCCGCATCGAATATAAGACAACTTATTTTATGTTGAAGCACATATTGATATTTATATTAATATAGGCTATATTTTTATTGAGATACCAAGACATTTATACCCTACCCCCATACACACATCCAACCAGAATGATACTTTTTATTTGCATATGCCATCTTACGACCAGTCCCTTTTCTATTACATTTTAATCATCCAATTATCAAAATATGAGATAATATAATCAAATAATATATTACAAATGCCAGGAAACTTTAAGGCCCACACCGTTTCCGAACATCATCTGGTTATCATCATATTCGCCAAGTTTAGTATGAACATGTGTGTGAATTGTGTGTTTCGTCTTAATGTTGTGTTGTCTTGGAAGAGGCCCTGACATTGAGCTGATCACACATTCTGAGAGGCCGTCCATATCCAAGAAGAGCTTCCCTTCCAAATCATACTAAGCAACCGACGTATCTTGGTCATCAGTTTTCTCCCCCTGATTTTATCAGTTCTGCTGAGATCCCCTCTGAAACTGATGCTTTATATATCCCATTTCAACCTCTAATGCACTTGGTTCTATGACTAGCATTTCTGCTGTCTGTAAAATTATCCTCTTCAATATTCTATTCTGAATGTGCATTTAATAGGTGATTAAAGTTACTTTAATATACCCCTGAAATATGCAATAATATCCCCATTTTTATTCCTAATTATGTTTGTTCTAGCCTTAAACCCTTTATTCTCTATCCTTATTCCCGGATATAATTCTGTGATGTTCCAATTTTTTGCATTAATTTCAAGATCATTCATTAATCTTCTCTCTCAAATTTTAAAGCTATTTTGAGAGTAATATAGTGAACCCCGAGCGAGTTTAAATAGGAGCCATCACAATTCATACGATCTTTCTAGTATTCTTTCCTAACATTGGCAGAATTGTAACCTACTTCTGAAGTTAGAACGCCTGGAAGGCAGGGTTTCGTTACCCCCGATGATATAATGGGTATTATATTATGATAATGAAGCACCAGGAGAGTTCTTAAATCTAAACTTAACCTAAATTCCAGATAATGGGTGACTATAAGAATAATTCTTTACAGGGAAGATTAAAAAAAAAACCTGTGGTCTGAGCAGGAATTGAACCCCGGACCTCCTGAATTACTATGACCATAATACAATGAGGTTGGCCACAATTTGTTTTTTAATCAAGACGAGTATTAAGAGTTTTATTTGTTGTGTGTCCACCGTTATAGTCTGGTGGTACCGTAACGTCCTTACCTCAGACGCGGCGGACAGTAGTTTGATTACCGGTCGGGACACGTTGAGTTTTTTTTCTCTCAGGGTTTTTCCTCATCTCTAAGACAAATGTGAGGAAACGTTAAGACCCAGATAGTCTCCGAACACCATCTGGTTATCACAATAATCCATATCATATTCGCCTTGTTTAGTATAAATTCGTAAGTGAATGAATGTTCCTTGTCTTAAATGTTAGTGTTGTCTCGGAGGTAGCTTTGACATTAAGATGATACTCATCAAGGGAGGTTTTCTATGTCCTTGAGTGGTCAATAAGTATGTGTGTGATCCAGAGTATCTTATCCCGATAGGTCGTACTCCTGTAAGAATAGCATCGGTAGAGTGAGACATGTAAACGTACATAGAAAGGAAAATGTTAAAGACAAAGAAATTCTTAAAAGTGTAAGGAAATAACATTTATAATAAATTGTCAAAACAGGAATATATTTATTGTAATTCTACATTGAAGTATACATTTTTTGTGGAGTTTTATCATCTTGGCGACTTTGCGACCCATCAGGTCGCCAGGGCCCACCAGTGATTCACGACCCATAGGCTAAGAAACGTTTTTATAGGATTGAAATATAGGACATATGTAAAACATATACATTTATTTAAGTACCTAGGATGATCATACGAAAATAATATTACTAACAAAACCACGACTTTTTGCAAATAACAGGAATCATGAATAGAATATTAAAACTCTCCCAAGTACAAAAAACACAAGACTAAAAATATATAACACTCTTGCAGTATCCATATTGCTATATGGATATAAAACATGGGTTATAAAGAAGAAAAAAAAAGATCCCGCATCACGGCAGCAGAGATGAAATTCGTGAGGAGAACAGCAAAATACACATGGCAAGTTAATATAACTTACACAGAAATATTAATAGGTCCTATTAGAACTTAAATCTGATCCCATTCTTGGAAAAATACAAAGTCAAAGAAACAAAATTTGTTAGACTACACATTTTGGAAAAAAATACTAGATAAGGACTGTCAAATTTAATATTATATAAAGATTTATTAAACACAACGTGTACATTATAATACAATTACTGGAAGTTATTGTCATCAGCATAGAATTTTAAAGGCTTACGTCTTGCTATGCAGTCAATAAGGTGGTATTGTTGACATTTTTGGTCGCATAACTTGCAGAGGCACTGGTTCGATGCGTGGTGGAACCCTTTTATGGTATATACTCTGTATATGTGTGGCGGTCCTCGTGAACACGTGTCTTAGAAATTTAATATTATATCACCCAGCTGAAAAACGAAGCCAAGGTCGACCATTTAGAAGTGTACTGGATAAATAATGAGAATAATGAGACCGGAACAGAACACCTGATTCTTATCCTTGCTGATGATGATAATGGATCTAATATGACATATAAGGTATGTTGTTCATAAGGTATGTTGTTTATGAACACCCTGTAACGGTAGGAGAGCAGGTCAGTGATGAAGCAGGAGAGTTGTAAGTGTGTAGGAGATGACATTAAGATATATATAGTAATTAGTTTAACATAGGTCAAAGAGAACTTTGCGGCGGCATGACTTCAGAAATGGCAAGTTGACACCGTAAGATGAAAGCAACTCCCCCTCCTTCCTCCCTCTAAACTCAAGCGATCACTTTCCGAAGCAGAAACCAAGTTTCCATCTTGTAATTTCGATATAACTGGCTTTAATTATATCTAGGTTCGGTTTTCGCGTACAATATCATTTTGTAAAGATACATTGATGCATTTTCCGTTTGTTTAGAGTATTACTGTTCAAAGGGAATTCCAATTAACACAATATCATATTATTGTGTAGAATGTTTAGGCTTATTGCCTATGAAATCAAGCTCTGCTCAAATTCTATTCTTTGGCATAACGTTAGAATCGTATAAATGCAGTATATACAGGATGTACGGTAATTACACCGACTATTTAATTCATGCCCCAAAGGGGAGTCAATGAACAATCACATTTCAATGATTTTTTATTTACAACCAATCACAGTCGTGTTTCGCGTAGAATTTATCAACTAAAGTTTATCATAATAAAGAAAGCACCTCCTTTTTAACATTCTGAATAGGTCATAGCATTATTTTGCAGTGACTGACTCTTTAAGAAACACGGCTACCAGATTGTATATATATATATATATATATATATATATATATATATAATGCATGAATGCCAACACGTAGCGCATGCGGGAGTTAATATAAAAACATTTATAGCAATTGGTTATACCACCAAAGGAAACCACTGTTTGCACTTTCTTAAATGTATTTTTTCCCAGATAATAACATTCCAGAAAAATATAATTGTCATAGGACAGCAGAAATTAATTAATATACAGTTTCATGTGTTTCATTTTTTCTCCACTAGAGTGCATTCTTACAATATTGCGTTCCTTTGGCAATAAATAATATGATCTGGTTGCAGTGACGAACAAAAGAAGCACATGAAGCGTACCAATCGTTTCTCATTTGTTTTCAAACATCGCCGTTTACATTAAATATATAAATATTTTAAAATAACTATATTTAAATAATGATTTGTGAGTAAACAGCTTAATTTTATTCGTTAAATAGTCCTAACAAATGCCACTCTTGATTTCAAATTCTCTAGATAAATTCACTCCTCACTTCGTGAGTCGTGAATTTATCGATAATTTGGAAATCACTCGTGGCATTACTTATGACAAATTTCAGGGAGTGATTCCTAACTGAAAAGGAAGGAAAAAAAGGTCCTATAAACATGTGTCCGGAAACGAATGATGTGCATGTAACGACAACAAATCGTCCCGACACACAGTACATAGCATAATCGCATCCACGTCACAACAGATGTTCATAGTGGCCTCCACGGGATGCAGTGCACGCGTTCACACAGTCATATCATGAATTGCATCACTCTTTCGCACGTTCCGGCCTCTCTCCGAATAACGTCACAGGCGAAGTGAACACGCTGTTGAAGGGTATGCACATCAGGAACTGGTTCAGCATACACAATATTGTGCACCCCCAGAGGTAAAAATCCGGTGATCTAGCAAGCCATGCAACAGGACCGAGAGAATAATGCCATTCGTCAGTGCATCAACCGTGGCAACGATGCATTTATGGACATTTATTCATAGGATTTCCCCCCCCCCCTCCATTTCCAGTCAGGAATCAGTCCCTGTAGTTTGTCGGTATAATTAAAATTCGCCCTGTATATTGTTATTAGCAATTGATAGTATTTGAGAATAAAGTTTTTAGGAACATTTTTGGACCAAAGAAAGATGAATGGAGAAGACTGCATAACAGTGAATTACATGGTCCTTATAGGAAGCCAGATATAATAAGAACAGTTAAGTCCCGTAGACTGCGATGGGCAGGACATGTGGCACGAATGGGAATTAAATACGTGCATGGACGCTTCTTGTAGGAAAACTAGAGGGAAAACGCCCAGTTGGTAGACCAAGAATGAGGTGGGAGAATAACATTAACTATGATTTGAGGGAAATAGATTATACAGGGGATGATTGGAAAACATTGGCTCAGGATAGGGATATATGGAGAGCTTATGTCCGCGCGGCCATGAACCTACGGGTTCGATAGTGCCAGTTAGTTAGTTAGTTAATTTATTTATTTCTTACTATGGCCTACAACTATGAAGGATAATAAACTTTTTTACAAGGGAACTATCAACCGTTGCATTTTGAAATCTACCTTGACATTTTTTCCAGAGAAGCGTTGTGATGTACAAAGGCCGTGTCCTAAAAAATATGTCATTTTTTAACTGCAAGGCAGCAAAATCTAGCGCCAAATCTCTCATGTACGCTATAGGGAAGTAAAGGCTACAAGTGGTGAATTGCTAAATTAGATAACCCTCACTACGTGCCGTCCGCGCCGCGTACCGCTTTACTCCACTTCGCTGTTAACCATGCAGGGAATCCATTATTTCTGCACAGTTTGTTGCCATTGCTGGATTCTGGTTTCGATTTACATGCCTTGTCGTTATAACGGCAGATAACTTTTGGACACAGCCTTGGGGTACATCATAATGCTTCTATGGGAGAAGTTTTAAGGTAGGTTTCGGAATGCAATGGTTGACAGTGGCCTTGTTATTATAAATACTGTCTCATAAGTAATGCAATTCTAATAAACTGCTCACTTCCACAGCTTCAGTGTTTTCAATGGATCGAAACAGATTGTAATGTGAAGGCGCAAGATCAGAACTGTGTGTTGGGTGTGGCAGCAGTTCGATTCCTCCTAATTCCTGAATTTTAGTCATGGTTATTCTAACAGTAAGGGATCCAGTCAGGTTAGAACTCGCGACCCTAAAAAAATTCCTGAACTCGTTTCGTTTTTGAGAATAAATATCCACATCGACTGCACGCCCGTTTTGAACAAACTCCCAGTGAATCACACCTTCAAAATTCCATCAGACGTCCAACATTACATTAAAAATCAACATTATTTATTAGACAACCTAATATACATTTTTTAATTTAAATAGTTTCGTCGCTACCAGATAGTTTACGCTTTTACATTTATTTATTAAATATTTACAAGTAACATATATATATTATTTTCCTTCCCCTGAAGGCGGAGAAATTCGTGTTCAGGGGACTTTTAATCAGAAAAAAAAAAGTCACGCAGGAACTGTGTAAACTATGTTCTCAGAAAGCGAATTTATAGTCCACTTTTGTTGGTTTACTTAATATGTATTTCTTTTGTTAACCCTTGGATTGGAGAAACTCTACTACTTACTATTACTGCTACTACAGTAAGCCGTTCTAATATCCGGTGTGACTACGCCTATCCGACTTTTGACAAAACAAAGCGGCGTTGTCAGGTCAGTACGGTCTTGTGTGGTGGACGATTTAGATGGAGTATTATTAGTCTAGTGTTATCTGTGAATTTAAGTGTCATAATGCCGCGGAGGAGTCGGAAGACTATAATTCGCAAAACAGAGAAACTATTCTTAACGTTAGAGATTATTTCGAAAAAGAGCGTGAGAACCCTGGTTCGTCTCAGTCATTTAGTTTGCATACGCTTTGCTTTGTGGTTAGGTATGTCTATTTTGCATGTATAAGTATATTTAGCATATCAAGCGGCGTTGTCAAGTTTTATTCACTGGCACTAACATACTATATAATAATAATAATAATAATAATAATAATAATAATAATAATAATAATAATAATAATACTGCAAAAGACAAAAGTTGGAACTCTGTTAAGATAATTATATCCACGTGGAGTAGATATGGAAACGTCATTTAAAAATGCTAAGACATAATTGGCAGATAACTATTTCCAGTTTTTGGTGATTGGAGCGGCGTCTTAGAAGTCTCTAACAACTCCCCGACTCTACCTAGTAGTAACAATGTTATTTTTTAAACCAGAGGGAAACAGCTGCCTTTAATGCCGCCTGTAAACTACAATACTGAGCGTATTGTACAAAGGTAAACTTGGCAATATCGTAACATCATCTATAAATGTGACGTGTGTCTGGTGTCCAGTAACCTTGACGATAACCACTGTTAGTGAAGCAACTAGTCAGCTGATAAAAAAGCTGTCGTGTTTACATCGACTTTAGTGTAGTTGTTTACGTCGAGTAAGTAGCATCCTCCATCGCACAGCAAACGTGGCAATATCGTAACATCATCTGTAAATGTGACGTGTGTCTGGTGTCCAGTAACCTTGACGATAACCATTGGTAGTGAAGCAACTAGTCAGCTGATCAAAAAGCTGTCGCGTTTACATCGACTTTAGTGTAGTTGTTTACGTCGAGTAAGTAGCATCCTCCATCGCACAGCAAACTTGGCAATATCGTAACATCATCTGTAAATGTGACGTGTGTCTGGTGTCCAGTAACCTTGACGATAACCATTGGTAGTGAAGCAACTAGTCAGCTGATCAAAAAGCTGTCGCGTTTACATCGACTTTAGTGTAGTTGTTTACGTCGAGTAAGTAGCATCCTCCATCGCACAGCAAACATGGCAATATCGTAACATCATCTGTAAATGTGACGTGTGTCTGGTTCCAGCAACCTTGACGATAACCATTGGTAGTGAAGCAACTAGTCAGCTGATCAAAAAGCTGTCGCGTTTACATCGACTTTAGTGTAGTTGTTTACGTCGAGTAAGTAGCATCCTCCATCGCACAGCAAACATGGCAATATCGTAACATCATCTGTAAATGTGACGTGTGTCTGGTTCCAGTAACCTTGACGATAACCACTGTTAGTGAAGCAACTAGTCAGCTGATCAAAAAGCTGTCGTGTTTACATCGACTTTAGTGTAGTTGTTTACGTCGAGTAAGTAGCATCCTCCATCGCACAGCAAACATGGCAATATCGTAACATCATCTGTAAATGTGACGTGTGTCTGGTGTCCAGTAACCTTGACGATAACCACTGTTAGTGAAGCAACTAGTCAGCTGATCAAAAAGCTGTCGTGTTTACATCGACTTTAGTGTAGTTGTTTACGTCGAGTAAGTAGCATCCTCCATCGCACAGCAAACATGGCAATATCGTAACATCATCTGTAAATGTGACGTGTGTCTGGTGTCCAGTAACCTTGACGATAACCATTGGTAGTGAAGCAACTAGTCAGCTGATCAAAAAGCTGTCGCGTTTACATCGACTTTAGTGTAGTTGTTTACGTCGAGTAAGTAGCATCCTCCATCGCACAGCAAACGTGGCAATATCGTAACATCATCTGTAAATGTGACGTGTGTCTGGTTCCAGTAACCTTGACGATAACCACTGTTAGTGAAGCAACTAGTCAGCTGATCAAAAATCTGTCGTGTTTACATCGATTTTATTGTAGTTGTTTACGTCGAGTAAGTAGCATCTTCCATCGCACAGCAAACGTGGCAATATCGTAACATCATCTGTAAATGTGACATGTGTCTGGTTCCAGTAACCTTGACGATAACCACTGTTAGTGAAGCAACTAGTCAGCTGATCAAAAGCTGTCGTGTTTACATCGACTTTATTGTAGTTGTTTACGTCGAGTAAGTAGCATCCTCCATCGCACAGCAACCGTGGCAATATCGTAACATCATTTGTAAATGTGACGTGTGTCTGGTTCCAGTAACCTTGACGATAACCACTGTTAGTGAGGCAAGTAGTCAGCTGATCAAAAAGCTGTCGTGTTTACATCGACTTTACTGTAGTTGTTTGCGTCGAGTAAGTAGCATCGTCCATCGCACAGCAAACTTGGCAATATCGTAACATCATCTGTAAATGTGACGTGTGTCTGGTGTCCAGTAACCATGACGATGGCCACTGTTATTAAAGCAACTAGTCAGCTGATAAAAAGCTGTCGTGTTTACATCGACTTTACTGTAGTTGTTTACGTCGAGTAAGTAGCATCCTCCATCGCACAGCAAACGTGGCAATATCGTAACATCATCTGTAAATGTGACGTGTGTCTGGTGTCCAGTAACCTTGACGATAACCATTGGTAGTGAAGCAACTAGTCAGCTGATCAAAAGCTGTCATGTTTACATCGACTTTATTGTAGTTGTTTGCGTCGAGTAAGTAGCATCGTCCATCGCGCAGCATCTGGAATCAGGTACTCTTTAGCAGATAATAATTTGCTGACTATTATTACGGGGTTTAGTCATTTATCCGTAACTAATCCGGCGGCGTTTGTGTTCTGCCAAGTGTTAACGGAGACTAGAGAGAAATGATGATGTTACAACCCCAGATCAGGGCGCCGTAAACCGCACTGCCGTCGAGCGGAGCTACAAGCCGACAGCACAGAATGAGCAACGCTACTCCAGCAGAAGACACATTATATATTTCAATTTAGTGGGCCATAATAATCAATTTCTTAAGCCAGTTTGCTTAAATGTGTCGGACTGGACTTGCATTGTAGTTACTTGTAGAGTTTTATTTTTAAGGGGGTAGAATTTAATTGGAATATATCTAACTTGCAATCTTAATAAATTTGCAGTGAAAAGCCATGGATAACCCCAAGTTATTACCCGGTAGGCCTATATTGTTATAGACCATAATTTTACACACATTTAAATAATTTATACTAATTAATTTTCCAATTGCTCTAAATAACATAAATTAAACCAATGTATCTTATAGGATATATTGCACATTTAAGGATTAATTAAATTGTATGGTATACAGATACTTTGTGACAAAGCAAACATGACGGCTGCTACAGCGATTTTTTAATTTTGAGTTTAAGGTAAAGTCCCACTTCTAATGGTAGGATTGCGCTGATATTTGGTGAATGCCTTTCTCGTTTTTTCCCAATAGCATATACTGAGTTTCGTTGCGAAACATTGAAAATTGCGACAGCTAGAGGAATTTTTATTTTATTTTTTCGGTGAACTACTCCTAACGGTCCGATTTTGATGGTTAACGAATTCGATCTTCCTTTTTTTAAAATTTATTGCTGTATGGCGAGGAATGAAATATCTTATGAAAAAAATAATGAACATGAATTTGTCTTGTCAGTTATTTAAATGTGTAGAACTGCTGCGAAAACAATGCGATTTTTTATTTTCGGATTTCAGGTAAATTCCCACTTCAAATGGTCGGATTTCGCTGATGTTTGGAGAATACTTTCCTGATTTTATTGCAATAATATATATACACACACACTGAGTTTCGTTGCGAAAGGTCGAAAAATTCTACAGTTAGAACAATTTTTAAATGTTTATTTCAGGTGAACTACTGCTGTTGATCCAATTTTGCTGGTTAACGAACTAGAGCACATTATTTTTAATGTATTGCTATATTCTAAGTTTGGTTCCGAAAATAAAAAAAAAACTGTGACTGCTGGCGCTGGAGGGTTATATATAACTTTGTCATAGTATTTTTCAATATCTACAAGATAGGCTTGTTGAAGACACGTAACAAATTTTCAAAATCTTTTCATTAGAATACTTCAATAGCTTCATTCCTTCGGAAATTGAAAAAAAAAATACAGGACTAACAAGATGCAAAAGTTCTATAGGCCTACTAGTCAGCCCTATCAACATATATCCATCCATACATCCATAGTAATTCTGCCCGGGGCAGGTCCTTCACTGCAATCATAGCATTTTCATGCTATGTTTGCAGCTTTACTAGGGAATTTTATATGTGGTAGCTTCCCGTTGCTTTCCACACCGGTGAAGGATGATGATGATAAGGATGGTGACGATGATGATGGCCATATGATTTCGGGGACCGTTTGGGCCTCAAAGTTTTCCTGACATTTGTCTTACAAGGTGAGGGAAAACCCCGATAAAAACCTCACCCAGAAAACTGTCCCGACCGGGGATCGAACCCGGGCCCGCTGCGTGACTAGGCAGCACACTACCTCGAGACCACAGCAGTGGACATTTAAATATATAATTAAATAAAATGTATGGATATTCATTTAGTTACTTTTTTGTTGTTGTTCTTTTTGAAATAAAACAGATTGAAAAAATTGCAATTCTTGGAATGTAATGTACAATTTTAAATTAAAATTATGTATATGCATTTCACCACTTTTTGCTTTTGTTTGTAATACAAAAAAACGTAGTAAAATGGTTAATTTCATTATTATTTTAGAGTGAGAAATCATCCACTGTTATAACATTAACATTTATAAACGTATGCTTAATAAAATTCTTCTTCTTCTTCCTTCCAAGTATTAGGTCAAGGCCTGTTACGATCCTATAGAACATTTTCCCTCCAGCGTTTCATAGGACGGCCCAGAGATCTTCGTCCTCTTGGTATATAATTATAAACAGCTTTGGGGATCCGATTTGAATTAATTCTTTCAAGATGGTGTTTCCAATTTAGTTGGTACTGTTTAATATATTCCAAAATTGGCGTAGTCTTCAATTCTTCTAAGATATCGGTGTTCCTTTTCCGATCCCATCTGGTGTAACCCGCTGTTGTGCGCATGAATCTCATTTCACAAGCCTTTATTCTGCTTTCATGTCATCTTTTTAGTGTCCATGCTTCACTACCATAGGTCAAACACTGATCTAGCCAAAGTGTTATATAAACGCAATCTGGTGTTTTTTTGTACAAGGGATGGTTTCATAACTTTATTAATAATTTCCAAACTTTTATTATAACTAGTAATTTTTTAGGGATATCCTTTTCATCCCAGATAGAGAGATAATATCCAAGATATATAAATTGATTAGATCTTAATAAAATTTGTCATCAGAATTTTTAGAAAAATCCATAATCTTGGCAAGCAGTCTAACATCACATTCGAAATGATTAAAACATGCGTTAGAGGAATGTTCGTTTTTCTTTCTTTCTTTCTTTTTTCTTTCTTTCTTTCTTTCTTTTTCTTTCTTTATTTTTCTTTCTTTCTTTCTTTTTCTTTCTTTCTTTCTTTCTTTTTCTTTCTTTTTCTTTCTTTTTCTTTCTTTTTCTTTCTTTTTCTTTCTTTTTCTTTCTTTTTCTTTCTTTTTCTTTCTTTCTTTTTCTTTCTTTCTTTTTCTTTCTTTCTTTTTCTTTCTTTCTTTTTCTTTCTTTCTTTCTTTCTTTCTTTCTTTATTTCTTTCTTTCTTTCTTTCTTTCTTTCTTTCTTTCTCCATGACTTGAGAGGGCTAGAACACCCTTGTCTACAACCCGGTTTCTGGCCTCACATCCACATGTGTCATTTTCAAAACTAAATATAGGGTTGGTCTGGAGGTTTAAGATCCATGCCTCTGGTGTCGAAGGTCGCCAGTTCAAGCCCGGCCGGGTCAATTAATGTTTTTAGGAATGAAACATCCAAGGCGCAACTCATCCGGAAGGAACTTTAAGCAATGGACCATGTTTCTGAAGTTTTTTGGGCTCGTAAAAGGACCTCTAGCCTAAATTGTGCCTCTGAGAAAAATTTAATCTGCCTTTCACATTTAAATAATGCCATAGTTGCCTACTAGGGTTTTCTTTAAGGCGATTAGATTACCAATTGTCTCTATGTCGACAATGTATTAAAATAATTAAATTATGCAGGGTATGAACTAAAATATTGTACTTTACAAGAATTGGATATATTTCACGAATGTGTTTAAAAATATCAACTCAACAGTAAAACCTCCTTTTCATTCCTTTAATGATTATTTTTCTTATATTTTATTTTTATAGATTAAATAAAAGTTATTTATATATTTTTTAATGAACACTCATACGATAGCTTGTAGACAAGCGGAAATTTCCTAGGAGAACTGTGACAAACTTTGTTAAGAATAAGAGCAATAAAGGTTGTTGAATTTGTTCAGAATCCCTGTCGATTCTTCTGGAAACCAATTTCATGTTATAGCCAAAGGTATTCTTCACTAGTTTTTAAAGAACTTATATCTTTAAAAAACACAACTGCAATTTGATTCTACGTTTAAGTTTTATACATTACGTTCCTGAAAAATATTCTGTGAAATCGTAACGAACGTATCAAGTTAGAAACTTTTTTCTCTTTCTACAGCGTGATCGAAAATACACAGCTAATTTCCAAGGTTTAATCCTTCATATGCCTAGAATAGACAATAACTTACTGACACTAATCGAACCCGTAAGTTCATGGCTGCGCGAATATAAACTACCTATGCATTCTATCCTGAGTAATGTTAGAGTAGACTATCCATCCATAGTAATTCTGCCCGAGAGTAGGTCCTTCACTGCAATCATAGCATTTTCATGCTATGCTTGCAGCTTTACTAGGGAATTGTAGGTTTGGTAACTTCCCGTTGCTTTCCACATCGGTGAAGGATGATGATGATGATAAGGATGATGATGGTGATAATGGCCATATGATTTCGGGGACCGTTTGGGCCTTAAAGTTTTCCTGACATTTGTCTTGCAGGTGAGGAAAACCCCCGATAAAAACCTAACCCAGAAAAAGTGCCCCGACCGGGGATCGAACCCGGACCCGCTGCGTGACAAGGCAGCACGCTACCTCGAGACCACAGCGGTGGACGAGTAGACTATAATGACCTATAAATCAGGGTGGTAAATTGTTTCACTCACGATTTTAATCAATCGATTTTTATAAATATTTTGACTTATTTTTCATATTTGAAACATATAGAAATTTATTTTACTATATCAATGTTAATGTCATAGGAACTTGTTAAATATATTATATGTCATTGTTGGGCCATTGTGAGTATAAACATAGTTGACACATTCTTAGACGAACAGTTCTCTGCAGGATGGATCGGAAGGCAATCACTGTACTTCATATGACCTGCCAGATCATCAAACACAGTACTATCTAATTTTTTCCTTCCAGGGTTTGTTAAGGATCTTTTCTACATGACACCAATATTTGATTTGTCAGACCTACAAGAAAGTATTTATACTGCTGTCAATAATGTAACATCACATATGCCTGTGCTTCATAATATATGAGTCGAGTTTAAAATACTGGTTGGACATTTCCCGTGCCATTAATGGAAGCTATGTTGAAGTTTATAGAACACTAGCTAATACCCGACGTGCGCTGCCACGCCTAAATAAATAATGATAATGTGTTTTTACCTTTAGTTGAATAAGTAAAATGAAAAATAATTATACATTTATACCATTATTATTTTTAGATACCCGTGCTGATTACCCGGCATTGCCCGGGAATCTAAGTATCCCAATGCATTTGGCATTAATGATCTGAAGGACAAAATTCGTTATTTCGAGTTATCGGTGCTGCTGCTCTGCTTGCCCGGGAGTCTACTTATCCCAGTCTTTTTGGCATCAATGAAATAGAAAAATGGTTATTGTGAGTTATCCATAAAATGTCGCAGTCTGTTTTTTTTGTAGAGTTTTTGAGATATTCAATTCTGTATACATTAATTTGGTGTATTTGTTATGGCTTAGGCAGCGTAAGCCATTTAAGCGTACAAAAAGCCATTTTTATTTTACTTTTTCACTACAAAGAGTGATTTTTAAGGGCGAAGGGCTTGAGCACTAAAATTCTCTTATAGACTATAACCTTTCCGGGAAAATCCTGAATAGTTTGCAAAAAAGCCCCTCACAATCGGATGAACGGTACGGCAGTGCACACTTGTCCGGCAATCTGCTTATCCCGATCTTCTTGGCATCAATGAAAGACAAAAATGGCTATTGTGAATTATCCGTAAAAGATAAACATATGCTATCACGGGATTTTTTTGTAGAGTTTTTTGAGCTATTCGATTCTCTGTAAATGAATTTTGTGCATTCGTAATGGTTTAGGCAGCGTAAGCCATTTAAGAGTGAAAAAAAGATTTTTTCACTTTTTTTACTACAAAGGGCGATTTTTAAGGGTGTAGGAGTTGAGTATCACAACTCTCTTATAGCCTATGTTAATCCCGGGAATCTCCTGGACATTTTGCAAAAAAACCTCATCCCAATCGGATACGGTATGGCAGCGCATAAAATACGAACAAACAAACAAACATTCATTTTTATATACCGATATTAGATAAGGTAAAAATAATTCCCAGTTTTCACTCTTTGTAACGATTGGTATCATCTACAGATTCGTATTAGTTTACAAATTATAGCCATTCATTTTCTTATAATTATGAGATTCCTACGGGCTGTGAAAGGTTGTACAAGAGAAATGAGAATATCAGAGAGGGAACTAAAAGTACAACCACTTCTTCAACAAATAGAACACAGGAACAATTGGATAGAACATCTGAAAAGTATGACAGACGATAGGATACCAAAGATGACACTGATGTATAATCCTGTAGGACGAAGATTGGTGGGAAGACCAAGAAAGCGCTGGGCTGAACAGATGTGAGATCGGAGCAGGCAAATACCTAATCCGTGAAGGATGATGATGATGATGATTATCTTGAACCTTGGCCGTTTTTCTACTCTTCTCCTGGAGCCTTATTTATTATGCGAACCATTAATGATATAGCGAAAAAAAAACAGCGGTATGTGCAATACAATTGCCAATGTCATAACTCCAACGCCCACATAATGGTTCTGAAGTATTATATTTTATTTAATAGAACGACAGATCAGTAAAACATTTGAATGTTTTGAATGTTTTCGTTGGGATTTATAAGATTTGAGCACTGGTAATGATTTAACTACGACTTACCGTACGTTTATATTCGTCAAGTGAGGTTTTTTCAGTTTTTTTTTGCATGAAACGCTAAAAGTAAACACAAAACAGGAACTAAAGTAGAGGCTACGTATTTGCGATGAATAAATCAGCCCTTTCTGTTTATATTCTCAAGATTTTTAATGTCCCCAGTTACAGAATTTTAGTTAATGAGACTTACCGTAAAGTCGAATGTTGCCTTCCGCGTCTCCAATAGAATTTTTTGAAATACATTTGTATCCCCCGAAGTCAGTCTTCCTGAAGTTTCTGATAGTTAATCTCATCTGAACGCTGTAGTAAGAGCTGTTGATTTCCGTCATGTTGTACTTATCATTTGCTATTATCATCTCTCCTGAAAAAATATAATTAAATCTCATTATCAACATAAGCACAAAATTATATTTACATAAAATAACTTCAAAATCATCCCTTAAATACAGCACAGAAGTTTGGATACTCTCTTTAAAATATAAGAGAAAAATAGAAACTGCACCAGATATGTCACCTTGCTTTCATGTTATCCTTCAATCGTATTGGCAACACAGATCTCAAGTCAATTAAATATTAAACATACCGTATCACAGAACATCTCATTGTTATCCTACTTACACTGTCTCACTTTCACAATTTTGAAATTCCACTACAAATAGAAATCAATAGGTGGCTGACAATAGCCTATTTCAAACAAATATTGATATAATTTCTGAATGTTATACTAATGTCCATTTTTATGTGTAATACGTTAATTGATAAATCACCAAATTATTTATACGTAGGCTTACATAAAATAATTATATTTATTTAAAGGGAATTTTTTATTTTATTACTTTTTTAAAATTAGTTCGAGATTTAATTAAAGTCTATGAATGTATTTTATATAGATCTATTTTATTTCATTGGTTGAGTGACCTTAATTGTGCCACTTTAAATAAAACTTTTATTACTATTGTTTTTCTTTCTTATTCTTAGTTAAACTTCTCCCATATAAGTACTTTTACGTATCCCATGTCATCCGGACCTTACAATGAAACAATCTATAGGGAGAGAATATTTAACTTCGGTTCACATACATACTTTTTTTTATATGGACAGGGAATGAGGGATCAGCTCAATGTGGAGCACGTGAGAGACGACACGAACATTTGAGACAATTCACATCATTCACACGTTAAGACTTACACCAGGCGAATACGATATGATGATTACGATGGTCAAATTGTGTTCGGGGAGAATTTTAGGCTTTAATGTTACCCAGGAAACGCGTCCCGACCGAGGATAGACTCGAACTTGCTGAGTGCGAGATCAGTATGATGCATTATTATTACTGTTATTATTATTATTATTATTATTGTAATTATGTCCCACGCCATAGCTGAGTGTTTTAAGGCATTATGCCTTAGTGCAGAGGTACGCGATTCGCGCTGATACGAGTCCCCATGGAGGAATCAATTTTCATGGAGTTTTGGTTAATATGGGACCAGTGACCACTCAGGTTCTGAAGGATTTGAATAGCTACTATAAATAGCAGCTTCATGTTGAGAATATCAGCTATAACGATTGTGAAATCCGACATGCTGACCATATGTCACTCCTATAACGGTTGTTTAATCAACCATGCCTTTGATTAACGAATGGGATGCAAGCCAGCAGCCCGTCGCGCTATGGAGTTAGTTTTATTATTATTATTTTATAATAAATTTCTACTGGTATTACTGGGATACACCAAGTCAAATGGGTAAATAAATAGAAATATGTTGGATAGATTATGGACATCGGACATATCTTTACCCTACTCAGGATAATAAGTCTCGTAAAATCCACCTGGCTCTGCCACGTTTGAACGCGAGGCTCGGAACCAGAGGCGAGTGCGGTAACTATTAGTCCATCGGGATCGACCATTTCGTTATGCCATGCGATCAGTATAGTATTGGACAGCAGACGCGGGGATTTCACTGTACACTGCTGACGCACCCGCGGCGGGGAACGGATAGCGTATGATCGTGGTGATAGCCTACAACCACACACATTTTCGTAACTGTTTTACAAATTATCGTTCTTACCAATTTTATTGAGGCAGGTGCTGGAACAGGGTCACCCGGTTGAAGAGCATGTGTCTTGATTATTTTATATGGATGCAACTCAATTCAGTATTTTTTTTTTGTATATAACCTTAATAAATTCCTACTTGTTGCGAAAGACGCCTAAATGATTTTCTAGGAGACTGTTCCAATCGATAACGGATGTCTATTCTTCCTTCCGTGTGAAAACTACGCGGCTTGTGTGGCTTCTTAGTCTCGACAATTCTCGTTACATGAAATTTGTTGTACTGATTATGAACTGTTGAACATGATGGAATTTTTACACCCGGGAATCGTGTTTCAAAGAGTCTTCGTACTTGGCTGACAGACTGAGTTAACAAATATTGTTCATAAATAAACATGTTGTTCAGTAGAAAAATTATTAGTCATTACACAGTTTACACTCATCACACGCCTTTCAGTTTATATTTATGCACACGTCATTCAGTTCACGTGGGAAAGAGAGCAAGCACCTTATTCATTCGAAGAATACAATCTGACTGTGACGTGAATGCGTGGGATGTACTCGTAAACGGCTGAGTCAGCGCACATTTCAAATCCCGTACCTGCACGTGTAAGCCTTCATCATCGCATAGCACACACCCCGCGTCTGCTGTCCAATGCTATACTGATCGCACTGTATTACATTTTTGTCTGATTTTAAGGGAATAAAAATCTGTCTACTTCGATCGAATTTTAGTGTTAGGCTCTGGAGAACCTGTAATAAAATATGATCTCAGTTTAGTTCACAATGAAATTGATTTTACAAATTTGGTGACGATAGAGAAGGAAAACAGTAATTTATTAATGTTGTTACATTATGAACATGATCAATGAAGACGCTATTTTAGAATTGGCGAAAATGTTGGACAATCTCTACCTGCGGTGGAATTAACAGATCCTAAATCAGCAACAGCAATGTTAAATGGAATAATATTTTTTTAAAAAGAAACTAAAATGAATGTAGACCCTTATACAGTATCGGATGGAATATGAATAGGTACAGTAAGTAGTGGCTCCGTGTTGAGAGAACCTGTTATAACCCGACATGCTGGCCACATGTCTCCTTCATACTGGCTGGATGATTGTTCACATCTGTTTGACACATGTGGATGCAGCCGGATGGTAGTTAAATGGTCTTCTAGACCTATCGTGCCATGATTTTTTTTATTTCTACGTGTGACTATATATTTAGTCTTCTTCTTCGTCACGGTTTAGGCTTTTTTACTGGCCTATTCCGACTCCAAATTGTTGCTGTTCCCATTTTCCTTTGGTCTTCTCAAACGTCTTCTACCTCATGGTGAATGGTTGTATGCTGCTTTTGGTATCCTATTCTCAGCCATCCTTGCCAAGTGTTCTTTCCAGTTTGTTCTGTATTTCACTATTGTTGTGTTTAATTTCTCTACTTTTAGTTCCTGTCTATTTCTAGCTGTTTTTTTTGTCTGTTCTTTGATATCCTGCTATTGGTCTGAAGAATTTCATTTCAGAAGCTTGTGTTCTGGCAATTGTTGTGTTGACAGTGTTCTTCATATACTTAGTTTTATTGCAATTTACTTCTAACTCAAGCTTTTTAGTGTTAGTAATTTAAATTTGATATAATTGCTAGCTTTAATCATGAAGCACCCTGTGTGTATTGCAAATAAACCTCTCACAGGGGTCTGTATCACGTGACCTGGTCTGTGCGCATTTAATCTCTGAAGCATACATTACATAGGTGTACGCTTTGCTCTGGGAATTTATTTTGAATACGGTAGTGATGTAGAGTACGCTTGAAGGAACCGGGTTCCCACTCTGCAAAAGATTTTCACTTTGATGCCAGCGCATACTGACTTACAACTATATTTTTGCTTTAAAGAAACTTTCCATTAAGCTCTGGCTTATCAAATGGCCAGCTTCAAAGCTGTACCGCGTTTTCCATATTGCACTAACATCATTTCACATTGAAAATGTATACATTTTAAATATCAATAGAATTATCTAACTGAGCGAGTTGGATCACATGGTCTCACTTGAGACTTGTACTCTGGACACCATAGGTTTAAATCTAGAAGAAGGTTAAAAAAATTCTCTCTCATTAGTTTTTTTTTCAGACTGGATAGGCAATTACTTCCTTAAGCACCGCGACCTGAAATATCTATAGCGCTATCCCAGTATTATGGATAGAGGGGAATGAAAGTGTTCTCTGCATTGTTATGCGAGTCTTATGAGCGATATTCGTCTTCCTGAAACGACACACCAGTTTATTCTCCCATGACTCATACCGCCATTTTTTGATTGGGTCCGTTGCCGCGAGAGGGAACTACAACCCTCACGTTGGCCCTTTATGCCCCTTTTTTTATTACTTAGGCTCGGTGACATAAGGCAGCACCATCTCTAGATTCCCGCAACCAAGCATTTTCAACACCTGTAGGTGCCAACCAAATTATTTTTTCTAACATGAGATGATACGAAAGATGATATGAAATTAATCTTCTTCTTCTTCACTTCACGGGCTAGGCAAATTGCCTGTTCCGCCTCACAGTTGTTCTGTCCATCTTTTCACTGGCCTTCCTACATTCCTTGAACATATTGGCTTGTAGTTGAATGCTGCTCTTGGTAATCTTGATACATTCATTCTTTCCACATGTGTAAACCATTTCTCTCTATATTCTCTGATTTTCTCATCCAGTGGATATATATTTAACTGTGTTCTTATATCTTCATTCCTTATCCGATCCAATCTTGTGCAGCCTTTTGTTCTTCTAAGGAAGTTCATTTCTGCGCTTTTGTATTCTACTTTGCAATTTTTGGTCATTATCCAAGTTTCGCTCCCATAAAGTAATGCAGGAACTGCCAATGTTTTATAAAACTTCAATCTAGTATCGCTTCTTGTTTTATTCTTTAATGTTTTATGTATAGTTCCGAATATCATTTGAAATTTCGACAGTTTCTTATGTATATCTCTTTCAGTTTTTGTGTTTAAAGTAAAATTACAACCCAAATAATTAAAATTTGTTACTTGTTCCAGAGGTTTGTTGTCTATTACGATTTATGATCTTATATGATCGTTTCCCCAAAAAGCCATTATTTTTGTTTTTTCTTTTGATATTTTATGAAATTAATAAAGGAGAAATTAAATGGTGTAAAGGGTAGGGACAGGGAATGGAGTGTGTTAGTGGGATAAAATCCGGGAAATGGGAGAACCCCGCAGATCCCCGCAACCACATATTTTCAACACGAGTGGGTGCCAATTAAACTACTTTTTCTAACATGATATGCTATGAAATGAATGATTGAGAAATTAAATGACATGAAAGGCTGGGAAGGGGAATTGGATGGAGTTGGTGGGATGAAATTCCGGAAACGGGAAAACCTCGAGAAAGCCTGAAAAATTCCGGTATGGTCCACCACCAATACACCTCTGGAACCACCAGGATTCAAACCTGGGATCCCAGTCGGGGCAGCCGCGCATATACCGAAACTGGCTGTCAATCATTCACTACATCCTCTCATGTGGAATTTCCTGCCACAAGAAATTAGGAGTTATCGGGTGTTAGAATCATTTAACAGAAACCATATTTGTTATAACTCTTATCACGTGGGTTTTGTTTACTTATTCATTATTCTTTCGCTGCAGCTAGTACAGCTGTCAAAGAGAATCATTAAGTAAATTAGTAGCAAATAGCATATAATTTGCTCTATTTATTGGAATATTAAACGTTTCGATTTAATTTAACCTTTTTCTTCTTCACGGTTTAGACTTATTTACTAACCTGTTCCGGCTCCAAATTGCTGCTCTTTCCATCTTTTCCTTGGTCTTCCCAAACTTCTTCTTCCTCGTGGTGAATAGTTGTATGCTGCTTTTGGTATTATATTCTCAGTCGTCCTTGCCAAGTGTTCTTTCCAGTTTGTTTTGTATTTCTCTACTGTTGTGTTTAATTCCTCTACTTTTAGTTGTTGTCTTATTTCTGTGTTATGTTTTTTGTCTGTTCTTTGATATTCCGCTATTGGTCTGAGGAATCTCATTTCAGCAGCTTGTATTCCGGCAGATTGATTGTTGTTGTCACTGTCCATGTTTCGGATCCATAAGTAATAATAGGCACTGCCATTATCTTGTATAATTTCATTATAGAGTCTTTCCTGGCTTTATTTTTCAAAGTTCTTTTTAGTGTTCCTGTTATATAATTAAACTTATTTAGTTTGTTATTTATATCTGTTTCCGCTGTGTATGATATTTCGCAACCTAGGAAGTTATATCTTACTACTTGTTCTATTGGTTTATTTTCTAATATTATCTTTTGTCCGAACTGGATGAGCACCCTTGAAGGTCATTGTTTTTTGATTTTTGTGAGGATATTTTCATTTAACCATTATACTATTTCTTGAAGTTTTGTCAGAACTTATGATATCATTCGGTAGTACCTACCACTGTGTAATTAGAGGCACTCTGTATAACATAATAGGGTTGAATAGGCTGTGATGTGAAGCAGTTTGAATGCTGAGGTTTAGTCCTACTATCAAATTCAATTACCCACCGGAATGGTTTAATGCTTTAACATGCTGTCTCCCAATAGGCAAGCGGTCCCATTGGTGCAACAGTTCCAATACCCGAGGGGCAACTCAATAAAACAAATGTTTGTGTAATTGCTGGCATCATCTCTTCATTCAGTTTCCTATTATAGTACAATTCTGATCATTTTAACTATTTTTACATTTTCTTGCAAGTAGTAGTTGGTAATACTACTTTGTGAACGCTATAAAAAAGTTAGATCTGCACATTTTTGTGTTCGCACTGCATTATTTGTATTACTCGTAGTTTCGGAACTGTGGAGAGTCGTAACACATAATGATTAAAAAGTTCCTGTACACTTCAATACAAAAACAAATAGGAAGATTCTTGAAGCGAAATTTTCATAGTACATCGAACCTTTCTTCATGCGCATGTTAGGCATCATAGCATTCTCTACATACATCAACGGAAAGTATAAAACATTTTAGTGTGAATGCAGTCGTATACAGTGTAAGTAAAGTGATCCCACAACAGGCCCGGAGGCCCTTGGGGTAGTAGGAAGTTAAGGCTCCCACTTTTTCTAGACAATCGGCACTTTACGTCATCCGGGTTGTCAGCCCTGCGTGACGGCCGCCTTTACCCCCAGAACAAGCGTCTGGTACTCATTTCCGTTAGAGGCTGAGTCGACCCCAGGGCTATAGTGCCGCCAGAGGGTTGGGTCAGTTTAAAAATCCTGACTCCAACGGGACTTGAACCCTCGACCCTCCGGCTTGTAGCTCAGTGCCTTAACCACTACGCTACGGCGTGCCCCACCCACAGTCGTATACAGTGGTATAGCTAGATTACTGCAAAATGTGACGTCCTTTCATGTCCAGATTTGAATTGCGACGTAAATGATCTAAGTTATTAAAGAGTGTCGTTTAGTAAAACACCTATTTCTTCTTGTACAAATGGCGGCTCCGTGACGCAAGCTGTTAAACGCTCGCCTCTCACTGCTGGGATCCCGAGATCTAGTCGGTCTCTCCATGTGGGTATCGTGGTGGACGAAGCGGAATTTAGGCAGGTTTTTATCGGGGATTTCTTCCGTTTTCCCCTGCCACAATCATTACACCACATCTCCATACTCAATTCATCCATTTCATTTCATTCATCTGCTCCTGTGATGGCGCGTCAGACGTGGTTGACATGCACCCTTTGTCATTCACAGACCTCTATATAGGGGTCTCATCTCATCTAATTTCATCCCTCGACCTGATCCTGAGTTGGACACCAGTTGAGGATATTTATATTTATTGTAGGCTACATGTTACTCGTATTAAAAAACATCGTCAAATAAAATACTAACAAAAAACTTTCAGAAACTGTTATTTGATTCAGAAACTGTTATTTGATTCAGAAACTATTATTTGATTCAGAAACTATTATTTGATTCAGAAACTATTATTTGATTCAGAAACTATTATTTGATTCAGAAACTATTATTTGATTCAGAAACTATTATTTGATTCAGAAACTATTTGATTTATAATCTATTATTTGATTTAGAATCTATTATTTGATTTAGAATCTATTATTTGATTTAGAATCTATTATTTGATTTAGAATCTATTAAAATATATATGTAGTCAATATGCCCATTTCACCAATTAATGTTTTAAAATGGTCAACAAGTTTCTACAGCCAAGCTGTCATTCTCAAGACCAGTCAATATCTGGTCTTGAGAATGACAGCTTGGCTGTAGAAACTTGTTGACCATTTTAAAACATTAATTGGTGAAATGGGCATATTGACTACATATATATTTTAATATTATATCACCAAGAAGATCACTTGTGTATTAAATAGAATCTATTACTTGAATTAGAAACTATTATTTGATTTGGAAACTATTACTTGATTCGCGTCATATAATCTTCTTGTATCTTGTAAGCACATGTTTCCCTTAACAGAGATTTAGGCACTCTCCCCCTACATGGAAGAATTTGAACCATGCTAATTTAGTTACACTTGTTTTCGTATAGATGTAATTTGACTGGTCCGTGGTCAGCGTTCCGCCTCATACTGACATCTAGGAAACCGAGGTACTACTAGGACGGGAAAATCGCGTCATATAATAAGAGTAAAAAAAAAGGCAAGATGCTTATATGATGGTGATGATACTAGAAGAACTATTTAACTCATGCCCCAAATGGGAGTCAATGACCAATCACGTTTCAATGATTTCTGTTTTACAACCAATCAGAGTCGTGTTTCACGAAATATTTATCAGTGTTAAATTTACCATATTAAAGAAAGCTCCTCCTTTTTAATATTCTGAACAGGTCTGACCATTATTTTGCAGTGACTGGGCCTATGAGAAATACGGCTACCAGATTGTATATATAGTGCATGAATGTCAACACACAGCGCTTGCAGGAGTTAATATAAAATCATTTGTAACAATTTATTATACCACCAAAAAAAGAAACCACTGTTTGCACTTTCTTAAATTTTATTTTTTCCCAGGTAATAATACAGAAAAAATATAATTGTCATATTTACATCATACGACATCAGAAATGAATTAATATACAGTTTGATGTTTCATTTTTTCTCCACTAGAGAGCATTCTTACAATATTGCGTTCCTTTGGCAATATATAGTATGATCTGGTTGCAGTGATAAACAAAAGAAGCAGATGAAGCATACCAATCGTTTCTCAGTTGTTTTCAAACATCGCCGTTTACATTAAATATATAAATATTTTAAAATAACTATAGTTAAATAATGATTTGTGAGTAAACAGCTTAATTTTATTCGTTAAATAGTCCTAACAAATGCTACTCTTGATTTCCAAATTCTCTAGATAAATTCACTCCTCACTTCGTGAGTCGTGAATTTATCGATAATTTGGAAATCACTCGTGGCATTACTTATGATAATTATATAATTTAATTAATGTAGTTCTAATTATTTTTATTTATTTTAAATTTAATTTTTCCTTTTTGGTACTTTTATATGATGTCACATGACCAGCCTCATGGGCTAGTGATCAGCGTTTCTGTCTACAGTTCATGAGGTCCCTGGTTCGATTCCCGGTCAGACCATAGCAAATTTTCTTTAAAGAGAATTATTCCTATGGTTGTCCATGGTCTGGAATTTAGGTTAAGGACTCTTGTGGCCCTTCATTATCAGTTATCACCCATCATATAATTGGGGTAACGTAACTCCACCTTCCAGGTGCCCTATCCCAATAAATTGATTACAATTCCGCCAATGTCAGGGGAGAAAGCCAGAAATGTCATAAAGGACAACCCGGTGGCATTATACAAATAAATAAATAAATAAATAAATAAATAAATAAATATATTATGTCACATGCCACCCAGTACTTACAGTTGCACGACTTATCAGGACAGAATGTTTAAACCCTTGATCACATACGTAATTTTTGACTACAAATGTAGCCTACATGGTGAGTATCCCGTATGTGGTATCAGCTCAATGACTGGGCCACCTTCGAGACAACACGAAATTTAAGACAAGACAATCATTCACATTCACTCATACATTCATACTGCACCAAGCAGATATAATATGGTTATTAGGATGTCTAAAAGCTTTTCTGGGTCTTAAAGTTTTCGGGCATTTATCTTAAAGTTTAGGAATACTAGAACATAGCGGTTAGTCCAAGATCCGGCTGCAAGATTACCACGTTCATCAAGTGTATGAACAAAATTAATTTTTTTTTCATAAAATTGCGAATTACTGAATACATTTTTGCCGAGTTGCCTATTATAATTCGGCCGCCAGTATGTTTAATTAAAATATAATTTATTTATTTATTCGAAATAATTTGATTTACTTGTTATTAAAATAAATTATAATCCAGTTCGCAGAAATCGATGTATAGAGCTGGAAAAGTTTTGGTTGCCATCGCACACTTGGCCGTAAACCTCGTCGCGGCTACAGCAGGCTGTGACACCAATCGGTAATAAAATGACGGTAAGTACGTATTTATTGTTCTATATTGTTTCAAATAAAGTTCAGTTCATTTAAAATGCTGTGATTTGTTTCGTATAATGCATATTAACACTACCTTTTGGATATATTTTTGTATATACATTGTACGTAGTATACATAAAGGACAGTGGTTTTACTTCCCGCTGCGAGGGAACAATATAAAACAATAAATACCTGAAACAAGAATGACATTTTATAATACCTACTTTACTTTATGGATGTGAAAACTACACAAAGGACAATTAGTAGAATACAAAATTGTGAAATTACATTTTTGAGGAAAACCAAAATATGCACAGGAGAAGGCAGAATTAGAAATGAAAAAATAAGAAAAGAAGCTGAATCTATCAACTGAACAATGGATAGATACAGAACAAGATGGTTTGAACATGTTGGAAGGATGGGAGATACCAGACTGTCAAAAATAACTTACCAATATGATCGTAAAGGAAAGAGAGACGTAGGAAGACCGAGAAGGGGATGGTAGGAGACACTGTGACGACGGAACAGGCGGTTAGCCTAATCAACGAAGTGGAGGAGAAGAAGAATAAGTATATATATATATATATATGTGTGTGTGTGTGTGTGTGTGTGTGTATGCGTGTGTATCTGTACCTGTACCTGTTAACACTCTAGCGGCCACAATTTTTTTCGCAACCAAACTCGGTATATGCCATTAAAATAAAACGAGAAAGGCATTCTCCAAAAAATCAGGAAATCCAAGCTTTAACTGAAAGTTGTAATTAAAAAACGCTCTAGCAGTCGCCATGTTTGTTTTCTCGCAAGATAACTGGAAGCATAGATTTAATTAACAAAATAAAAATATATTCCATAAGTCATTAAAATCTAACTGTAATTCGACTTGCCGAAGAATTCGCATAGTTTACGCATTTCCTATGTGACGGGATTTTTCTTTAATTAATGAGACCTTCATAATGGATAATTAAAAATAGATTATAAAAATATTATTTTTAACTTTGTTCTTTCAAGAAAATTATTTTTAAGCAAACTTAAAAATAACATAATGAACGGTATCGCTTAATTCGTAAAGTTTATTCAATAACATTTTGTTAGTGTTGGGGCTGAATGAAAATGACACGTGTACTGGGAGCTGCTACATCAAAGAAATAAATAAACAAGATGGCTCCATATCACAGAAAATAGGTTATTGCTTGTGGAGTTTATGTGCCTGGAAAATAGCGAAGCCAGTCTCAGTTTCCAGTAAATGCACGCGAATCCAACATATATTTATTTTCAAATCATCTTTACGAGATATTTTCTTTCTTGAAAAATACTTTCTCTTCCAAAGTTTGCAGCTGCTCCTTACAAAATGCACATAACATGAAGCGGAGTAATTTGTATCGATGCAAGAAATGAAATCACACCTTACTCCTACTTCCATTTTCTTAAAAAATCTAAGAAAACTTGCCTCTTCGACATATTTTGTAAAATATATTTTCATTCAATCAGTCTTATCAATCAGCCATCGTCATCATCGTTTCATCATCAATAATAATAATAATAATAATAATAATAATAATAATAATAATAATAATAATAATAATAATAATAATAATAATAATAATAATAATAATAATAATAATCATCATCATCATCATCATCCTTTAACTTTATATTCCTGAGTTACGACCTACATGAAAATTTTCAGCCATTTCTTCCTGGGTCGACCCTATAATATTTTACCATTTCGTTGACAATTTAAAATTCCGCCTGAATTGTGGATCTGTACATGCGATTCTGGGCTCACATGTTGACGCTAATTCTGCTGGTTTTGATGTTATGGCGCTCAAAAAGATGAAACATGAGCCATCAACAGATAACATTGGTTCACAACTTTTTACCAAACAAATTAAAAAGTGCACACGGGATATTTGGTTTTACAACAGTTGTATTAAACACAATCTTAAACCAAAATATATTAATATCAAGACTAACTTTAATAACTCAGCCTCAAGGAAAGCTTCTGCTGCAGCAGTGAGAACATGGCTCCGAGAAGATAGAAATTTGCAGTAGAGTAGAAGAGATGTTTTAAGTATATATTTGATGTACACTGCTCAAAAAATTAGGGGATATTGTAGAATAACCTATTAAGACTATAGTTTTAGGAACAATATTAGATGCAATCAATTTCTATTACTCTAAAAGAATGTCAACAAGAGTTTGAAGTCATTACGTAACTTCTGTACCACACCAGATGTCAAAGAGATCCTGATTAGACATATGGCAAACAAACAAAGCAACATTAACATTGGTGAAAATGTTTCTTTAGTATGGTGTATGGTCTCCTCTAACGGCCAGCACTGCCTCATACCTGTGTGGCATTGAAGCAATGAGGTTAGCAATGAGTTCTTGGGGGATGCGTGGCCACTCTTCCATAAGAGCAATGTCCAGCTTTGGAACACTTGTGGGAGGTGCTGGTCTGCCTGCAATGCACCTGCCTAATGCATCCCACACATGCTCAATCGGATTTAAGTCCGGGGAGGAAGCTGGCCATTGCATACGTTCGATACCCTCCACTTCCAGCATGTCGTCCACCAAGCCAGCTCTGTGGGGTCGTGCATTATCGTCCATAAAAAGAAAAGAATCACCTATGGCATCAGCATAAGACACGACAAAAGGTCGGAGAATCTCATCTCTATACTTTACCGCAGTCAAAGTACCACCTTGGATAACGTAGAGGTCCGTACGTCCACCACTACTGACTCCTGCCCACACCATCAATCCACCGCCACCATATGGGGATCTTTCATGTACAAAAGCTGGATTGTTTCGTGTCCCTTTTTCTCTCCAGAGACACGCCGACTATCACATTCCATGTTGAATCGCGACTCATCAGAAAAAAGAACTGATCTCCATTCAGCATACCTCCACCCACGATGTTCCTCCGCCCAGTTTCTGCGATCTCTACGGTGTTGTGGAGTTAACCTGGTACACACCATGGGCCTACGGGCATAGAGACCACTTCCATGCAGTCGATTAGAGACAGTTTGAGTTGACACCCTGCGTCCTATTGCTGTTTGAAGTGTATTTCGCAGTTGAGTTGCATTCTGCTATCTATTCCGACGGGCTGTTAACAAGAGGTAACGGTCATCCCTTGCTGTTGTTGCCCTTGGTCGACTTGTCCGGCTCTTCTGTGAACAGTATGTTCTTTGAAAATGATTCCAAAGACTGGAAATCATGCTTTGAGACACCCCAATGGCTTGTGCCATCTCTTGTTGTGTCTGTCCAGCTTCCATCCTTCCTATGGCCCTCCAAGCCATTGGTGTAGGTAAATCACGTTGTCGAGGCATCACTGTCCCTAAGGCAAGTCATTCACTAACTGAAAACTGGACTGGATTTAAATACAGCAACAAAACATTCACCCCTACACCACCCTTTCACATCAACAGTACAGACACTGCCCTCTGGTGTGGTACCGAGGTTACGTAACAACTTCAAACTCTTATTTACATTATCTTGGAATAATAGAAAGTGATTGCATCTAATACTATTCCAAAAAACATAGTCTTAATAGGCTATTCTACAATATCCCCTAATTTTTTTGAGCAGTGTATATACATTCAGAACTAACATTTGGATTAAATAATATTGAATTTGAAATTAATGATTTTATGACAAGACATAAAGTTAGGGTGTTGATTCATAAGAAATACTTAATGAAAAAAAAACAAACTTTCTAAATTACATGGATTAAACAAATTCAGAGAAGTTAATAGTTTATCCAATCACAATTTTTTTGATCGGTTGGTTAATGTGTCTGACACTAATTTTACTAAAAATGAAATTGATTTGCTAAATAAGGGTTTTAAATTTAATATTATTGTTGACAATAGTAATATTCTACTATAAAATTTAGGTGCAGAATGTGAATTGATTTTAAATGATAACAATCATGTCCGGAGAAGTTACAAAGTGCCGAAACAGCTGTTTTTCAAATTTATATTGTAATAAATATGAAAATCATATAAAACTTCGTTTTATTTTGATTTAATTAAATGAATTAAAAAGTGTTATTTTTCCATCATTATATTACTAGACCCTTAATCGTTGTACACTTTTTTCGGTGTTTATGTTGTAACCTTCTATGACGTCTATTTATCATGAAAAGTTTGAGTAATATATACAGTAAAACTTTCTGCATAATTTGCTAAAATGTATAAACGGGTGTCTTAGTAGTCATCCATATGTCCTTATAATGGTCCCACGGCAAACGTTCGAAGTGTGAAGAAAACCTAGTCGACCAGTGTTATATAGAATATGATAGAAAAAACGTTGGCTCAGGATAGGGATGTGTGGAAAGCTTATGTCCGCGCGGCCATGTACCTACGGGTTTGATAGTTCCAATGAATTCATTAGCATGTTATGTTCTGAAACAGGGTTTCCCACTTTCCCTTATCTTCATAAACAATACCTGGGCCTGCACAAACATAGGCCTACAACTAAACTAAACTCCATAGCACGACAGTCCTAGAAGACCTTTGGCCAACCTTCATGATGCTGGCCTCACATTCACATGTCAGTGCCATCGATAATGCCATTCTATCCATAGTAATTCTGCCCGAGGGCAGGTCTTTCACTGCAGTCACAGCAATTTCATGCTATGCTTTGTAGCTTTACTAGGGAGTTATAGGTGTGGTAGCTTCCCGTTACTTTCCACACCGGTGATGGATGATTATGATAATGATAAGGATGGTGATGATGGCCGGATGACTTTCGGGGACCGTTTGGCCCTAAGCTTCCTGACATTTGTCTTACAGGTGAGGAAAAAACCCGAAAAAACCGTACCCAGGAGCCACTTCCGACCGGGAATCGAACCCGGGCCCGCTGCGTGACAAGGCAGTACGCTATCTCGGGACCACAGCGGTGGACATATAATGCCATTAGTAATCGAAATATGGAATTTCTATATTACTCTCACAATGTCTATGGGCATGGGACATTCACATGATAACAAATATTCCAAAACATTGACTTAGAACAGTATGATTCTAGACTTTTGACATACCATTTACAGAGTAAACGATCATCCAACCAGTAGAGAGATAGAGGAACTCCGGGTAAAGTGGACCCCTATTTTGAATTTGTTGTTTTTCTTCTTTTAATTAAGGGATCTGAATTTTGTTTAATTACAGTGAATATCATTAGTGTTATAACTATGAAACAGTATTGTTATTTTATTCAAATATGGAAACATCTTCATAATTTATAAACTTTTTTACATTACAAGAAAGGTCCTCTTTAACCTCCATATTCGGATAAAATTCTCCCTAGCTTTTAGACTATTTTTAAGTTTATTTACTTTATTAATTTATACAGACAGGCACAAATTAATCTGAAAATATTCATGGCTCACCGCAATTAAAAAATGTTGAAATATATGTATTGTTAAAAAAATTATTGTTGATAATAACATTCACATGCCATTCATCTGCAGACAGCGATTTGGGTTTAGTAAAATTACAAGGATATTAAATAAAATTAATTAAGTGTATGGTTTTTACATATAGCATCCTAATTGATGAAATATACGTATTCGTGTAAAGTGCACCCAAGTCCACTGTAACAGCCTCGTGGAGGGTCCACATTAACCGAATCCCTTTGTTATTTTAATTATTTTATACAGCCGCCATGTTACATAATATCAAACCAAACTCGTCAGTATATTAAAACAGCATCTACATAACATAATATATTCAGGAGATTTTTCAATATTTATAACATTCATAGGAGTAATTAAGAATTAATTGTTAGCTTGAAAAACTTTTAAGCTGACCGTTTTTATAAATGTCACAAATAAACCCTTTTGCGCAAAAAGAATAAAAAGAAACAGGCATTGAACACGTCAAAGTTGATTAGGGGAAGACGTTAAAATATTTTCTCTTCGAGGGCACACCAATAAAAGAATATATTAACAGAGTCCACATTACCCGAACTTTCTCTAATACGAGTATTGATCAGCATGTTGAGTCTTTCATGAGTTATAACTTGCAACAGTTTTTCTCAACCTGGATCCGCTACCCAAATTCCTCATGTTGTTGTATGGGCTCCGGTTGCACATTAACTGAAATTGTATGAGGAAGTTTCTTCTTCCATGGAGACTCGAAGTCGACCGCTGTGGTCTAGTGGTTGTTTCTTGCCTCTGGTCCCGAGTCGCGGGTTCAAACCCGGTCGAGGTCGATTGAATTTTTTAGGATACAAAAATCCAATTAGCATGTCTCCGGGACGGGCTTTAACCAGTGGGCCCTTGGTTCGAAGATTTTCAGACCCGTAAAATAATCTTAAGCTTGAATAAAGAGGCCTCTAAGCAAAATGTACTGATCTTTATCATCATAGTAATATTTTAGTTGCTTACTAGAGTCTTATTTGGTCGGTATGTTGACAGCATATCATTCATGACATATGTAGGGAAATAAGCGTAACTAAATTAACTTGGTCTAGTAACTCCTAAAAGGAAAAGCTAAGGCCCACCCAGCATTGGGCTGTTACCCCATTGTAGATAGATGGAGACTCAAACAAGCGAGAATCCCTTAGCTCTGCCCTAAGACATGATGCTTGAGACTCGTTAGTTATGGTGCTGGGTACACTTACACTACACTAACACAAACATAGGTCTATAAGTACAATTACTTGCATATAATTTAAAAAAATAGTTTTTACACTTTTACAACACACTGTTATGCATTACAGAGACTCTTGACGTCCCAACTCCTTAAAAAAAAAACATTAAACTGAAAATATATAGAATTATTATTCCACCAGTTATATTGTATGGATGCGGAACATGGATTTTTACTTTAAGGGAAGAAAGGAGATTACGAGTATTTGAGAATAAAGTTCTTAGGAAAATTTTTGCACCAAAGAGAGGTGAGCAGACAGGTGAATGGAGAAGACTACATAACACTGAACTACATGGTCTTTATAGTAAGGCAGATATAATGAGAACAGTTAAGTCTCGTAGACTGCGATGGGCAGGACATGTGGCACTAATGGGGAATGAAAGACGTGCATGGAAGCTTCTTGTAGGAAAACCAGAGGGAAAACGCCCAATTGGTAGACGAAGAATAATATGGGAGAATAACATTAACCATGATTTGAGGGAAATAGATTATACAGGGGATAGTTGGAAAACATTAGGTCAGGATAGGGATGTATGGAGAGCATATGTCCGCGCGCCATGAAATTACGGGTTCGATAATGCCAGCGAGTTAGTTCCTACACACTTTAAGATCTAAGGTTATATATATTGCATGCATGTATATACCCCCATACGTCCCTCATGGAGACATGGTTGTTCCCCTAGTGGGAGTTTCTTGACCAATATAATTTACTTAGGTTATTTTCCTAAATATATCAGTGAGTGAGATGTGGTCAGTACATCACCTCAATGTGAATATAGTAGCCAACAAAATATTACTTGGATGGGGAAGTCTAGTTAAATTAAAGTCTCTCCCTAATTCTCTCCATAAGAATTTTTTTGGGATCCCATTACAGGCCATAGCAGACCCTTGGAGTAGTAGCAAGTTAAGGTATCCACTTTTTCTAAACAATCGGCATATGTCAGCCATGTTGTCAATCCTGCGTGACGGCTGCCTTTACCCCCAGAAGAAGCGTCTGGTACTAATTTCCGTTATAGGCTGAGTCGACCCCAGGGCCATGGTGCCAACAGGAGGTTTGGGTCAATTTTAAAATATTGACCACACCGAGACTCGAACCCTCGACCTTCCGGATTGTAGCGTATTGTCTTAACCATCTACGCTACGGCGTGTCCCTCCCTAAGGACTTGTCCTTCGAATTTTTTTTCATTCCTGAAGATCCATGGACCCCGACAAGGTTTGTACACGCGACCCTCGAGACTAGAGGCAAAGGACGTAATGACTAAACTAACTTAGAGACAGTCTCTAAGGTCATATAGCGTCTATTTAATTTTTACAAAGATTGTCCTACTATGAAATGGTGACTATGGTGAAATGGCTTCTGATAATGAAATTATAATCACATCATTTGCCTTCAGAACTAAGGATAACCAAGACAAACGTGTGTAACTTTTCTGCCAAAGTGGTGTGTGTGTGTAAATTAAAATAGACGAAATGTTGTGTCTCCGCCTAATTTGGAACCTTCTTCTTCTTCGGCTTTCCCGCACTTACAGGTTTGCCGTCTTCAGTTTCATTTATTTCTATCATCCAATCTCCTTCCAAATTCCTATCATCAATTATACTTCTGACCTAGGTTTTCCATTTCCATCTTGGTCTCCCACGTTTATTTCTTCCAGGGGGTGACCATTGGTATATATTTTTTTTGGCCATCTTTCATTTTCCGTTTGTAGACCATTTAAGCGTTTGATTTTCAATCCTCTTAACAAAGATGTGGTGACATTCATTTTTCTCCAAAGGAATTCATTTCTTATTTTATCCTGTCTTGTTTTTTGGAGACTTGTTCTAAAATAATCAAATTCAACTGTTATAATTTTATTCTTTTGTAATTCCGTCAAAGGCCAAGTTTCACTTCCATATGACAAAATATTCTGTATTATGCTCTTATAAATTTTCATTTTAGTTTCCTTTGTAATGTTTTTGTTCCAAATTATTCCATGTAATGTCTTAGTTGCATTTTTTGCCATTTCAATTTTACTTTGTACATCTCTTTCACAGGTACCTGAACTTGTAATTTTTTTTGCACATGCCCCAGGTTGTCTATCGACATTCCTGGTATTCTCTCCTGGCATGGCGTACTTGTAACTCACTTCTGAGGTTGGGGTGCCTGGAAGGCGGGGTTACTTTGCTCCGATGATATGATGGGTGATGATGATGGTGCGCCAGGAGAGTCCCTAATCCTAAGCTTAATCTAAGACGAATATGAATGATGATGATTGCGATGGCTATATGATTTCGGGGACCGTTTGGGACTTAAAGTTTTCCTGACATTTGTCTTACAGGTGAGAAAAAACCCCGATAAAAACCTCACCCAGAAAAACTGTCCCGTCCGGAGATCGAACCCGGGCCCGATGCGTGACAAGGCAGCACGCTACCTCGAGACCACAGCGGTGGACTGAACGTGTTATTATTGACCCAAGATATTTAAAGAATTCACATTTTTTTTTATTTTCCCTGTTTTGAGTATGAGGTCATCCACATCCTTTTCCAAATACATATATTCTGTTCTCTGTAAATTTATATTCAGTCCCCATTTTTTATATTCTTCCATTAGTTTATTTATCATATATTTCATATAATCTTCATCTCCTGCAAAATTATTTGATCATCTGCAAACAATAATGAATGTAGTATTTTTCCTCCTATAGGAATACCCATTTCAGAACATGTTTTATACCATACATTAAAAGCCTGATCTAAATAAATGTTAAAAGAATTGGTGGCAAACTGCATCCCTGCTTATGGCCTTTATTCACTGTGAATTCCTGTGTTAATTTATTCTGTATTTTTACTTTAGCTTTTGTATTACTATAGATCTTCCTAGGGCCTGAAAAGTGAGTGGATGGCATTGGAGCACACACAGATTTCAACCTTTATAAGTAAGTTTTGGAGATCCCTAATCTAATACCGTGATACAGACTTTGATTAAGTCATCCTATTACAAACAAGTTCTAATTAATTTAATATTGTGAATATACATCATCAACATTTGGTAATTTTCTTTTTTGTAAGGATGTAAAATCGGCACGCTGCATAAAATAAGCTTTAATCATGTAACCTCCTTCAGTTTTCCCTTTGATCTACTTTTTTTTTGCTTCATTTAATAAAGTTAGGCAGACTTCACTGCAAATGAGGCCGCTCGGATAAAATATGTTCACAAAGTGAAAAGATACCAACTAATTGATTAACACCCAGATTAGAATACAATTTCCTGTAAAAAAAAGTCGGTCGAGCAAGAACGTTGTTGTAAAACTAAACGAAAATCTCAGCAAGTCGAATTTATCGGTCGGACTTCGCTAGTTTAAAGAATATATCATTCTTTGGTTAATTAAAGCACTATGTCGCTAGTTTCGTTGCGAGAAAAAAAAAACGTGGCGGCCGCTTGATTTAGGAAGCGATTTTTAAATTTAAACTCTCTGTGTTCAATCCAACTGCTAATAGTTCTGGTTTCGCTGGATTGTGGAGAGAAAGACTTTAGATTTTATTTCGTTTCGAAAAATTGCGGCGCTATAGAGCGATTTGAAAATGTTCGCTTCAGGTTAACCTACATCCTGTGATCCGATTTGCTGGTTAACGAACTCGACCTTACGTTTTTAATTTATTGCCTTTATGCTAAGTTTGTAATACGATTCAATTAAGAGGGTAAGTTATAGTCTATAGTATCCTGCTGGAGTTTGGAATTCCTAAAAAGTTAGACTTATACGGATGTGTCTAAATGGCACAAAGAGTAGGGTGCGTGTAGGCAAACAGTTTTCGGATACTTTCGAAATCCACAAAGGTTGTGAAAGCAAGGATAAAGCAATATCTCCTCTACCTTTTAATTTTGTACTAGAGCATGCCATCAAATCTTTAGAGGATGTGAAGCAGGACATCACAAACTCAATAGTATGAATAAACTATTACGTTTATGCTGATGATGTCGTACGCTTGGACGATGGCGAGGACCCAGATCAAAGGCCATAAAGCACAAAAACACTAAGAAATTGGGAATGGAAATAAACATCAAAAATAACTACATTTATGGTCCACACATAGGAGGAAGGCATTATATAATGGAAATAGGCAGCCTATGCTAAATCGGAACAAATTTTGAGAGGAAGTGGATGAATTCAAATACCTAGGAACAATAATCACAAATAAGAAGGTAGTCTCAATTCTGGACCTGCGTGCTATTGTTGGCATTACAGAGGCTCATGATGTCCCAACTCTTTTAAAAAAATCGTTAAACTGAAAATATATAAAACTATTATTCTACCAATTATATTGTATGGTTGCGAAACATGGATTCTTACTTTAAGGGAGGAAAGGAGGTTACGAGTATTTGAGAATAAAGTTCTTAGGAAAATTTGTGGACCGAAGAGAGATGAACAGAGAGGTGAATGGAGAAGACTATGTAACAGTTAACCACATGGTCTTTACAGGAAAAAAAAAAAAAACTCCTGGCACGACAGGCCTAGAAGTCCCTTAGCCTACTAGCCGGCTGCTGACCTCACATCCACATGTGTCAATCACAGAGGTAGACGATCATCCAGCCAGTGTAGGGGTGACATGTGGTCAGCATGTCTAGTCCCCCAGCCGTTATAGCTGGTTTTCTCAATCTGGAGCCGCTACTTATTGTAGCTACCCAAATGCCTCACGATGTTGGGTGGACACCGGTCCCATACTGCCCGAAATACCATGAGAAAACTTCTTCCCCCATGGAGACTCGAACCAGCGCAAACCCTGTAGCTCTGCGCCAAGGCTTCCTGGCTTAACCACTCGGCTACGGCGGTCTTTATAGGAAGCCAGATATAATAATAATAATAATAATAGTTAAGTCTCATAGACTACGATGGGCAGGATATGGTGGCACGAATGGGGAACGGAAGAAGCTTCTTGTAGAAAAACCGGAGGGAAAATGCACAGTTGGTAGACCAAGAATGAGGTAGGAGAATAACATTAACTATGATTTGAGGGAAGTAGATTATACAGGAGATGATTGGAAAACATTAGCTCAGGATAGGGATGTATGGAGAGCTTATGTCCGCGCGGCCATGAACCTACGGGTGGGTTCGACACTGCCAGTGAGTTAGTTATGCGAAGTTTGTCTCGAAAAAAATAAGAATATCGTAGCTGTTAGAACGTTAGTGCGCGCACACATGTATGTGCGAATGACATGAAAAGAAAAATAAACGCCTGAACCAGGATTTGAACCCAGGACCTCTAACTTGAAACGTTAGTGCGCTATGAAATACGCTATCCAGGCATCCTATCGCACAAACATTTATTTTTGCTTTATATGTATATATATTCTCTATCATGAGAGGTAGCTGGAAGTCTCACTGCCCTCTCGTGGCTATTATAACAAGTAAGCAAATTAAAGATAATTTTATTTTATAGCAGTGACGCTTCTTCGACGTTATAATTTCATGTCATATTAGGCCTTCATTGCTAAATGTCAAAATTTAATTATAACATCGGATGCATAATAGCGTTTTATCACTATTAGGAAATATTCATATATTATTATTTTGTTATTGGTAGTGATTCCATCGGACACAGTATTTTTCCATAGTGGACATATTAAAGATGTGACATAGCTATTTTTTACTCTAATTTCAAATTGAAATTAAGAAGACATTCTTAAATTACATGGAAACTAAGACTTTAATTACGTTTAGTTACTGATCAATTGTTTTTAGACAATTAAATTTGCATTTTCCCAAAGGAAAATAGTTTGAATGGAGCTGAGCTATAAAATAATTCAAGTAGCGAAAACCAGAGGACGACAGAGGGTGGAATTAATTATTAATATTATTTGCATATTTCTCGCATTACTCTGTTTCACGAGGGGAATACAACGTCCAGGGGAGCCACTCCTCTTCTGTGTCTTGGTGCTCTGACCCATGTAGTGGGCGTCTGGATTCCCGACCCTCGGACACAGTGCATTCTCTCGCTTACTCATTAACTCTGATTCCAAACTTCACACATTGAATTTATCAAATTACTTACCTTACTTATCATTGGATATGAGTAACTAAATATTAAAAAAATAATAAGCTGCAGAAGTGAGAGTTAGTGTTTCATTTAACAGCTGAGGTAATTATGTCGAAATTAAAATCTAGGCGTAAAAGAGCCGAGGAATTTTGCTCAGAGTTTTCAGTTTTCAGGTTTGAGGTTCTAGTGCGTGCCGTAAATTTACGATACGGGGCTCAAGGCTTTAGTTTCACTACAAATGAAACCACGTTTAGAATTTTTGCGCCATGAAAAATCCATCTACTGCGGCCGAGTATGAATCCGCCACCTCGGAACCAGAGGCGAGTATGATAATCACTAGTCCACCAGAACCGACTGAAATGCGAGTTCCGAGATCTTTGGCTGGTTATACGAGGGTCGTATTGAAAGTCGTGAGCAACCCATTGTTAAAATTAAAATTTCAACAATGTAATAAAAACAACTGCAGGATCGTAATCTACAGACTTTATACAACAACATTGCCGTTTTGTGGCGTCATAGCTTCTATCATGTGACCACAAGCAGTGTTTCCAAAATGGCGGACATCAATGTTTCGTTTCGACAGCGCGCTGTCATTGAATTCCTTGTTAAAGAGGAACAATCTGCTGTTGATATTCACCAAAAACTTCAATGTGCTTCCGGAGATGCCTGCATGGGTGCCAGCAGTGTTAGGAGGTGGGCGAAACATTTTAATGATGGGAACACGAGTATCAAAGATGAGCCTCATAGCGGTCGCCCACGCTCTGCCTCCACGGATTGCAACAAGGAAAGAGTAGATGCGCTCATTAGAGATGACAGGCGTATCACAGTGAATGAAATCGCTACAAAACTTGCAGTAGGACACAGTGCAGTGCAAGTAATGATTCACAGCTTAGGTTACCAAAACGTTAGTGCCCGTTGGGTTCCACGTTTATTGAGTGAAGACCACAAACTTCAGAGAAGAACCATCACCCAATAACCTTCTTCAGAGATTTCGAAATGAAGGTGATGATTTTTTGACGAGTATTGTGACAGGTGACGAAATCTGGTTTCATCGCTATGAGTCTGAAACAAAACGCCAGAGTATGAAATGACACCACTTGAATTCGCCATCAAAGAAAGACAGTGCAATCTGTTGGGAAAGTTATGGGCAGCGTCTTCTGGGATGTGCAAGGTTGCATTCTGGTTGAATTTCTTGAACCTGGACAAACCATAAATGCTGCCCGCTATATCCAGACACTTGTGAAGCTCCGTCGTGCATTGCACGACAAACGCCCTGGAAGGAAGATCATTCTGCAACACGATAATGCGCGTCCTCACACTGCTCGTACCACTGTGGAGAAGATCAGGACATTTGAGTGGGAAACTCTTCCACATCCTCCCTATAGTCCCGATTTGGCACCCTCCGACTACCATCTTTTCGGTTCTGTGAAGGAGCAGATGAGAGGCCAACGCTACAACGGACTTCTATCATAAGGGAATTTTCAAGCTTGTAGAACGCTGGACAAAATGTGTGCAAAGAAATGGAGACTATGTTGAAAAGTAGCACAAAGGTTTGTAGATTAACATGGTGTACTTGGTTTGTCTAAAATAAATATTATGATTCTTTAAAAAAATGTTGCTCATGACTTTCAGTATGACCCTCGTATTACGATTGGATAAGATAGAAAATAGGGTCATAATGATTAAATTTATAATATGTATTTACTTTTTTTATATCAGTTCATCTCCCTATATAGGTATGTTTATGTGCCCACGCCACCTGGACTTTAAAGGGACACAATCTGTCGGGAGAGGATTAATTTAAACTCTGGATCACATATATACACTTTCGATCACAGCTCTTCCAAACGCGCGAACTTTCTAATGGCGGGATTGACTCTTCTGACTGAACTTTCTATCTATATAAGAGTCCACTCTGCCTTACTGCGACTATCACTCTGAAGCAACCAACGACCTAAGAACTTTTTATTAGGAATATTCCACAATACAGTGTTTTTCCTTCAACCCAAAGTCATTTGTCATCAGAGGTTCTTGTCTAGAGCATCTTCTTCCCCCAAATCTCTAGCTTCCATACTTCTCCTCATTCCTTATATCCAACGTTATCTAGGTCTGTCTCTTCCACTTCTTCCATTTGCTTTCCAATTAAGGATCTTCTTTGGTATTCTCTCTTCTTCCATTCTTATGAGGTGTCCATACCATTTCAAACGTTTTTCTTCTATTTTTAAATTTTTTTTTTCAACTTGCATAATTTCCGTTATTGTGCTGTTTCTAACCTTATCCCTTCTTGAAATTCTTGTCGATCGCCTCCAAAAATCTATTTCTATTAGCTTGTTGGCTTGTTTTCTACTTACTGTCCAGGTTTCGGATCCATATAATAAAATGCTTTATAACAGAAGTTGTAATATAGTTTTCTTCGTTGTGTATATTGTACTGAACATAAATCAAATAAAATCAAAGGACTGAAGAGGGCATAATAAGTCCCTAAAATATTAAGGAAAGATCAGGCCTCGGATCCGTCCCCTCAGGCATTTAGGAAGGGAGAAGGGAAGCATCTTTACCTGCAAGGTGATGGAAACAATCTTATGAAATCCCCAACCGGGGCCCATGTTGGCCAGGTTTGTGGTAGGCTGAGTATCCGACAGGGACTCAGCTGACTCCGCGGATCTGGACTCAAAGGGGGCACTGCCATTCCAATCACTACTCACAAGGATGTGGAAGATTTCCCAAATGAGTGATAAGTTCAGTGGCCAGCCACCTCAGAGACAACACGAACATTTAAGACAAGACACGCTCTTCGTTCTTAAATTCATACTATGATCATCATAATGCACTATATCTCAATACATTATTTATTTCTCCATCGTCGTTTAGGTCTTCTTCTGTCTCTGTGTCCATTAGGTTGAAACTGGAATACCTTTATTTCACACGGTTTTACCGTAAATAAAGGTCTACATTAAGGTTGTTACCTATCACCGACTCTATTTAAAATATATGCACGTGAAATTTTGAAGAATTGGAGGATAAAATGTTCAAGTATTGGAATTCCTAATTCAAACAGTAAAACTTGATGTAGCTTACATTTTGCAGATGATCAATTATTAATTGCACTAGATTTTGAAGATTTGGAAAATTAGTAGAAGAATACAATAAATGTTTTAAACTGATCCAAACCCTCTGGCGGCAATATGGCCCTGGGGTCGACTCAGCCTCTAACGGAAATGAGTACCAGACGCTTGTTCTGGGGGTAAAGGCGGCCGTCACGCAGGGCTGACAACCCGGCTGACATAAAGTGCCGATTGTCAAGAAAATGTGGGAGTCTTAACCTCCTACTACCCCAAGGGCCTCCTGAGGCCTGTTGTGGGATCACTTTACTTTACTTATATAATAAATGGGGATTGATTTTGAACATGAAAAAAACAAAATATTTATCAATTGGTGAACCAGAACAAAATTTAATTTTGGAGACTGGAGAAACAATAAAATCTTGTAGTGAGATCACATATTTAGGAATTAAAATAAATAAAAATGGGAGTTATGAAGAGGAAATAAGAAATAGAAATAATAAAGGAAAATTTGCAATTGCTTGCCTCAATGGAATATTGTGGGATAAAAAATATAAGTAATAAAAATAAAATTAATATGTTTCATACAATTGTTAAAAACATAATTACTCATGGAGCAGAACTTTGGCCACTAACAACAAAAACAAATAAGTAGGCCTATCTTTTGGCAACTGATACGAATTTTATACGAAGGGCAGCAAGATTTTAAGAAGAGAAAAATTTAGAAACTCAGTTATAAGGGAGAAAATGAAGATTGAAGACACTATTTTAGATTATATTAAAACTCAGCAATTTAGATGGTACGGACATATCTAGCGAATGGAAAAGGATTGACTACCAAAATGTATTTTGGTATGGAAACCTGAGGGAAAGACGAGGCAGAGGAAGACCTAATACTTCCTGGTGTCAGGGAATATATTTTTACACGAAGAAGAAACATTTACAACCAGGAGATTGAATGGACCGACAAAATTGGCTATCAGGAATCGGAAGATGTCAAAGACATTAAACAACACACACACACATATATATATATATATATATATATATATATATATACATACATATACACACACACACTCACACACTAGCGGATCCGGCAAACGTTCTGCCCGAATATATATATATATATGTTATAATTAAATCTTTAACATTGAGCAATGCAAGATTAATATGGTATGATAAGAAAAATAAATGCCTGGACGGGATTCGAACCCGGATCTCTGAGTCTGTACCTCAGCGTGATATCCATTACACTACCAGGCGAATCCAATTCAAACACTTATTTTTCTTATATATGTATTATACTCTCCATTATTACTAGATGTCGCGAGAACACTGTCTTCACTGCCATCTAGTAGCTGACTATATCAAGTAAGCAAATTAAAGAGAATATTTATTTTACTTTATAGCAGTGACGCTTATCGATGTTATAATTAAATCTTTAACATTGAGCAATGCAAGCTTAATATGGTATGATAAGAAAAATAAATGCCTGGACGGGATTCTGCCCTCGGGCAGAATTACTATGGATATATATATATATCGTAATTATTTTTAGTACCCCGTGCGTTGCCCGGGAATCTACTTATCCCGATCTTCTTGGCATCAGTGAGCTGAAAGACAAAAATGGCTATTGTGAGTTATCCATAAAAGATAGACATATGCTGTCGCGGACTGTTTTGTAGAGTTTCTCTCTTTCTTTTTTCTATGAGATATTAAATTCTGTATAAATTAATTTGGTGTATATGTCATGATTTAGGCAGCGTAAGCCATTTAAGCGTCCAAAAATCACCTTTTTAGTGCACCGATGCTTTTTATATATCTTGTCTTGCTCTGGCTCTATAGTATGTACGGTAATATATTATATACGTTAATTGTCCCAAAAAATCTCTAAACGATGGTAAAAACCCCATTCAAATAGGTCAAGTAGTTTCTGAGCCCATGAAGGACAGAAAGACTAACACTCATTTTTATATATAAAGATGCAAACTTTATTGTTCGGTTCACTTGCGCGATAATACAATGCAGTCTGGACTGACGTTAAATAGCTATGTATTATTATGTTACATATTATTCAAATAATAATTACCCTCTGTCTGAATTTTCACTCAAATTCAGGAGGGCGAATAGAAAATAATTTCTCACAGGTAAAAGGGACAATGGTCCATGCTTAAAAACTGCTCTGCCGCGTAAGTAAAATGAGTAATAAGCCTGTGAACAAATTAAATTTGGCACTTCCGCTTCAGGAGCGATCCATTCAATGACGTTCACACTTATTTTCCTCTGCATCAAGAGTTTTATTTGCTAAATAACTTTTCGCCATTGAATGCGCCCATTACCATGACATCAGAGCGCATGCGACGTTCCCAGTGTTGGCAGGAAAAGCCGAATCAAGGAGTTGAAACAACCTCTCGCACATAGATGGCAGAGCCATCAGTAATAATATTCCCAAATGTAATTAATGACAGATTATAATACATAAAACACATAAAATATGCCAATTTATTAAATATTTATCAGGCATAATATCTTGTAATAATATCAGCGAAACATATACATTTGATATCAACATTTAATAAATTAATATTATACATCAATCAGCCAACCGTCGTGCACTGCTGCCATATTATACGTCCTAGGTGAATGTTCCCAGTGGATTTTCTTTTTAATTATAAGAATATTATACAATTCTTCGATTCGATTTGATTTGAGATTCATGCCTTCAAATCGATATATTTATTACAATGAAAGTAGAAAATTTCGAGATATGTATGAAAATCGTTCAGTGTTAATTATTTACACTGAATACTATTTAGAGTTCACTTGGGGATTTGTGGTTATGCTTGCATTTGGCAATGTGATAGATGGTAGAACTCTCCACATAGGGAGAACACGCAGTTTTCGTTAGGGTCCTAGTATGATAATTGAGGCGGTTAGAAGCAGAGAGGCGTAAGTGATTTTTTTCGCAAAAAAAATTTACAAATTCAACTTGATACCTGTGTTTTTCAATACTGCAAATCTTACACTTAACCCCTTTACTTCTGACCGCCTCAATTATGTTCTATGTTTTGTGGTGATAGTCGTGCATTGCTAATCTCATCACCACGTATTTTAGTCTCTGGTTGGCTTGGCGTTGGTCCAATTTTGGACCATCAACGGCGTCCGTGCTGTATAAATCAAAGAGGGATTTCTTCTCTCTTTTTTTTTTTCCTCAATGTTATATACTTTTTGAAGATGACACTAGTATTATTTTCCGCAGTTATTCTATAAGGATATTTTCTCGTGTCTGTTCTTAACAATCTCTTATGGCCAATTATCAGTTTTAAAAAATCAGTGAAGCAACAAACTTACAAATCTAAACGAATCCCTCAATGAATGACATTTATGGTTGAACTTTGCTAATTTAACAAATAGATCCTTCTCGTTTGAATTCATTCATATATATATATATCAAGTTATATTGCAAACAATCAAACACGACGGACACTAGTGCTATACTAAATTAAAGCTAACATTGCATACCCGACTCCAATGTTCGGAATTTGCTCTAGTTTGGATAACAAATACCTTTTACACTTTATTTCAATGATATATGCTGAGTTTAGCTGCTAAAAATCGACAATTGTTTCCTCTAGAAGCACTTTTTAATTCTCGTTTCAGATGAACTCCCACTTGCAAAAATCCGGACACGCACATACGTTGTCCTGCCCGAACGTTCAATTCTCGTGTCATGGCCGGACGATATAAATGTTACTTTTTAACCATTAAATTATCTAATTAAGACGTAATTAGATATTATTAAATAAGTTCGCAAGAAAACTCCTCATTGCCATCTGTTTTGACTCAAGATTCGTGCATTATGACGTCACATTGTTTTGAACCGAAAGTGCGATTTTCGGTTCGTAACAGCAGTGCCGTTATCCTCCTTGAACAGAAAGATTCGTGAACTATGCCAATATCCCTTCTCTATGCATCTACCCCCACTCTCCTTTCTACCTCTCCTATTGCGCTGTTTGTGCTGCGCATCTCCCCTTCTACCTCGGAACGCTCAAATATGGTACTCACATTCAGAACATTATCATTCGATCGGAACTTTTTGTTTAGACTACGTCGTCTGGAGCACGCGAGTGGCGTGGTTTGAGTTTTTGGTCCGCAGGACCGGGGAAAGCCACCCTGGCTTGGACTGTTCTTTGTATGAATGAACTTGTTTGAGTGAGGTATGATATATTTTTTGATGTTAATGATTATTATTTATTTTTTTGTTTAAATTCAAGAATGATCAATATTTATATTTGTTATATTTTTCCTATACTTCAGACGTCTTGTTTATATTAAACATCATTTTTATATACATCCTGTTTAATGTTCAAATTATTTATGTGCATGCTGCTGTTCGATATATTCCCGTACATAAACTTACTTATTTAGGAGATCATACAAGCTTCCTTTTTTTTTTTCGTCTAGCTTTCATGGTTAATAATAATAATGCTACATCCAGTTTAACCAAGAATCATAGATTACTCAAGTGTTTTAAGATCTATTGTTGATTGATGTTTAAGTGTTTGGAAAAGAAAGATGAATCAATCTTTGCTTCTTATGGGCCCGGGCAAAGGCTTTTGAATAATAACCTTGATTGTTATGAACTCTACGCTAATATATACAATGGAAACAAAAGACGATACACGGCGGCGCAATAATGGGTTTATTAAAATAGTAGCAGTCACTGTGGTTATATATAGAACAAAATGGTTCACCAGAGCGTGTTTAATAATATAAACTGCACAGTTTGTCTCACGGAACATGTCGATAATGCAGATGACTACACATCTGACAAAAAATCCTACAACCCGATCGCAGCGCCACCTACTGAGTCCATTTGTGAATGTAAACTATACAGGGACAGACCCACTCAAACACATACACCAATTTAATCAAAATCGGTCCAGTCGTTTAGGCAGTTTTTAATTTCGGGTTTCAAGCAAACCTCCACTTCTAATTGTCGGATTTCGCTAATTTTCGGACAATACTACCTCGGTTTATTTTAATACGATATACTGAATTTGGTTGTAAAACATCGAAAAATGTGAGCGCTAGAGCGATTTTTAAATTTTCACTTCAGGTGAACTCCTACATCTAACGGTTTTAAAGGGTCCAATTGTGAATTTAACCATAGGGACTCAATCAGACACACAACAAATTATAATCAAAATCGATCTAGTCGTTTAGGAAAAGTTCAGTGACAAACAAACGTACAGAAGAATTATGTATATAAAGCTAAATGTACCGTACCCTTAATTAACTTAAACACATTTAATAATGTCAGGTATTTAGAATCTAGAGATATAAGACATTTATTATTTATTCTTCATCGTCATCACTAGGGCCCGGATTTTGATGAAATTTCATCATTTTATGAGTTGTCAGAGACAATGCAGATTAATACTTAAGTGCATTGTGCAATAAATATGTTAAACATATGAGGTTTTTATGGGTCATTAAAATTAATTTTTCCCACATTTTTCTGATAGTCATTTTATAAACTTCATTTTTGATTTTAGGTCATTTTATGTACTTTTCGTACTTTTATTCGTCAGTTTTAAAGAACTAATATATGGTAAAATGTTCATTTTAATGTATTTTTACTGCTTTTTTGTGCTCAGCCAAATCGGTGAAAAATCACGGTGCGTTGTCTCAATACAACGTGAAACGATTGTGCTCTGCCTCAACGTGGATTGATTCGGGAATTCCTCTTTAATGAGGGAATCCTTTGATTCGTAATCTTTCCTTTTTTTCTCACGAAAGTAGTGTTTCTGCATGGTTGTGTTGATTTACGTGCAGTGCAAAATGCGAAAACAAGAACTATCTAGTGCTATCCGTTTAAGACAGTATGTAACAGAATTCGGCGAAGAAGTATTTCCTTCTGATGGTAGTATTTGCAAGGTGTGAAGAATTAAAAAAGTAGCTGCAGATAAACGTTTCACAGTACAGCAGCATATCGGTCGCGAGAAACATTTGCGGGCTCCTAAAAATGTGAACAAAAGAAAAGAGTCTCAATTACTGTTAAAACACATCAAATAGCTATTTTTAAAAGAATTATGTGAAGTGTTTGTCAGTGCAAAGATTCCACTAGGAAAACTAAACAGTTCTAAACTACGTGATTTCCTTGAATGCCATACAGGCCATACTGTTCCAGACAAATCAACATTGTGTAAAAAAACAATTTAATAAAATGTTATGGAGACACATTAAACCTTATACATGAATGTGTGAATAGAAAGAAAATATATGTAACAACTGACTCAGAGGGGCGTTTTGTAGCTAATATAATGATAGATACCTTAGAAACAAGCAGCCCTGGACAGATTTTTCTTCTTACCTCAAGTTTTACAGGCAGTTAACCACACTCAGATATGCAAACTGTTTGATAAATTCATGCATTAACTGTGGCCTAATGGAATACAACATGAGAGCGTGCTCCTCTTTCTAATAGACGCAGTGACTTACATGGTAAAGGCAGTTTAGGCTATCAAATCATTTTACAATGAGATAGTGCACGTTAATAGTCTGCCAAATGTCTTTCATAGAGTCGCAGAGGAGATTAAATAAAAATTTAAGTAGTAGATAGACTAATTTTCACAGTAAATAAAGTCTTTGTTAAAACTCCGTCTCGAACAAAATGTTTTAGAGACAAGGCCCCTGTTTAGCTTTATCCCCAGAAAACCAATTTAGACGCGTTGGGGCACGTGGTTGACAGCATGCATATCATTGTGACTATTTTCAGATAGTGAGAGAGGTAGTAAATAGCTTTGATAGGACAGATGCTAAGCAATTGGGAGTGCACACGACCTGTTTTCTGATCCTGAAATCGAAGGTAAATTGGCTTGCATTAAATAAAATTTTGCATTTTTGCCAGAAATCATAACTCATTTAGAAAAATGTGGTATGCCATTGGAAAAGTCAATAGAGTCAGTCCATAGTGCTGAAAATTGTATAAACAATATAAATGGAATCACGCAGCGGGCCCGGGTTCTATCCCCGGTCGGGGCAGTTTTTCTGGGCGAGGTTTTTATCGGATTTTTTCCTCACCTGTAAGACAAATGTCAGGAAAACTTTAAGGCCCAAACCGGTCCCCGAAATCATATGGCCATCATCACCATCATCATCCTTATCATTATCATCATCCTTCACCGGCGTGGAAAGCAACGGGAAGCTACCACATCTACAATTCCCTAGTAAAGCTGCAAGCATAGCATGAAAATGCTATGATTGCAGTGAAGCACCTGCCCTCGGGCAGAATTACTATGGATGGATGTAAATGGAGAGTTTGGGGAAGCAGTTAGAAATTGAAATTTGTGTTAGATAAAAAAATCAGGTAATGCATCAAATGACCTGTATTTTGTCAGGTAAAGAATTCAGAATGGATATTTTTGACTAAGATTTAACACCCAGTGATATAGTGTTTTTCAAATGTTCACCCATTACATCTGTGGAAGTAGAGATAAGTTTCTCCAAGTGCAACACAGTGTTAGCTGACAATCGCCGATCCTTCACTTTTGATAACTTAAGGATGACTGTGGTAGTGTATTGCAATGCCAGCTACAGTAGGTATGTTTAGTTAATAATTTTTCATATTAGTTTAATATAGGCCTAAATGAGATTGACCTAGTGATAATTATTAATTTTTAAATTATTTTATATTATTATTATGAACATGAATTGTTTAAAAATAGTTACCCCAATCAATAATCAATATTTGTCTTAGACAATTTCTAATTAATAAATTGATAATTATTGATTAGCGAATTACTATGAAATTTATAATTTTCGTTAGGTCATTTTTTGACAGTTTTAGGTCTTTTAAGATAATTTTAAGGGAATTTTATAGGTAATTTTTAAACATTTTAAGTTCATAAACATCCGGGCCCTAGTTATCACAGTGGACTACCCTTAGAGAGCACCGCTAATAGAACACAGTGCCTAATTATTAATTAATCAATAATTTATATTGAAAAATAAATAGCTCTAACAACAAATTTGGATTCAACCGTAAATTAATTGAGTGTGAGGTCGACTGGTTAACTAAAAGTAATATTACTTACTTACTTACCCCGTATCCCTTTTGCCAGTAGTTGATGGCTTAGGAGAAGAAGCTTCCACGTGCCACATTGTAATTTGACATCAGTTCCTGTCGGACGCTCCAACCAGCTGACATTAGGGACTTGTATAAGTGGATGAACTGAAAACAAGAGACACCTCATCAGTTCACGCAAACAAACTGCACCTTCAGACAACTTCCCTAGGAAATATAACGATTTTTTAAAATCTAAGTAATAGTGTTTCTGTAATTTGAATATTTTTTTTTGTCCACCGTTGAGGTCTGGGGTAACGGTCGACGTCTTTAATAAAAGGGAAGAGTCAGAAAGCTGATACACAGAACAGTGAAGAACGAACTGCTGGCTGAATTTTGTAGTTCGATGATTACTAGCTCTTTTACATACTATTTGAGTATATACAAATAAAATTTAATATAAATCCATGAGAATCTATTTATAAAATCTAATATAAAATCCATGTAGAATCTATTTAAAATCTAATAAATAAATATTTATAATTGCACTAACATAAAATAATTAAAGTAATTCTTACTTTTTTTTAGTGATCCTGCAGCGTAGCCGAGCGGTTTAAGATATCATATTTCGATGCAGAGTTTCGGGACTTGAGCTGGTTCGAGTCTCTAGGGGGGAAAGAAATGTTCTCATGGAATGTACCGGTGACCACCCAGCGTTGTGAGTAATTTGGGTAGCTTCAATAAGTAGCGACTGAGGTAGAGACATGCTGACTACAAAGTTATCCCTTTACTAGCTGGATGCTTGTCCACTTCTATGATTAATACATGTGGATGTGAGACCAGCAGCCGGGTGATAAGGTAAGATATTTTAGGCTTGTTGCGCCAAGGAGTTTAATATAGTAATCCATCCATCCATAGTAATTCTGCCCGAAGGAGGTCTTTCACTGCAATCATAGCGTTTTCATGCTATGCTTTTAGATTTACTAGGGAATTATAGGTGTGGTAGCTTCCCGTTGCTTTCCTCACCGGTGAAGGATGATGATAATGATAAGGGTAGTGATGATGGCCGGATGATTTTCGGGGTCCGTTGGACCATAAGCTTCCTGACATTTGTCTTACAGGTGAGGAAAAATCCCGAAAAAACCTCACCCAGGAGCTGTCCCGACCGGGAATGGAACCCGGGCCCGCTGCGTGACAAGGCAGCACGCTACCTCGAGACCATAGCGGAGGACTAATATAATAATATTCATTATTATTTTATCGTCTCTCTTTTAGGCACTTTTTTGTGCCCCTTGCTCTCGGGTCTTAAATTGACACGACCTGTCGACAGAGGAAGTTTAAACATTGGGTCGCATACGTACTTTCTTGACAACACAAGGACATGGAGATCCTCTCCGAATGAGAGACACGTTCAATACTTGGCCAGCTCCGAGACTGCACGAACGTTTAAGACAAGACACACCATTCACTCACACATTCATACCAACAAAGCCTATGTGAGAGGATGATTATATAATGATGGTCAAATGGTGTTTGGAGATATTTAGGCCTTAACGTTCCCCGATACAGGCGAAGAAAATCCCGTAAAAGAACCTCACTTAGGAATCTTGTTCCTACCGGTATCGAACCGGGCCCGCAGCTTACGAGGTAACACATTTACCCCTAGAACTACTAGAAACTTCACGACAAGATTTAACAAACATTTCAGAGATTTCCTGAAAAATGAGGGTAAATCCAGTTTTTCAAAACACATAGTAGAAACAGGACATCAATTCAACACAAGATACAAAATATTATCGATCCTACATAGAGAAAACAATACATCGAAAATCAACGTTCTCGAAGAACTAGAAATCATCAAGGAAACCACAAATAAACACCTGCTGAATGAAAACACACCCAGCAATATAAACCTCTGTACGAAATAATTACATACAACAGTCAGTACCAAAATGAAAGCAGAAGATTATACTTATGTTATCGAAAGGCCTTCTATAAAACAAAACTGCAAATTATTGAGGACGACTGAGATATCAGGTACTGTTTTATAATTCTTAAAACTTTAACACAGTAACCTCAACGGATTTTCGTAATATACTCAATCTAGGATTTAAAGAGAGATCAGGGCTTGCGTGGTTCAGTTTAGGGGCATGGCAATTTAAAACAATTAGCGACGATCACGATATGTCCAATGTGCGGAAGCTTTGAAGACGAGATACATATATTAGGAAAATGTAACGATGTAGAATATTGGAGGCGTCAGTTATTACCGGAAAGATTTCTAAATACAAATCGTGGAAGATTGGCATGCTACGAGTAACTGGTAAACCCAGAAAATTGGATAAACTTGGGTAGATTTCTGGACAAAATGCGGAAAATAAGAACAACACTTATTCAGGAATAAATAAATATGTTAACAAATTGTAATACCATTAATTCTTAATAATTCTACATAACTAAGTTAATGTATAATGTAATTGTATTGATATCTAATTGTAATATTATTGTTTTTTGTTTTGTTTTTAAACATCAACTTATTGATAGCACGTACGGCTTACTGCCCGTGCGATCCATATTTGTAAATAACATTGTATGTATCTTACTTTTAGTTTAATAAAGTCCTAAAAATCTCTACTGGGAGGGTGTGGGAGAGGTGTATCACATGTCTGCATACCTATCGGGCGATTCTTGTATAATATAAACATTAGGAAGCAATATAAGGTTCATGATACAATAAAATATACATAGGTTGTGCATTACTTAACGTTTTAAGACAAAATTTTCACTTATCGCATTTACATTTATTTTCGTTTTTCTCTACAAGTAAATAGGCAGGGGAAGGTTGAACAAAACATGGTAGTTGGACAAAACGGGGTACCCTCTTATATCTTCGTGATTACAGCTGCATCTTTCAAATAATTGTCGAACTACTTTACAAATAGTCTCCAGATATAAAATATTTCAGTAGGTTGCGGAGCGTTTCTTTCTTTGCCAGTGAGAAAAAAATGTATCACGTGTTCATATTTGCCAGAGATGAATATTAATATTTTTGTGTTAAAGGGCGCCTTAACAATCATCTTCTCAACGATATTTTCAAAATATAAGTTGAGAGGTATTATGCGCTCGTTTAAGCAAAAAGATTAAAATGTTTATATATTAATTTACAACAATCATGTTTGTAACCTCTGGATTCTATACAAGCCATTATTTTATAGAAAAAGTAGTGTGTTTGTACAAAAACGGGGTAATAAACAGTTCTCTAAAATGGCCGCCCCGTGGCCGAGGGTTCTTAATCACCATGCTTAGAACAGAGATAAGGGACGTACATTGGTTCTAGCCCCCATGGGGAAGAAATGTTCCCATGGAATTTCGGACAACCCCATGGGACCGGTGCTCAACCAGCATTGTGGAGAATTTGAGTAGTTACAATAAGTAGCGGCTTCTGGTTCAGAAAACTAGCATTAATGGCTGGATAACCCTAATGGCTGGAGAACCCTACATGGTGATCAAATGTCACTCAAACTCGTTCGATGATCGTTCAAATATATAATTAACACGTGGATGTGAGACCAGCAGTAGACTGGTAGGACAGGGGCCTTCAAAATCTGTCGTACCATTGAATTTAGTTTTATCTCCACATTACTGACGTACTTATTTTTTTCTCTACACAAATGTTATGAAAATACATAATGAGTTCTAAATACCGAAGAACAACGAGGCTATAAGTTTATTCCAAAACTTACTGTTAAATTTTGGCCTATTGCAAAATTTATTAGCTAAAGTATTTGAATATTTATTGTAACATGAAATAATACATAATTTTTAATTAATGCCAAGGCATTATTTATTATTATCAATTAATTCCTTGGTACCCTGTTTTATCCTACGAGTCCTACAAAACAGGGTAGTATGCATCAGTTAAGAAACATTTTAATTTAGGGAAAAATACGTGGTTTATTAAAATTTTAAAATATCTATGGATTAAAAAGGTATTGGTACATAGTACCGGTACTGCAAAAATTATTTTCTTGTGCCAACTTTATCTTTCAGAATAACTAATTAAAGCTTAGGCACCCTGTTATGTCCAACTTTTCGTACACGCAATATCAACTACAGTAAGTACACTTATTAACTAAAATATTGCGTCTGTCTTTATACACAACAGAGCTCTCTTCATAGCCCGGTGTGATACACCCTCACCCCCTCGCGCGCATTCTCATATAGCCTATACCAATACAAATAAGCCTTCGACGTTGTGGAACGAATTCCGCTCTCTTATCACCTCCGAAGAGCCTGGCAAGGGAAGCTCCACCAGTAGTAAAAGCTATATCCAGTATAGTTTTTAGGAACATTTTGATCACACAAGCCTCACCACTATTTCAAAGTTGAAATGTATTCCGGAGGTTATAATTATTTACTTGGTTTTAGAGAATTCCGAAGGAGTGAAGCTATTGTGGTTGTTCTCATGAAAAATATTCTTGAAAAAAATTTTAGAGATCTTCAACGATCCTATCTAATAGACACCGAAAATATAAATGGCCTAAAAAATTGTCAGTTAATGTTCTAGCGGCTTCAATTTTTGTTTTATTGAAACCAGACATGGCATATAGCATTCATTAAAAAAGGTAAGAATGAATTAGTGAACTACTAAAATCGGACCTTTAGACGTACGAGTACGAAACTATTGAACAAGTATCCCACTTTAAATATTTAGGATGTGGTATCAGCTATGGATATGATAAATATATTGAATATAAAATTCATCAGTTTCAAACTATTTGTGGCACAATAAATAGAACATTGAATAATAAAGCCCATAAACAAACAAAATTAAACTTTTATAAAAACAGTGGCACTCCCTGCCCTTTGTTATGGGAGCGTATCTTGGATTATTACTACCAAACAAGAAAGTAAAATCCAAGCAGCCGAGTTGAAATATTTACGAAGAGTAAAAGGATGCACTAGAATGGACCAGATAAGAAATGAGGATATCCATGAAGAACTGCAATCTACTCCATAAAAGAAAATATATTTAACAACAAGAATCAGTGGAAAGAACATGTAGAAATAATGGAAGAAAGCAGATTACCAAATAAAAATCTTCCATTATTTTCCAAGAGGAAGAAGAGATGTCGGACGTCTTCGGAAGAGATGGCCTTAGATCTATTACTGAGGATGGAACAGTGGGAGAAGTCAAAATATCATATTATTTATTCGAGGAAAGGCCATGTCAGGTGCCCCCAATATTAATGGGACTAACTAGTTTCCAAATCCTCCTATTAAGATTGGTCTCACTATAAAGAAAATCTCCACAATTATTGATATATTCCAACTTAAATTCTACCCCCCTTAAAAATAAAACTTTACAAGGATAATTAAAATAACTGGAACTATAACAAATTTTATAACTTTATCACCCACCCTACAGGAACATTTATAGCAATTAATGCCTAAACCGGGAAGTGAAGAAGAAGAAGAAGTAGGAGTTCACCTGAAGCAAACATTTAAAAATTGTTCTAACGGTCACAATTTTCGATGTTTTATAACAAAATTTAGCTTATATACTATTAAAATAAACAGAGGAAATTATTCTCCAAAAATCAGCGAAACCCGACTATTAGAATTGGGGTTTACCTGAAGTTCGAAATTAAAAACTGACTCTAGCAACCGCCATGTTCGTTTCGTCGCTATGTATATCATACGATAATTTAATTGACCTTAAATTGACAATGTATCCTATAAGATATATTACTTTAATATATTTAGTATGTTAAATAAAACAATGGAAGCTTTCCAGATACCAACTTATGTGTGGCACAATTAGGCGAACACTTGGAAATAAAATGGGAAGGGAAACACAGTTGAAGAAATTTTACAAGGTTATGGCAGTCCCTACTTTATTATAAGACAGTGAGAACTGGGTCTTGAGACAGAAAGAAATTAAGAATATTCAATCGACAGAAATGAAATTTTCACTAGCAGTTAAGGGATGTACAAGACGAGATAATATAAATAACGAAACTATAATTACAAGAAACGATGGACTGAACACCTGGAACGAATGGATAACAACAGACTTCCGAAGCAGGCTTGGATGCACAAAGCACGAGGGAGAAGAGAACCTGACAGACCAAGAAAGCGGTGGAGTATTGAGCCAGAATAGGACATGGGGCCTATACCGTTAAGATGATGATGCTGATAATAAAGCAATGGAAAAATTAATGTAATATATTATTTAAATTTATGTCAAATTATTCAGCAGTATGTAAATAAGTAATAACTGACGTTTATGCATGTTTTGTTTTCACTGCAATCTAGACATTTAAGTAAACTGGCATTATAAATTTATTTTCTTCAATTTAACAAAATAAATATACATTCTGTAAAACAAGTAAAACGGGAGCATACATTCGACTTCGTTTACGGGACAATCCCGCAAGACGAATTTATTTTTATTTTTACTAGAATTAATTTATACGTTCTGCCACTAACATTCTGTTTAACCACAAATCTCTTTATGTTATAATCCGCCATCCTGTGGCACAAACTACTTCATTCGGCTGTCATGTTCACAAATTTATTTTATAGGTCTGTCATTAATATGCTGTATCACCATATGACCCTCTGTATTGTCATAAGATGGCCAATGACAGCAACCGTTCCATGGCTCTTCGGAGCTTTCTAGCTACTACCCTAGTTAATAGATTCAATTAAAAAAGTTAACTAACTAATTGGCACTATCGTTCCTGCATGTTTTTGGGCCTCGCGGTCATAAATTATTCATACATCCCTATCCTGAGCTAATATTTTCAAATAATTCCTGTATGATTCACCTCCCTCAAACCATGGTAAATGTCATTCTTCCACCTCATTCTTGGCCTTTTTAATAGGTACTTCCCCTCTGGTTTTCCTACAAAAAGTTTTTGTGCTCTTCTTTCACTCCCCATTGGAACTACAATACCTGCCCATCGTAGTCTATGAGTCTTAATTGTTCTTTCTATGTCAGGTTTCCAACAAAGTTCATGATATAATATGATAATGATACTGTGAAAATAAAAATTAATGTCTGAACCAGGAATCGAACAAGAGGTCCACGGTTCGATTCCTGGTTCAGACATTAATTTTTCTTTTCACAATATCACTATAATATTATAATATGATCCATTATTGGAACTGTGTTAAAATAACAGTATTGGAGAATGTTAAATAAAAAATATCATGATGTAGCTCACTTTCTCCATTCGACTGTCTGTTCGTCTCTCTTTGGTCCAACAGTTTCTCTAAGTCCTTTATTCTCAAATACTTGTATCTTTTTCTCCTTTGTTAAAGTATGAGTCAATGTTTCGCATTCATATAGTATAACTGGAATAATCACAGTTTTATATACTTTTAGTTAACCTTTTTGGTGACATTGGAACAAAAAAAAAATAGAATGAAAAATGTGGTCATTAATGGGTTAAAAATCATTTTTGCACAGGGAGTTAAAGGATGGGGCGGACGAAACCTTCTTTTAAACCAGGCACAAGAAATAGTGTGTGCGTTTCTTTATAGGTTTGCCAGTAAGCAATAGGCTCTGTATCAGTTTTGGAGTGAGGTTGCGGGAACAGGGAGGGGCGCTGCAGTTGACAGGGAAGACGGATGCGCTTCTATTAAGGAGGCTGCTCCATATATCCAGTGTGTCAAAATCCTCGTCTCGCCAGACGTGACAGTGCATTTAAATAGAGCATCAAGTTCATTATGTACTTAACACGTCTTACACCATTTGTTTCTTCCTTGTTGCGCGGTAAATTTCTCTTTTTGTGTGGGAAATTATCTTCTACAATCTATTTAGAGAGAGAATAAAAACCCGAAAACTAATGTTACAACCCTCACTGTCTTCTTCGAAAATTATAGACATATTTTTTGCTTTTTTATTTATAGACGCTTTTGCACATGATTTTGAAGATTTGGGATATATGCCAATAAAACGTTTGGTGGAGTTCACAAAATGGGATTTTATTTTTAACATGGAAAAATCTAGTTATATTGCGATCAAGCTCAAGGTTTAATATTGGAAGACGGAATAGGAAGTTTCAAACGTTTTGAAAATTATAAGTAACTAGTACTTACAAATTGCCAAAGAAAGTAAGCAAGATTATGAAATTGAAAGTAGCATAGCAGTGGGGAAATAAGAAATATCGACTTTAAATAGCATTCTTTGGGACAAAAAAACTACAAAATAAAATGAGTAAATAATATTTAAAACAATAGGTAGAAGCATAGCAAGAAATATGTCTGAAAATTGGCAGTTGAAGTATGAAACAAATTCAAAATTATTATCTGTGAAAATGGACTTTTGGAGAAGTTTAATATTAAGATTAGAACAATAAACTGTAATAAACTAAAATGGGAGTAAAAATTGTATTTTGGATTGTGCACAACAAAAACAACTACAATGGTACGACCATGTGATAAGAAATATTGTGCCTGATAGCAACTTTTTAATTGCAGATTTGAATTTATCATATGGGAAATCTTTAGAAAAATATATTTGTATGTAAGAAGACTTTCCTTTGTTATTTAAAGTTATTTAAAAAAATCATGTTGAATGAAAACCATATGCAGAGTAGATAAAAACTATATCAACAAATTGCCTCAGGTTGTTCAGAGATATAAACAGCGTCTTTTTATAAGGAACCCATTCATCCGCTAACTTATTAACAGAGTAATGTATTGTTAATGTTTTAGACATGTAATATGTCCTTCGGACAGTTATCATAGGTTTATCTTACAAGGAAACTGCCAACCATTGCGTGCCGAAACCTACCTTGAAATTTCTTTCAGAGAAGCCTTGTTATGTACCAAGTCCGTGTCCAAAAAAAAAAAATCTGCCGATTTAACTGCAAGGCACAGAATCCGACCCAGAATCTAGCAGTGGCAACCCGTAGTGCGTAACAGATAGACGTCCCTGCTTGACTTAGAACGAAGTAGATAGACAATGGAATTTATTGCCTTTTTTTTCAGAATAAAGAAAATACATAATTATGCATTTACATTGCGCACGGGCCTGCTTGGCCGTACGTGCATCATTTTTCCATGAATAAAAAATGAAACTAATAATATAAACAAATACCTACAAATACACCTGTATCAAAAAACAACAACAGGCTACATATAAGTAAAATCTATGTCTACACTAAATCACAATAATACATATCTACATTCATCCATATTCCGTACATTAATATTAAAAAAATGCTAGAAAACAAATTAGAAAAAAAAACACACCCACACACCCCCACACATATACACACCGCACGCTCATACCCCCCGCCCCCGTCACTCCAGGCATCAAATACACTATCAGACTATTCAACTTATCGGACCTACTTATTATATAACATAATTAAAGATCGAAAACAAAGACCATATTGAGATTCTTCTTATTGTTAATACATACATCCTTAATCTACAATTTTGTTATATCTCAATTTTCTTATTGTACCCAAAAATTTGCATGTTTTTGATTCACTCTCAATCCGTCCTAAAACATCCCAACACGCCACTCTCCCTCGATCCGACCTGAGAAATCTCTCCGGCAGCATCTGTAATCTAAGTTGTTCTGTCTCTCTACAGAATGCTATAATATGCTGCCAGTTTTCATGGTCATCGCATAGTGGGCATAGTTTAATGCCTTCATCATTTGTTAAATTATGGGCCATCCATCCCCCCAAATGAAACCATGCAATAACACTTCTATCATCCCCATCCAAAGAGTCAATATATTTCTCCCTTCCCCACGAAAGTTTCAGTTCCGTCTGCAGGGTGAGCGATATTTTTTGGCTACACTCTGCTTCTATATACTGCCTGTCTATATCGATTAGTCTCTTCTTAACTGCCCTCCAAACATTTCTATTATTCCGCGTACTCCTCTCCCATACCCAACCCATCCCTATGCCCTTCAATCCCCTTTCTACACCGATTACCCAATCTCCCGAAACACACTGCCTTTTCTGTTCATTGTAACACTCTACTCTAAGCGAGTCCTGATTCCCGTTTATTATGTCCAACCAATACTTAATAGCCATAATTTTGAAGTGTTGTGGGCGAGACGCGGACGGCAGATAGTGATGGTTATCCAATCCATCAAGTGAAGAGTTGTGTTACTTCCCTGCAGTTTAAGTGAAAGATTTGGCGCTGGATTTTGTTGCCTTGCAGTTAAAAGCGGCTGATTATTTTTTTGGACACGGCCTTGGTACATTACAAAGCTTCTCTGGGCGAAATTTCAAGGTAGGTTTCGGAAAGCAATGTTTGACAGTTTCATTGTTAGATTACAAAGAAAATAAAAAAAATGCTAAGTTGAACTTTTATAGGAAAAATATGAATTTATCAGATCAATGCAGGGGTGTGACAAAATTTACATAGGAAAAACAAAAAGACATTTCAAAACAAGGGTGAAAGAACATCTTAGAAACGTCAAAAATGGTGAAGCGGAAAAGTCAGTAGTAGTTTCTCATGCTTGATACAAAAGTAATCTAATTAAACAAATAGAAAAAAAAAACAAAAAGAACTCGCGGTTTTGGGGAAAAAAAACACACACAAAAAAAAAGAAAAAAAAAGAAAGAAAAACGTATGAACTTCAATATTCCCGGATATTCTGATTTGATCCGGAGGTTCATCGGTCCACCAACGGAGGGAGGAACAAGCAGTCCTCCTGATCAAGATTACATCAATCGACAATAAATTACTGAAGATGAAGCTGCCCAAGTTTCGCAACTGGTATAATTAGAAGATTAGATATAAGGTATTAGATATTAGGTATAAAACATTTTAATATACATTTTAAATATGAACTAAGTTGATATTGTAAAAAATATAAATTGCATTGCAAACAATACAAGCCAGTATGAATTTTGCCTTTATTTCATTAATATAGAACTGCAAAACCTATATTAAGATGTTGATATTGTAATTAGAGCAGTCTCCTTTTACATTTTCTTTGAGACTTTTTAGTAAGATAAGTCCTCACAACAGGTTACTGGCCTGAAATGAGGAAGTCCAGTGGTGGGTTTTGCCACCTTAGGCCTCTGGACAGGCGTGATTTTGATACAGCATTTGCTGTGTATCTTGATGGAACGGTTATACCGCCGTGACTCAGTCCCCAGAGCCCCATTTGTTTTAGGCAGGTTGCACCACGAGCAGGTGGGGTTGGGATTTAGATAGGAGAGGAATTCTGATATTCTCAAAGAATTACAAACAGAATCAATCGTGGAATATGTTCAAAAATATAGAAACAACTGGTAATCTCACGTATGAGAAATGAACCGAACAAGAATACCACGTCAAATCTTAAATTACCAGCCACCAGGCAAGGGATCCTTGGGCAGACCCTTCAAACGTTGGATTGAGTCCGTAACAGACCCCTAGGTCTATCACATAAAAGGAAAAAGAAGATATTGTAATTAATATAGAAATAAGAATATAATGTATAGGACATGTTCTAAGTATGAATTATGATAGGATGATCAGATTATTTTTGACTAGCAAATGCTTTGCATTATTTATTATACCACAATGGTTATTTCAGCAGTTCAGTATTTTTATTTATTAATTGTACAAAAATAAATTCCAAAATATTAAAAAAAAGAGTTAGAAGAACAAGACTATGTTGACTGGATGATGTGTACAATGACACCAGGTAACTCGATATTAAAAGTTAGAAAATGAAGGATCAAGACTGGCAAGATTGGATGGAAGCCACCTTAGCGCAGAAGAAGAAGACGAAGAAGAAAAAGAAAAAGATTGTTTGGGAGCTATATTACACGATTTTAACAAAAATCATCATTAAGATATATTCGGCATAAAATTTAATAAACCCTTATTAATCTTAGTCTCCCCAACCATCCGTATGTAAAACTCTTGTTGAAGGATCAAAAACTGAGAATATATTTATCATTTTTAGTTTATTACTTTAGAACTTTTTTTTCTTTCCAGAAAATGAGTGTGGAAGGAAAGAATAGTAGTTTATAATAAAATACTCATGTAATATTGTAGGCCTATTGTATTTTCCGGACACAATATGTTAATAAATTCCATTACAACACAACTATATACTACATTTTACTTTTCTTTACAACTTGCCAAGATTTAATGATTTCTTATTAGTAGATGATGAAAATTAGTATTAATGATTTTATGAAAATAAGAATGAATGAATGTGACAAATAACCGAGATGAGTAAGTGCTCTTAATCATGTAGATATACTGTGTGTCATATTATGTATGTTTTTACTTGAAATTGTATAAAGCGTATTAAAAACTGCATTAAAACGTCATTATAATTATATATATTACATTGGGATAAATAATCACGACGTAAAGCCATATAAATAGTATTAGTGTCTATATCATTATAAACTGAAATTTATAAGCCTGTTTGATGGAATTAATATTACCAATGATTGAATTTATGATGCATAAAAGAGCGCTACAAGGCGAGCAGATTCCTCCTAGTCAGCATGTAATATAGGGCCGATTTAGAAAAATCGTAGGAACTGCATAAACTAAGCGAACTTCTTTTAAGTCGAACTTATGATCCGATTTTGTTGTTTACAGAATATAATCATTCTTTTGTTAATTTAATCGCATTTATTTCAATTACGTTACGAAGAAAAACATGACAGCTGTTGAAGCGTTTTTTTTTAAATTACGGCTTTTAGATAAACCCAAACTCTCAATAGTCAAATTTCGCTGATTTTCAAATAATACTTTTTTAGTTTTATTTCTATGGCATATACTGCGTTTCGTTGCGAAAAATCGAAAATTGCGCCCGCAAGAGGGATTTTTAAATTTTTGCTTGAGTTGAACCTCCACTTAACGATCCAATTTTACTGGTTAAAAAACTCGTTTTTTATTGCTATATGCCGAGTTTGGTAAAAAATACGAGACTTCTAGAGCGTTAAAACACGCACACGAACACGCACACACACAATATATATATATATATATATATATCCACTTAAAATACTTCTGGTAATTCTATTGCGGCCGAAACAAGAAAAAAGTGGACTAAATTTGTGAATGGTCTGTGGTGGTGGTGATGATGATGATACAAAAAAAATAAATATATAAGGAAGTTCGGGTAATGTGGACCCTTCTATTTGAGTGGACCCTGTTAATATCTTCTTTAATTGATGCTGCCCTCAAACAGAAAATATTTTAACTTCTTCCCCTCATCAACTTTGATGGGTTCAAGGCCAGTTTATTTTATTCTTTGTGCGAAGGAGGGTTTATTTGTGATATTTATGAAAATTACCACTTCGAAATTTTTCAATCTTAATTTCTGCTAATGAATATTACAAATGTTGAAAAAACTCACAAATATATTATGTAGCAGCTTTATTAATATACTGCCGGGTTTGGTTTGATATTATGTGACTTGGCTACTGTATAAAAAAAAATTAAACATAACAAAGGAATTAGGTTAATATGGACCCTCCACGAGGACTTGATTCCACTTTACACGAATACGTATACTTTATCAATGAGGGTGCTATCTGTAAAACCCATTCACTTAATTTTATTTAATGTCCTTGTAATTTTACTGAACGCAAAGACCGTCGCTTTCTGCAGTTGAATGACGCGTGAATGTTATAATCAACAATAATTTTTCAAAACATTAAATAAATATCAACGCTTTTTAATTATGATCAGCCATAAATACTTTCAGATTAATTTGTGCCTGTCGGTATAAATTAATAGAGTAAATAAACTTGAAACAATCTAAAGGCTAGGATGGACTGTGGGATCCACTTTACCCAAATATGGAGGTTAAAATGGACCTTTCTTGTAATGTAAAAAAGTTTGTATTTATGAAGATCTTTCCATTATTTGAATAAAATAACAATGCTATTTCATAGTTACAATACTAATGATAATCATTGTAATTACACGAATTTCAAATCCCTTAGGTAATTAAAACTAGAAAAACAATAAATTCAAAACAGGGGCCCAAATTACCCGAAGTTCCTCTAATAAATATACGTTATAAGGCTTAGGTGTTAAAGGTGTCTTTAATAATAAGAAAAAAATAGCATGTTTACATTGCAATATAGATTCATTTTTTGTACTCATACGCCACGTGATTAATTAAATTTTGCAATTTTACTCAATAGTAGCGTTGTGCTCAACCAGTTCATTTCGAGAAGTAGTTCCTTCACTCGCACTCACTTTTGTGAACCATTCAATTCAACTAGTTCGTTCACTAAATTTAATTAATTAATTAATAAGTGTAAAGCATAAAATATACATTATTAGTATATATATAATTGTAGACTTTCACGGCCGGCGTCTTGATCCATATTTGGTTCGTCTTCCGGGCTTATAGGCCGTGGTCTGGTTGTCTTCTTACTCGACGTTTCATCTACTGCTGCGGTAGACATCATCAGGAGATACTGCGTGCTTTCTGTGAACTCCTCAACAGTCGGCTGCAGACTGGTGGTAGGTCGTTGGAAACTGTCTCTCTGTTTATAGCTAAACCCCGGGTGGAGGGGAGGTTTTCTGCGCGCACCGAGTTGTGCGCTGTATTGCCGTGTGCCGAAGTCATAGGCTTCGTTGTCGTGTTAAGCAGTGCTGGGATCCAAATTTTGTTTATCTTCAAGGTTTCTTCTTTTTTGTTGAAGGAATTTTTATGTTTGTATATTTATATGGCTTCTCTGTATAGTCTGGTGTAGTAATGTGATGTTTGTGATAATACCTGGGTATCTTCAAATCTTATAATATGTTGTTGGTTGTTCATACAGTGTTCCGCTACGGCCGATTTTTCATTTTGTTTTAACCTGCAGTGTCTCATGTGTTCTTGTAATCGTGTGTTGATCATTCTCTTTGTTGTACCGATGTACAACCTCTCCACAACTGCACGGGATACGATATATACCGGCATGACTCAAAGGATCTCTAGTGTCTTTGGCTGGGCGCAGTATATTGCTGATTTTTGTGTTTGGTTTGTAGGTTGTTGCTATGTTGTATTTCTTTAATAATCGTCCAATTTTCTCTGTTGTTGTTTTGATATAAGGTAGGTAAACCTTACCATTTATCTCTTCCTTGTTTTCGTTTTCGGGCCTATATTTCTTTGGATTTATGGCTCGACGAAAATCTGTTTTACTGTATCCATTGGTAAGAAAAGCTGCATGGAGATGATTGATTTCTTCTTGCAGATACTGTGGTTCCGAAATCCTTTTGGCTCGTTCAACCAGGGTTTTTATTATCCCGCGTTTTTGTCTAGGATGGTGGTTAGACTGTTTGTGTAGGTATCTGTCTGTGTGAGTATTTTTCCTGTACACAAGGTTTACAGGAAAAATACTCACACAGACAGATACCTACACAAACAGTCTAACCACCATCCTAGACAAAAACGCGGGATAATAAAAACCCTGGTTGAACGAGCCAAAAGGATTTCGGAACCACAGTATCTGCAAGAAGAAATCAATCATCTCCATGCAGCTTTTCTTACCAATGGATACAGTAAAACAGATTTTCGTCGAGCCATAAATCCAAAGAAATATAGGCCCGAAAACGAAAACAAGGAAGAGATAAATGGTAAGGTTTACCTACCTTATATCAAAACAACAACAGAGAAAATTGGACGATTATTAAAGAAATACAACATAGCAACAACCTACAAACCAACACAAAAAATCAGCAATATACTGCGCCCAGCCAAAGACACTAGAGATCCTTTGAGTCATGCCGGTATATATCGTATCCCGTGCAGTTGTGGAGAGGTGTACATCGGTACAAACAAAGAGAATGATCAACACACGATTACAAGAACACATGAGACACTGCAGGTTAAAACAAAATGAAAAATCGGCCGTAGCGGAACACTGTATGAACAACCAACAACATATTATAAGATTTGAAGATACCCAGGTATTATCACAAACATCACATTACTACACCAGACTATACAGAGAAGCCATAGAAATATACAAACATAAAAATTCCTTCAACAAAAAAGAAGAAACCTTGAAGATAAACAAAATTTGGATCCCAGCACTGCTTAACACGACAACGAAGCCTATGACTTCGGCACACGGCAATACAGCGCACAACTCGGTGCGCGCAGAAAACCTCCCCTCCACCCGGGGTTTAGCTATAAACAGAGAGACAGTTTCCAACGACCTACCACCAGTCTGCAGCCGACTGTTGAGGAGTTCACAGAAAGCACGCAGTATCTCCTGATGATGTCTACCGCAGCAGTAGATGAAACGTCGAGTAAGAAGACAACCAGACCACGGCCTATAAGCCCGGAAGACGAACCAAATATGGATATTAGTATATAGTTTATCTTGCTCATTTGTCACTCAGTTGGGTCAGGGATGATTGTCTGTTCTCGCACCATATAGCGTGGTATCTGTCACACTTTTTCCCGCACCACTCGCACTTACACTCGTTCGTCGGTTGGTGATATGTCTTGGTCTTACACACTTTGAAGTGGAAACCGTGCGTCGCTAGTCTTGTCACTGCGTGTCGAAGTTCATACAAGGGTTCCATCCAGTCTGTTCACAAATCAGTGCAAAAAGCACCTTTCATCATCCTTATCCAACTACGAAAATTATGTGGATTCCTGACAGTAAAGGAGTGTTTCCGGACTTGTTAGCTACTAGCTACAAGTTCACAAAATTTAGCGAAGCCCTTCATTCGCCAAGCAAGCAAAAAAAAAAAAAAAAAAAGTCTGGAGGGGGAAGCACGAAGACACGAGCATGGGGTGGCTTCACATTAACCAATCACATGGTAACTGTGGATTTTAAAGATAAACGGAAATAGTTCTGTAAATTCTATTTTAATTTATTTGAGTATGAAAAATTCTAATATGACTGCTACCATACTTTTGTTTATTTTATAATTATTTTTATACCTCCTTTTTATTGCTGTTATAACTGTATTATTTGCATAATTTTATTTATATACAGATTTTCAATGTTTACATATTTTATTTCAAGTTGTAAATGTTAATAAAAAACAAAAATCGTAACTCTATAATTTGAAAAATAAACGTGTGGAGTATTTTAAAACTTTTAAGGAAGATATATTTAATTTAATTTATATATGTATTATTTACACATATTATTTGCATAATAGTCCTTTAAAAATAAAGAAATATGTAAAATCGTACTATTGATTATTACTTGATCTTAATCTTTACAACCCCTAAACTAAAAATATAAAGAGGGTGAATACTGGGTAGGCCAACAAAATTTTGCCTTGTGTGTGTACTTTTACAGAATGGCTTCTAATTCGCGATCAAGGAAAAGTAGTGAAATTTGGGGTTTCTTCGCCGATTTAGGCGATGGTAAAGCAAAGTGGTAACTTTTGTTCTAAACACAGTTTCATTCAGGGGGCGGGATGCTTTTAAACTCGCACGGCAAATTCGCTCTAAATTTTGCAACAGCTTTTTGTAAACCTAGTAACATATGTTGTTTTTAAACTTGGATAAAACGGATTTTTATTAAATACTTTCGGAATTCCAGTAAATAAAATGTAAAGTGATTGTAATATTAGACTACATTAGATTTGTAGCGTTAGTAATGCCGTAGATTAAAAGGAGTAATCCCTGAGTAATGCTGCGTATGAGTGATGACGTAAGCAAGAGGCGGGAAGATGCCGTAATGTACATGTACTGAATGAATGAGCGTGTCGAATGTTGAGAGTTTGAAGTACTGAATGTTTAAAGCCAGTTCACTCTGTGAAGGTAGTTCGTTCCTCTAAGACACTTCACTCTTTCAAGGTAGTTCGTTCTTTGATACCACTTCGTTCATCTAAAACACTTCACTCTTCTAAGATAGTTCGTTCTTTGATACCACTTCGTTCATCTAAAACACTTCACTCTTCTAAGATAGTTCGTTCTTTGATACCACTTCGTTCATCTAAGGCACTTCACTCTTCCAAGGTAGTTCGTTCTTCTATGTACCTTCACTCAGGCGAGATAGTTCGTTCCTCTATGGCAATTCACTCTGGCAAGATAGTTCGTTCCTCTCAGACACTCACTGCGGTACGAACGATATGGATGACGTAGGAAAGAGGCGGGGACATGCAAGGTCGATGGGCGGAGAAATGTAGAGTAATCAACGAATGAGCGAAAGTTGATTTGGAGTGGGACTTCTAGAGCTTGAAATAAAAAGTAAATTTTAATTTTAAGTAGCAGTAATGAACTCTGAACTGGCAGTTCACTAAAAGTGAGTAACGTTTTGATACTTCACAGTAGTGAAGCGTTCTTTTTAAACGACTCACTCTCGAATTACCCATCACTACTCAATAGCAGTCGGCCCTGATCGATTACTGGTTACTCTGCTCATCTCTGGTTCCGCGGTTCCTGTATTGAAAGATGGCCGGTATCAATGGATTTTTAAGAGTGTAAAATCCTGAGCATGACCTCCCACAGAAGAAAAGGAGGTCAAGACGTGATTCCCATGTCACAGATTTACGGCAAGTAAAAGAACGTCAGTCTGAAATAATAGCCCTCTGAGCAAAATCTGTCATCCCTCACATGACCAGCTTTCAATTGCAATACCAACCACCTTGAATAGTAGGGTAGATGGTATTTCCAAAATTCCTATCAACATATTCATTTAGGCGGCAATAAATAATTAAATTACTCAATTATATTAATAAGTTGTTAGTTTATGCTGATGATGTAGTACTATTGGGCTATAGCGAGGTGATACCAAAGGCCAACACGCACACACTATTAAGTAAAACTAAGAAATTGGGACTGGAAGTAAATATCAATAAAACTAAATATATGGTCACACGGAGAAATACATTATATAATGGAAATGGACAGCTAATGACAAATGAGGGAAATTTTGAGGAAGTGGCTGAATTCAAATACCTAGGAACAATAATCACAAATAAGAATGAGATGCAAAAAAGAAATTAAACATAGGCTCAATTCTGGAAATGCGTGCTATTATGCATTACAGAATATCTTGACGTCCCAACTCTTTTCAAAAAAACGTTAAACTGGAAATATATAAAACTATTATTCTATCAGTTATATTGTATGGATGCGAAACATGGACTCTTACTTTTAGTGAGGAAAGGAGATTACAAGTATTTGAGAATAAAGTTCTTAGGAAAATGTTTGGACCAAAGAGAGATGAACAGACTGGTGAATGGGAAGACTACATAACAGTGAACTTACATGGTCTTTATAGGAAACAAGATACAATAAGAATAGTTAAGTCTCGTAGACTGCGATGGGCAGGAGATGTGGCGCGAATGGGGAATGAAAGACGTGCTTCGAAGCTTCTTGTAGGAAAACCAGAGGGAAAACGCCCAGTTGGTAGACCAAGAATGAGGTGGGAGAATAATATTAACTATGATTTGAGGGAAGTAGATTATACAGGGAATGATTGGAACATATTAACTCGGTATAGCGATGTATGGAGAGCTTATGTTCGCGCGGCCATGAACGTACGGGTTCGATAGTGCCAGTGGGTTAGTTATTCTGAAAAGATAGTATTTGCCATAAAACTTTTATATTATGGCTAGAAATGTTACTTTTTTTTAGATAGTGAAAATGAAAACATAATTTTAAAGATAACTAAGCTCTCTATACTTCCCTATCCTAAGCTAATATTTTCCATTCATCCCTTATATAATTTATCTCCCTCAAATCATGCTTAATATTATTGGCTTACTACAGGGAGCTTTCCCTCTGGGTTTCCTACAAGAAGTTTCAGTGCCACTTTTAATTTACCATTCATGCTATATGTCCTGCCCATTACCCGTTATTATTAGATCTAATACAGAACAACCTGGAAAGAACACTTAGCAAGGATGACTGAGAACAGAATACCAAAAGCAGCATACAACTATTTACCAGAAGGATGAAGAAGTTCGGGAAGACCAAAGAAAAGATGAAAAGAGCAACAATTTGGAGCCGGAACAGACTATCAAAAAGCCTAAACCGTGAAGAAGAAGAAGATTTTTTAGATCTGATATCCCATGAAGATAATGTAGCTCACTGGTATGCAGTCTTCCCTATTCATCTGTCTGTTCCTCTCTCTTTGGTGAAAAAATTTCCCAAGAACTTTATTCTCAAATACTTGTAATCTTTTCTCCTTATTTAAAGTAAGAGTCTATGTTTCGCATCCATATAACTGAAATAATAGCAGTTATATATTTTTTTAATAATACCGAGTGAAAATTCATCCATTTTAGAAACAGAAGGCAACGATAAGATCCTGTATTTAAAACCAAATAAAACACTATCTACCTGCCTATCTACTCATTACTTTGTTTACGCTTATTTTGTATGTAATTTTTAATTGCATATTTTAGGAAAATTTTATAATTAGCAGATCCATTATTTTTAAGATCAAATGTATCATTTATTAGATCTGTATGAGTTGAATATAAGGTCTAAATACCTTAATTCACCAACGAAATAAATAAATAGGCAGCTTCAATAGTAATAAAAACGAAGATACTCAATATTAATTCTATGGATATAAACAATAAAATTACGTATTCTTGATCAATTGCTTAAATGACCGCCTTTGAATTTAGCGGGCGACGGCAAGACTCAAATCTCCTTATTTGGCATCAGGATTTAAATCACGAGTCAGGATACAACTGGCAAGAGGTCTCTCCAACTTTTTTAGAAGTATCACTTTCATGACCGTTCCAGTGGTGGTCGATGGTTGGCGGTCTGGAAAGTTCTAGATGCTTTTATCGGTTTATAAGGCCGAATGAAGACCGTAGTCAGGCCAGTCGTGATTTAAAGGGCGATGAGTGCTCTGACACGAAAGAAAGTGTTGCAAGATATAACTTCTGCGAGCGTGAATAAATTAACTATAAGTTAATTTGTGCCCGAGAGAGTCTCAGGTCAGAATAATCATATGCGCTTGTATAGTAACTAATTGTGAAAGAAAAAAAATATTGAGGAATTTTTGTGAAAACTGGTGTAAGTAAATTAAATATATTTGACCTATTTCCACGCCAATGCTTTCCGCTACAAAATTATATATATATATATATATATATATATATATATATAATATGTCACCAGTACTTTTTTCATTATAAGGGTAACTAAAATAATATATTTTACAGTTGCTTAACAGTTGTGTTAAGATTTGCTTTTAATTTGGTAAATTGGCATTAGTGACTGAATCATTGTTCATTTATTCCAAGTGATATTGCACTGCCTGAGTACATATTATGATTAAAGTTTACCCACATGTGTTAATCGATGTGAGAAGAGTAATATTGGTTTTCTTAAAGGAACTGCTTGGGGCTCTAACAACACAGCTCGTGGCTTTTTGATGTGCCACAGAGATTGGTTAGGCTTGTAATCGTTTATTGGAATTCCTTTTCTCCGTACCCTATGCTTCTAGACTTAGAGGGAAATAACGTACTTTTACAACTTTCGCAACAACCAACACGTTAATGGAGAAATTGTCCCTCTTGGGCACTTTAAACCTTTCAATTAAGGGCACAAGTTGCTTCAAGTTGTTATAAATCGGAATATTTTAACCTCAATTTTGATATTAATAAAATGGTTTTTGTTAACAGATAAAAATCATACGTGGAGAAATTAAGACAGGACTTAAAATAGGAAGTTCGTCTTAAGGCCATTTAGAATGAAGGTTACAGGTAAAAATAAACATAACAATTACGACTAAGTTAGTAAGGGAGAGTGGGGCTTGTTGATACAAGAATAAGTTCTTGCAGACTACTAAATATTATCATTAGCTACAAGCACTGTTCCTCGGTCTCGATGGCCTAGTGATTATGTTTCTTGTCTCTAGTCTCAAGAGTCGCGGATTCAAACCTAGGGAGTCCTGGAGGGACTTAAGCTATGGGTCCCGAGTCTGAAGATTTTCGAGTCCCTAAATAAACCTCAAGCATAAATTAGTGCTCAATTTTGTGTATTTTCTTTATATGATTCTGATTTTGCATCGATATAAATTTATTTTCTTTGTTGTACTTCGGTCTGCATTTATTTGTTATATTTGTATGTGTGTTGATTTAACTTACATTAATTTAAAATAAATGCACAATTTAATTTATACATTTTACCTCACTATCAACCCCTTACAAATGTGATTTTACTATCATATTAAAATTATTTTAAAATGTATTATTTTTCATTAGAATCAACTTAAAATAATGCATACTTTTTCTTAAAAATTACATATATCACCTTTGAAAATGCTAACTGTACAAAACAAAATGTTAAATTTCTGATTTAAAAAGTTAAAAATCACAATCCCTAATGATAACAAATGAACAGCTCTTTTAAAATGTCTGCCAGTGACTAAACAGCAGCAGGCTTCATACGAAGGCAAACTAAAGGAGACAATTTACGTGGTGAAATATATTTTAACAATCAGTCATCTCGTAAATCAGTGGTTCCCAACCTTTTCAAGTTGGGGACCCACGTTGAAAGATATTACACTTCATGCGACCATAAGGTAAATTAAAACTCTATAATCCGCGATGAAAACGTAAATACTGTATGCATGTTATAAAAAATACTCTGTGCATATGTTAAAATTAACTCGTCGAACTAATGCTAATGGTTGGGCATAAGCTGGTCCATGTTGAGTTCAAGTAAGTCAAGTGTGTCCGCGAAGTGCACATGTCTCATGTACTGTACTCATTAATGCGATTTTTAAAACTTATGCTTCGTGTGGAGTGTAAGCATTTTATGGTGCAGAGACTTGGACATTACGGCGGAATGAGGAAAAGCGACTGGAAGCTTTTGATATGTGGATATGGAGAAGAATGGAACATATAAAATGGACAGACAAAGTAAGAATTAAAGATGTGCTAGACAGAGTGGGTGAAAGAAGAACAATGCTGGAACTCATAAAGAAGAGGAAAAGAAATTGGACTGGCCACTGGCTAAGAAGAAACTGCCTGCTGAAGGATGCCCTAGAAGGAATAGTCAACGGAAAGAAAGTTAGAGCCAGAAAAATACATCAGATGATAGACAATATTAAAATAAATTGTTTGTATGCAGATACAAAAAGGAAAGCTGAGTTAAGGAAAGAGTGGAGAATGCTGAGTTTGCAGTGAAAGACCTGCTTTTGAGCAGAACACTATGCATGAATATTAGATGTGTAAGGAAATAAAATTAAAAACAAAGGACCAGAACTGAAATAGATTTATTTCAATTCTACCATATATCATCAAAAATGAACAAAATCCGTCAATTAGAAGTGGAGGTTTACTTTATATCCAAAATTAAAACTGCCTAAACGACTGCACCGATTTTGATGAAAATTTTTGTGTGTGTTTGAGTCAGTCTCTGGATGGTTTAGATTTACAATTGAACCCTTTAAAACCATTAGTACACACGAAGTGAAAATCCACAATTTTCGATGTTTTACAATGAAACTCAGTATATCCTATTAAAATAAACCGAGGTAGGTACTACCAAAAAATGAGTGAAATCAGACATTTATAAGTGGAGGTTTACTTGCAATCCGAAATTAAAAACTGCCTAAACGACTAGACCAATTTTGATGATTTTTGTGTGTGTGTGTGTTTGAGTGGATGGTTTAGATTCACAATGGGATCCGGTAGGTGGTGCTGCGATCGGGTTATAGGATTTTTTTGTCAGAGAGCCACAACATTTAGTAGTGAGGAGTTTTCTTGCGAATTTATTAATTAGTGAATTTTATAGTAAAAATGGAACTTATATTTTTATTGTCCGGCCATGACACGAAAATTGAACGTTCGGGCAGGACAATGTCTGGCGGGTCCGCTAGTATCAAATAGTTATTTAATTGTCCTAACGAGGCTGAGTGGACCCCGTTCCAGATCGTATGTCAAAATAATTTCTATGGTATAGCCGGAAATCTTACCCGTGCCTCTGGAATACCAACAGGAAGGGATCATAGTAAAAATATATGTGTATATTTTAGTAATTCCAGGCCTAAACTAGTATTGCATATACAAACAGAAAATGCAGAAACCGCCATTGAGTTTGAATGTAAAGTGATAGGATTAGATACTACATTTATAAATTTATTCCTGTAATATACCGCTGATAGTAATATTTTAGTATACTGTTTATATAAATGGACATGCAAATAAATAATATTAATTAAATAAAAATAAAACTTGGTTTTATTTGATTTTCATATTTATTAAGATATAATTCAGTGACAGCTGTTTCGGTACACTGTACCTTCTTCAGACATGTTAACAAATTATGAATTGTGTTATTATAGTACATATCAACTGATCTAAGCAACAATACAACAATAATTTAATAATTTATAAATAATACATGAGAAACAAAAGAATTAGCACTAGTAATGGGGGGGATTTTCCCGCAATTTTGATTTTATTTCAATAAAGTAAACCTTATACTCGTGTTATTGGATACACGCAAGATCCTAGGTTCGATGTTGCTGTAGGCAACCTAGTTCTGGTTATAATCCTGAAAATGTAGCGGATTCTTGTGTGGTTCTTGTGTTATGAGTAATTATGTAGTAATGAACTGATAATTGAATTGAAATCTTGTTATAACCCTAGCAATAGTTCTGAACAATAAAAAATTGTAATGGGAGCTTAGATGCGAGTCTTGTACTTATCAGATGTAGATTTCAGCCAATAGGAAGTATGACCACACGTCATTGCTAACTCCCTCTCTAGCGAATGTAAGTACAGTCACTGACATACATTTTTATAATCTCACATTAAAAATTAATTAATATACGGCCATCTTTATCCATGGAGGAAGTATATTCGTACCATATATATTAAATTAAACCATTAATAGTCTTCCAGTTCTTCAACACCTGACATATTATCTTCACATTCCGTTTGGTCAGTTTCATGTTAACTCTCCTCATCGCTGCTCTCCATACCATTGTCGTCAATTATAATTGTTTCAATTCGTTGTTCCAGGATTCCATCTTTCTCCCAGTACTCGGTTCGTTGTCTTCCACTTTATTACACACATTTTCCCCCATTCCTCTTTACCAATTTGTTCAAATCATTTCAACATCTTTAATTTTTACCACCAACTCACTGTTATACATCTCTCCAAATTAATTCAATGGGATTTAAATCAGGATGATAAGGTGTAAATCTCAAAACTGTATGGTTATTTTCGGTTAATACGTATTGTATCGATTATGTAGGTTTTGTGTGTTGCTTTATTTGCTAAGATTAAATCATATAAATATGTTTTAGTACCATTTTTATCATAAGTAATACCACGAGTGATTTCCAAATTATCGATAAATTTGCGATGTCACGAAATGACGAGTGAATTTATCTACAGAATTTGGAAATTAAGAGTGGCATTTGGTAGGACTATTTAACGAATAAAATTAAGCTGTTTACTCACAAATCATTATTTAAATATAGTTATTTTTAAATATTTGTATATTTTTATATAAATGACGATGTTTGAAAACAAATATTTCATTTGTTCATCACTGCAACCAGATGATATTATTTATTGCCAAATAATCGCAATATTGTAAGAATGCACCCTAGTGGAGAAAAATTGAAATACACCAAACTGTTTATAACGAACATTATAGGTTATTAATTAATTTCTGATGTCCTATGATGTAAATATGTCAATGATATATTTCTGGAACATAAATAGCTGGGAATTAATACATTTAAGAAAGTGCAAACAGTGGTTTCTTATTACACTTCTTTATATTTATTTTGTATTATATCCCACAAGCAGAATCTGGTTAGATTCGTGCACTATATATACAATCTGGGAGCAACTTGCATTGTAGGATTCTTACATCTTAATATATAAATTGTTATATTTAACGTATTTCTTAGAGAGTTAGTCAGTGCAAAATAATGCTCTGACCTATTCAGAATGTTAAAAAGGAGGAGCTTGATTTTAAAGTGATAAAATTAAATTGATAAAATCGAGGTGAAAAAGACTGTGATTGATTGTAAATCAAAATTAATTGAAATGTGAATGGTCATTGACTTTCATTAGGGGCATGAGTTAAATAGTCAAAATTAATATTATGTTCTATTAACCAGACTTGCATATATTTTTTTAAAGGAATTTGATGTTGGTACTTTACTTAATTATGTCTTATAGTACGAAGCGTTGTCAACAACTAAGAATATGACGGTAAATTTAGAATCAACATGGTACATAAACATTTTATGTAGTTTTCCGTGTAATTTCTTGAATTTTCATCATTTCTTTAAAATACACGGGTGAAAATAGTTCATTTTCTTTTCGTTCCTCTTTCATATAGTCGTTAACATTCAGAATAATCTCCCATATTTGACTATGAAAAAAAAGTTTTTCATCTTTTGAAACTATAGGAGGCTGCATTATGCAAATAAAAAAATAGTTAAGTAATTAACTAAATACACATTCACATTACACTATAATGTTAAGACTACAGGCAGCAAAGGTACAAATTATTATAATTAAAAACTATAGTTTAAAATCTAAAATCAACACGTCCGCTCCTCACTATAATTCACTGTGGACTGTACATGTTTTTGTAAGAGGAAGTGTCTTGTTTGTACACGTGGCAGGCAGGAATTCACAAACTGGACATTCTGAATAGGCTCTCCCACTGGATTGACCTTCAAGGACATTGTTCAAAATCCCTTGCGTTAGCTATATTTATTGCAGCACAAACAAAATTATGTAAGTGTTTAATGGGGACACTGCTCGCCCCGATTAACTATGCACTCATTGCACTTTTCTTAACCTTTTTAGTGATTCAAACGAATCGTATATCAGTAATCATTCACTGGTTAAAGAATGAATAATTGTGATACTATTTCATCCCCTAACTGTCACATTTGGCACCAGAAAACATTGACGATATGTCTGTGTACTGGAGTTCTCTACTAGCACTTTCATTACTCTTCGCAGCGAGACCCGGTTTTGGTGTCGTGCGAGAAAGGAGTGTTTAGCAGAAAAAGCGTCATAGAACAAAGAAACAAACATGATAATTACAATATTGCCATTTGAAAAAAAGTTCTCAACAAGTCGTGCCAGGTCAGGGATGAGATGAAACTAACTCTTATTTTATTGAAGGTCTATGAAAAGCCAGATATAATAAGAGTAGTTAAGTTCGTAGACTGCGAAGGGCAGGACATGTGGCATGCATACGGGATGAAAGAGGTGCATGGAAGCTTCTTGTAGGAAAATCAGAGGGAAAACGCCCAGTTGCTAGACCAAGAATGAGGTGGGAGAATAAGATTAACCACAATTTGAGGAAATTAGATTTTACAGGGATGATTGGAAAACATTAGCTCAGGTTAGGGATATATGGAGAGCTTATATCCGCATGGGCATGAACCTACGGGTTCGATTGAACCGAAAGTGCATTTTTCGGTTCAGTGTAGTATCTTTGTTCTCCTCCCTACACAGGAACATTTGTGAAATATGCCAATATCCATGTTCTCCTAGTGGCTACCCCTTCCCTCTTCATCCTTCCTGCCGCGCATGTTTACGGCGCATTCCCCCTCTACCTCGGAACCTTTATATACATAGTGCACCTACAGAACTATATCATTCGATCATCCTAGCAATCGGCGTTTTGGTTGTACTAACGGATTCAAGAGTGGAATCCGGTTCCAGATCAATATGCGACTGGAAAGTTAAAACATGGACTTCTACATAGACAAGTTGTCTTGAGGCCAAGAAGAGGCCTGTTTGAGTTGGTCCGACCGTCTAGGGAAGAGGATATCCCCGAAACTCGGACATCTGTGTGAGTGTGGTGTGATGTATGGTATGTTACTTATTTATTTTTTTTCTGTACGGCTACTTTGATCGTTTGATCGAATGCCATCATTTCTTTTCTTGTTAACTTACTTTTATTTAGCCAACTTGTTTATTAAAGTTATCTTTTAAACAACGTCCCTCTTGCTTTGTTTAAGTATAAATAGTTGTTCACTATCCTGTTATGGAAATCACTCACGTAAGATACCATTCCGAGCTCCTCAACTATCATGCTGATTAGCATTATTAAAAACACAGTCATTGTCTTGTATTTAATAAGAAAGATGAATCAACGGCTACCTTCTATGGGCCCGAGGTAAGCCATTTTCCTGATAAGATATCCTCTTTGGAAATCTGATCCACGTTAATAGAAACAGCAAATTACAAAACCCGATCCCGGAGTAAAATGGTAGCAATCTGCGTGGTTTTCATTTGACCCACGAATGTAGTCAGAGAACGTGGTTCATTTATTGTGGTAAAGTGTCGCACCGCGCGCACAAATGGTCGCAGATGCGTGGTTTATTAAAAGTGGGAATCGTAACCCCCACACGATAGTGCCAGTGAGTTAGTTTGTTTGTTATGATATACGATGATGCCTGTTGACCAGGTTGTCATAATGTAGAGCAACATCATGATTAACAGCAACAATAAAAATTGCACCACATTTGTTATAAAATAATATACATACTGAAAAAATCGCTAATCTTGAAGTATTACAAAGCTTAAACACAAAGAATGACATAGGCAAACTGACACGAGAAGGAAGAGTAGCTATATGTACAGATAAAATTTTCGATTTTTTAAACCATTTTTCGGAAAATTCGTGCATTTTTTCGGATTTTCGAGTGCATCAGAATATTCTCCATACCAGACTTAAAATAATCTACTTTATCTTACGAGTTCCATAACCTATAGTATGGTGACTAACTAACTCACTGGCACTATCGAACCCGTAGGTTCATGATCGCGCGGACATGGCTTTCCATATATTCGTACTCTCAGCCGTCTTCCTACCATCCCCTCCATACCTACTTCCCTCACATCTTGGTTAATATCATTCTCCCACCTCATTTTTGGCCTATCTACTGGGCGCTTTCCCTCTGGTTTTCCTAAAAGGAGTTAAAAAAACCCCTCTTTCTTTCCCCATTCATTCCAAATGTCCTTCCCATCTCAGTCTGCGAGACTTAACTGCTCTTTTTACATGTAGTTTCTCATAAAGGTCATTTAGCTAACTGTTATCTAGTATTCTCCATTCGCCTGTCCGTCTCTATTTGGTCCAAATATTTTCGTAAGAACTTTATTCTCAAATAAAATGTGTCATTACAGTTATTAAGAAATATATAAACTTGATAACATCATAGAAAAAATAAGAAGTATAATGACGAGACTCAGAAAAGAAAAGGTTAATTCATTTAAGCTCGGTGAAAGCTTATGTTGGTAATGAAGGAAATAAAATTGGCGATAAACTTGCAAAAGAGGCAGCTCCAAATTATGACGTTGAAATAATACATGGCATGACGTCAATGAGCTTTTTTATTCAAGAGAAGAATAAAGGTATCGATAGACGGCAGAGGAAAGGAACAACACAATAAAAGCAAAATTGTGCAAAACATTCTTCCCATTCATTGAGCAGCGATTAAAATTTAAACTTTCAATTACAGCAGAGTCTATCCTGCGATGGAAACAGGTCATGGAAAAACAAAGCTATATATACATCCATTCAAATTAATAGATAATCCAACATGTATGTGTAATCAAGGGGCTCAAACTGTGAATCACTCAATCTATGAGTGTAGAAAATAAATATCATCTGAAATAATATCATCATAATAGGAGGAACTTGGCCTCAAACTAGAGAAGAATTATAAATTACCTTTTTGCGCAATAGCGTGTTTTGTCGTACTTATAGCAATGACGATCATGATTGAAAGTTCAACTTCCTACATTTCGGGGTTGCCAACCTAAATAACTATATTGTAATAAAATAACTATAGTGTAATATTTCATATTACAAACATACGTGTGGGAAGTAAAACCTCTGCCCTCTATATATACTACATGCAATGTATATGCAAAAATTATCCAAAAAGGTAGCGTTAATATACCTATACATTCTACGAAACAAATCACTGCATTTTAAATGAACTGAACTTTATTTGAAACAATATAAAACAATAAATAGGTACTTGCCATTATATTTCTAAATTGGTCTCACGGCCTCCTGTTGCTTCAATTAATAAACATTGCCCACACTGTTAACGTTAGTCAATTGTTTATAATGAACGCAAATGTTTCCAACAAAGGTGTTATTATTTTACTATTATTTATTATTTTGAAAACAGCATCGCGCAAAAAAATAATATACAACGCACTTTAGTGAAGTGTTTTACAGAATCTCGGAAATTGAAATCCTCGCTATCGCTTGGTTTTTAAACATTTTCTCGATTTTGTAAAAACCACTTCTCAACCTCGCATCGTAATATACGTACTATGAACAATGGCAATGTTGTTCGAGAAAGTTATTAATTCTGTAATTGTGTTATCATGTATATCTCAAATTAAATTTTTTGTAGAGGAAGTGTAAATTAATGTAAACATGTATTCCAAGCATACAATTGTAGTATTACTGTGGAGTGATGGAAAATGCTGTTAATAAAACTGTAATTAAAAAGAGGGGAGAAGGAAGAAACTCCAAGAAAAAAAAACTGCCCTGGTTACGATTCGTCCACCACGAACCCTAATTTGAAGTGATCGAGATGTAAACTCGGGGCTCAGAGGTGAGGGCCAGAGTGTAACCACATGCGCCACGGAACCGCGCGCCGGTTAATTTCAATATGTGTCATTATTAAACTGAAAAACAGGATTTTAGATAGTTGTAGATTAATATCTCAAGTACACAATGCCATTTTTATAATTTTTATGAGTGATTATTGAAATCTACCTTTAATCCTTATTTACAGTGCGGGAAATTGTTGTCCCTTCTTAGATATTGTGCAAGAAAAAATAATTTGTACAAATTGTCTAAGTGGAAATGAAAGTGAGTGAGAAGGGAAAGCAGAAAGAAAAAAAGATTAACACACTCGGCAGTTAAGAAATTTATTACTTCGATTTTTCAGTTTTAACAAATTCCGAAGACATTTTAGCTATTAAGTCGCCATGAAAATATTTTTGAAAAAATACATATCTTCATCGACCCAACACAACAGACACCAAAAATGACCATTACAAAAATTATATATATGTTTGTGCGTATTTTGCATATATATAACTCACTGGCACTATCGAACGCGTGTGTTCATGGCCACGCGGACATAAACTCTTCATACATCCCTACATTTTCCTATCATCCCCCTCTATAATCTATTTCCCTCAAATCATGTTTAATGTTATTCTCCTACCTCATACTTGGTCTACCAACGGGTTGTTTTCCCTCTGGTTTTCTTACAAGAGGTTTTCATGCCCCTCTTTAATTCCCCATTCGTGCCACATATCCTGCCCATCGTAGTCTTTGAGACTTAAGAGTTCTTATTATATCTGGTTTCCTATAAATATCATTTAGTTCACTGATATGTAGTCTTCTCCATTCGCTTGTCTGTTCAACTCTATCTTTGGTTAAAACATTTTCCTAAGAAATTTATTTCTGAAATACTCGTAATATTTTCTCCTCCTTAAAGTAAGAGTATATATATATATATATATATTGTGTGTGTAACACCATAGCTGCTGTAATTATTTTTTTTCGGAACTCTCAGCATATAGCAGTCGATTAAGAAAAGTAAATTTGGATTCGTTAACCAGCAAATGTTACCATTAGGAGTGAGGGTTTTACCGTAGCGAAAACTTAAAAATCTCTTTAGCTACCGCAATTTTCAATTTTTCCCAACGAAACTCCGTATATGCCCAGCAAAGTACGAGTGTTGGATGTGGAGCTTATCTGGAAGTCACTTTTTTAAAAATCACAGTAGCGACCATATATGTTTTCTAACACAGTAACTGGATTCATAAGATTTAGTTAACAAATGGAAGATACAGTTCGGAAACTAGCAAAATCGGACCATACATTTTACTTTTTGAAGAATTCGCTTTGTTTACGCGGTTCCTTCGTGACGTACTTTTAATATTTGTGGTTTGTAATATTGTGTTTTGTTGATTACTTAGTGCAAGTAAAAACTGACGTTCAAATAAGTTAGATTTTTAGATTTATTTATTTAGCCTGGTGGAGTTAAGACCATGTGGCCTTCTCTTCCACTCACCAGAACAAGCATATGTTACATATGAATACAAAAAAAATACAATAATAGTCATATAAAACAGGACAAACATATGTTACACATGAATACAAAAAAATTACAATAGTAGTCATATTAGACAGGACAAACATGTTACATATGAATACAAAAAAAAGTTACAATAATAGTTATTGAACAATTCATTATCTGTCATATTGAATAATAATGAAATTAATGTCTAATAATAGAATGAAACTAAATACAATTAAAATTAAATAATGATACAATGAATAAAAAAGGAATATCAGCTCGAATCTACTATGCATAAAAAGAAGAGAAAAAAACACTACAATGAATTAATCTACGCTTTTTATACAAGGCATTAGGTAAATATATTAACAAATCCTAAGTCTATTTTTATTAAATAATGCAAAAACGCATTATTAATTCTTAAAAGTAGTATTAGTGAGTTGTTTCTGTTAGTGATTTTATTTTCAATTTATTTCTGAAAGATGGTAAAGTTTGGCAGTCTCTGACATAGGGTGGAAGTGAATTCCATGTTCTAGCAAGAGAAACTGTAAAAGATTTCGAATAATAGGTAGTATGATGAGGAGGGATATAAAGGACACTGTGCTCAAGGGATCGGGTATCTAAGTTATGTGTATCAGAGAGTTTAGTGAAGCGGTGTGAAAATAATAAGGTAAAGATGTGTGTAATATGTTATAGAGTAGGCATAGGGAATGGATGGTTCTACGATCTTGAAGACGAAGCCATGACAATTGTTCCAGGGATGGTGTAACGTGATCAAATCTACGTATACCACAAATAAAACGTATGCAAGAATTGTGAACACGTTGAAGTCTTTGGGTAAGAACAGTATTTTAGGTCAGTAAAAAGAGTATCACAATAATCAAAATGGGGCATTGCGAGTGTTTCTACTAGCATTTTTCTTAGAGAAAACGGTAAACAATTTCTTACACGATTTAATGAGTGTATTATTGAGAAGACAGTTTTGCAAATGTTATTTATTTGTTTATTCCAAATTAAATGTTTATCCATAAACACTCCTAGATTTTTTACTGTCTCACTATAAGGGATCTGAACCCCATTAAGTGACACATGTAATACTGCATTTGTGTTAATTGAGGATAATAGTCTCTGATGGCCCATAATGATTGCTTGTGTCTTTCTAGGATTTAATTCAAGTCCATATTTCTCTGTCCACGCCGTTAGCGAGTCAAGGTCCTCGTTAATTTTGGTTACCGCGTCATTTAAAGAATATTTGTCTGAGTGAAGGTAGATCTGCATGTCGTCCGCAAATAAATGATGTTTGCAATGAAAATGTGCATTTTTCATATAGGGTTTTTTTCCCTAAACTTCTGTAAATTGTATCTGAAGATCCAAATTTTTAACGCAAACTTAAAATCAAAATAGTCCTACTTATACGGAAGTGAAACCCGGAAAGCCTCCAAAGCAATTTACAACAAAATAAAAGTTTTCCTAATAGATGTCTGAAATTTATCATAAGTAATGCCACGAGTAATTTCAAATTTATCTACAGGATTTAGAATTCAAGAGTGGCATTTGTTAGAACTATTTAACGAATAAAATTAACCTGTTTATACAAAAGTCATTATTTAAATATAGTTACCGGTTTTTTAAAACATTCACATATTTAATGTAAACGGCGATGTTTGAAAAACAATCAGAAATGTGTGGTTATGTGTATTCACTGCAACTTGATCATATTATTTATTGCCAAATAGGATCGCAATATTGTACGAATGCACCCAAGTGGAGAAATAATGAAACACCTCAAAATGTGTATATTATAATCAACATTACGGTATAGGTTATTAATTTATTTTTTTAGTAAACAACTCAATACTATCAAGGAATCTGTTCATTATTTGTTATATTCAATGTATTTGTTGGAGAAAATAATGCTCTGAGCTTTTCAGAATATTAAAAAGTAGGAACTTTCTTTATCAAAAAAGCAGAAGCCGATAAAGAGAAATCGACAAAGAGCGAGGTGAAACACGACTATTATTGGTTTTAAAACAAAATTCATTGAAACGTGATTCGTCATTAACTACCATTTGGAGCAAGAGTTAAGCAGTCCAAAAAGTTAGTGGTCAAACATTATCATAAGTGATTTCCAATTTATCTAGAGAATTTGGAAATCAAGAGTGGCATTTGTTAGGACTATTTAACGAATAAAATTAAGCTGTTTACTCACAAATCATTATTTAACTATAGTTATTTTAAAATATTTATATATTTAATGTAAACGGCGATGTTTGAAAACAAATGAGAAACGATTGGTACGCTTCATTTACTTCTTTTGTTCGTCACTGCAACCAGACCATATTATTTATTGCCAAAGGATCGCAATGTTGTGAGAATGCACCCTAGTGGAGAAATTTATAACCAACGTAATAGATATTAATTAATTTCTGATGTCCTATGATGTAAATTGTCAATTATATTTTTCTGCAACATCATTTCCTGGAAAACAATTCGTTTAAGAGAATGCAAACAGTGGTTTATTTTTTTTGGTGGTATAATCAATTGTTACAAATGTTTTTATATTAACTCCCGCATGCGCTTTCTGTTGACATTGATGCACTATATATACAATCTGGTAGCCGTATTTCTTCGGGAGTCAGTCACTGCACAATAATGCTATGACCTATTCAGAATGTTAAAAAGGAGGTGCTTTCTTTATTATGATAAACTTTAGTTGGTAAATTCTAGGCGAAACACGACTGTGATTGGTTGTAAATAAAAAAACAATGAAATGTGATTGGTCATTGACTTCCATTTGGGACATGAGTTAAATAGTCTCCAATAAGGAATATTGTGAAGATCGACAAATAAATGTGAAATTTCCAAGAAAATAAACGAAGAAAATGGAAATGGATTGGCATATTTTGAGAGGGGAAGATGGAAATAAAAAAAGCTATGGAATGGAATCCTCAAGAAATGCCCAGAAGATGAGGAATGCCCACGATTGCCTGGCGAACGCTGTGAGAAGGGGAAGCTGAGTGTATGGGGAAGAATTAGAGTGAAGTTAAGTTGCTGGCAAGGAATTGAATAATGTCGTAATATGTTGGCGATATTTCGTTGACCCCATGATCGTTGAAGGAGTGGTGAGAATTGCTACTATAATTGTCTGTTTCTCATATTTGGCCTAATAGTAACACAGTAAAGTAATTCCTGGTCCAAAATCAAAACAAATGGCGGAATATATTTTCCTCTCCCTTAGACATACACGTGAAATATTGTACTTAAGTTAAATTGTATAAACATAGCTGTTTGACCCAGTTCTCAACTATAATTTTAAATAGGGGAGGCCTTTCGGACCTTTGTTCACCATCACCGTTTATTCAAATATTGTTTTGTAATGAGAAAATCCTCACAATACCAAGTAGTACTTGATTAAACGTTAATGATGGACGAGTGTCTGAAAAGCCTCCGCAGTTTAAAATTGTAGGTCTATAATTCTGAGCTAAGTTCCAGTTGTACTGCAAACAAACTTCCATAAGGTATTACTCCGTCTATTGGGGGAAGCGTGGTGCTACTTTTACCCGCACTATGACTGAATTGTGTAAGGAATGTCAATGATATAAACATTTTCTTAGGCAACATCATGTTTTACGGAAATAAAACTGAATACGAGATAAGATGATACCAATAATTAGGAACTTCCATTTCTTATTTATTTACGATCAAAATTATATATGGGCTTACCTAATCAGAAGTTTACGGGTTTTCCGTTATGAAGATATATATATCCTTTATTTACAATTTCATTACGAGCAGAATATATGCTCTAAGCTGACTCACCTGTAAATTTTACTGTTTTTTCACCACATCCTCAATTGATGAAATAGGATATTTTTCACTGAACTGTTTGAAAACATTCAAAATAATTTGTTTCTATCCTCTTTTTAAATGGTTTATTTTCCAATGTTTTGAGAAATTCTACAGATAGCGGCCATTTTAAAAACAATAGAAATCTTAGCGTATTCTGCATTGCGCATGCGTAAGAATATAACAATCTTTATTTAATCTATCATCACAATCCAGGGATTAAGCCTGTTGGCTCGTTCCGGTTTCATGAAAGCTAGAATTGTTAAAATTGTTCAGACCATCTTCTCTGTGGGCGACCAACATTTCTCCTTCCGTGTGGTTTATAAATTAGCAATAATTTTGGAAATCTTCCTTCTGGTATTCTATCAATATGTTCTTTCCAGTCGTTCCTATATTTAAATATTCGGTCTGTAAGTTTGAAATTATTTAGTTCCTTTCTTATATCTTCATTTCTTTTCTTATCTAGCAGAGTATATCCTGCTATATTTGTTAATTAATCTATTCAAATTTAATATAAAATTATAGAATATTCACCTGAAAGGTCCGTCTCCTCAACTTAATTATCATTTAACTGTAGCGCTTTCGGGACTTGTCCCATCATCGGCAGGATTCAAAACTGGTGTTTCACTGAAGATCTGGTAGAGGGGGTTGCATGTATTTGGTTCGTTTTCGTTTATCAGGCTGTCGTTGTGAGCTGCTTTCATGATTTCCATCTCTTCGAGTACGTTTATCTTCGCTGGATTATTTTCTCTGTGCATTACTGTTAGGGTGTTTTCAATATTTAACATGCGATGTCCTTCATGGATAACGTGTTTTGCATAGCTTGATTTACCTTCTGCGTGAATGAAGTCTCGAAAATGTTCTTTGAATCTGATGTTAAAACTCCTGTTTGTCCTTCCTATATAAAATTTGTTGCAGTCCTTACATGTCAGTTTATAAACTCCTTTGCTGTTGAAAATGTTATTTTCTTCAATGTTATTGTTTATTATGTTGTTTAATTTGTTATTGGTTCTGTATGCTATTTTTACGTTTTTATCGGCTTTCTTTAGTGCATTGGCTAATTTTGTTGTTTCTTTTCCTGTGTATGTAAGTGTTATCCATGTTTTCTTGTTGTTGTCAGATTATTTTTCTAGTTTAGTTATGTTGGTTATGTTGTTCTTCCTTTTGTTTTTTTTACGAGCTTATCTATGAATTCTTCATTATAGCCATTGGTTTTTGCCATATACTTAATGTAGTTGAGTTCTTGGATATAATTGTCTTTGCTTAATGGGAGTTTCAACATTCTACTGACTAAGCTATTAAATGTACTAATTTTCTGTTGAAAAGGGTGTGTAGAATTTTTGTTTATGGCCAGAGCATTGTTTGTGGGTTTCCGGTAGATACCGATTTCTAGTTTATTGTTGTGTAGATTTTTTGTTATAGACAAATCTAAGTAGTTTATGCTGTTGTTAACTTCTATTTCTTCGGTGAAAGTGATTTTTTCATGCATGTTGTTTAAGTCTTGTAGTATTTCTTTTTCTTTTCTGTTTTCATTTTCATATATTACTAGTACATCATCGACATATCGTGTTATTAGTTTTATGTTGAATTTGTGTATTAGTTCCTCAAAATGTTTATTTTCTATTCAAATTGCAATTATATATTTTGAGATTCTCTCATGTAACTTTATATATATATATATATATATATATATATATATATGTTATATTGCAGATTTTCGCGGATATAAGTATGAATAAGAAAGTTTTCTTGGGTTTTCCGCGTCTTGGATTCAAGTTCGGCCCCTGGCCACTGACTCCGACGTTTCGGCATGATCCCACATGCCATTATCAAGGAATGATAAGTTCGAGTCACAGGTTTAGGTCTTATATAATTAAACAAATAGAGTTTTCGCTGTAGTCCGTTTCCGAAGACGTACACCCATCCAAGGTTGTTCTTATGTAGTTAAACGGACCGCACTGAAAACTGAAAATGTTTAACTACATAAGAACAACCTTGGATGGGTGTACGTCTTCGGAAACGGACTACAGCGAAAACTCTATTTGTTTAATTATATAAGACCTAAACCTGTGACTCGAACTTATCATTCCTTGATAATGGCATGTGGGATCATGCCGAAACGTCGGAGTCAGTGGCCAGGGGCCGAACTTGAATCCAAGACGCGGAAAACCCAAGAAAACTTTCTTATTCATATATATATATATATATATATATATATATATATATATTTTTTTTTTAAACCTTTATTCGAGTGTTAGAAAGCGAACTACATTTTTGTTACACGTTTAAAGGCAAAACCATTATTCCACCAATGAAAATGCAGTTATACATCTGGTTTGTTTACATTACAAGTGGAAGTTAGCTCGGAATAGTTGGACAGTATCACTCAGATATTGTATTATTTATACAATTTATCATGAATTCTGGAAAAATATTATCCTTAAAAACTTGGATATTGCACTTGTGGAATGATGCTAGGATTAAAAATAAGAAATGTAGATTGAAATAAGATTTTCTGGAGTTGTGTTCAAAAGTTGAAAAGAATCTGGTAGGATAAGTAAGTCTCTAGTGTAGAATATATTTTAGATTCGCTGAAGATATCTTCTTTGCATATCCATTGCACAGGCCGCCTTTCTTTACAAATATCATCAGCTTGTTATGCACATCGTGTCCCTTTTGAAGATTTATTTGGTTTATAAAAGTCATAGCTACGTCTTCTTTCTTAAGAGTCCAAGAGAGTGAAAACCGTTACGTGATCTGTGTATCATTCATGTTCCAATCAAAATTACGTGTCATTTACGTGGATCAATTTTGTATTCTCATTTTTAAGGAAAATATCAAGCTTCAAAAATTTGCTATACATAACTAGAATCCGCCGTCCTAACTCAGGTACTAATTTGCATGCTTCATGACTAGAAGGCCCGGGTTCGATATTTGGCAAGTTTGAAATTTTAAATCTAAAATGTTAAATCTTTATATTAGGAGGGACGGTGGTGTCGAATTTTTATTCACAATATTGGGTAGGGCCTACTAGATACCTAAATTAACCCTTAAATTGGCAAAACACTAATCTCTCGTGTCAATTATTTAAACCGCAATGAACACGAAATCATACATAACTGTCGTTATTATTGTGTAATTCGACACAAATTTAAGTAATTTCTTGTCGTTCGTTTCTTTTCTGTTTTATTAAAAAATATTAAATAAATTAAACCAATTGTTGTATCCTGTAGGATACATTGATAATTTGAGGGTTAAATTTCAAACCTCTTTGCAGAAATGTTGAGAAGGCGTGTGGTACTGTCGATAGCAATTCGTCTGTCGATTGGAGCATTAATCCTGCTGGTTCCCTGGGTGCTTTGGGTGTTCTTTTGACGGGAGTCGGCTATGTGGTGGAACCGGGTTTCACCTTTCTTTCTAATCATTAAAAGGAGCACCCCTCATGTTTATAGATACATATGTATGGATTAATAATTAATAAATCTATTAAAATTCATATGAATATATGAATATTAATACTAATTAATTATTTTTATAACATAATTTAAATATTTCCGTAATTGGTTAAGGCATTATGCTAAAAGTTGGTAGATCATGGGTTTTGAGTTTCTATGGGGTCAGATTTTTTAAACTAATCTAAACCTTATGACGGCACCACAATCCTGGAATCGAATCAGCCTCTAATGGAATTAGAATGAAGTCAGCTGTCACTCAGGGATGACTACCCTACTGACAGCTGTATAATTGAACCCTGGTGAAGTGGAAGAAAAAACCTTAAGGTAAAATGAACAATATTATTACTATTACTACTACTACTATTATTATTATTTTTATTATTATTAATATTATCATTAATATTATTATCATTAATATTATTACTATTATTACTATTGTCTCGTGCCGATTGTCTAGACATGTGCGACCCTTAATCTCCTACCACTCCATAGGCCTGTAGTGAGGTCACTTTACACACAAACTCTTATTTTTTAATGGTAACACTGGTCAACATGATTTTTGTCTCATGAGTACCAGTAGTTGTACTTAATGCAGTTTTTTTATCGTGTTTTCAAATCTGTATTCGGAATTTCTCCACCACCCACAGTTTTTTATTTCAACTTCAATTAATGAATTTAAATAATTATTTTTTTAATAAACGTTTTTTCCCTCCATGGTATCTTTACCTTGTCGTGGTGGAGTGGCTTGTGTGCTTAAATGATCCTGAGAGCTATGCCGGCGGTAGCATTGCTGCCGATAGGGTTACCCATGCCGGACTGGTCGAAGGTGATAAGCCAGACGAAATAAGTACCTTGGTCGAAAGAGTGACGATCTTTCACCGTAAAAATACAACCGTCAAGAAATGCGGACATGGGTTCTACTGGGGTAAAATTTTCCGGAGGTCAAATAGTCCCCCATTCGGTTCTCCGGGCGGGGACTACTTCAGGGAACCCATGCCAAAGGCTCACAAAGAAATTAAACATAGGCTCAATTCTGGAAATGCATGCTATTATGCATTGCAGAGACTTTTGATGTCCCAACTCCTTTCAAAAAACGTTAAGCTGAAAATATATAAAACTATTATTCTACCAGTTATATTATATGGGTGCGAAACATGGACTCTTACTTTAAGGGAGGAAAGGAGATTACGAGTATTTGAGAATAAAGTTCTTAGGAAAATTTTTGGACCAAAGAGAGATGAACAGACAGGTGAATGGAGAAGACTACATAACAATGAACTACACGGTCTTTATAGGAAGCCAGATATAATAAGAACAGTTAAGTCCCGTAGACTGCGATGGGCAGGACATGTTGCGCGTATGGGGAATGAAAGACGTGCATGGAAACTTCTTGTAGGAAAGCCAGAAGGAAAACGCCCAGTTGGTAGACCAAGAATGAGGTGGGAGAACAACATTAACTATGATTTGAGGGAAGTAGATTATACAGGGAATGATTGGAAAGCATTAGCTCAGGATAGGGATATATGGAGAGCTTATGTCCGTGCGGCCATGAACCTACGGGTTCGATAGTGCCAGTGAGTAAGTAAGTAAGTAAGTAATAAACGTTTTTTCGTCCATTTGTCCATTGTAAAATAAAACCAAAAGAGCTAATTCAGGAGATTTCAGCTATGGAGAAGAGAGATCAAGGCAAATGGAATCCTAATGTGTTGGCCGATTATTGTTGGACCATCAAGAGGGATGCTCCACAGGCGAAATATAGCAGAAAATCGTCATTTCATACTTTCTAGGTGAGTCCAAATGTTCGAATATTGTGTAGTTACGAATGTAGAAAATGTTAAAGTGTTTGAAATTATAAATTCCTGTCTCTCTGAAACCTTGCGTGATGGAGAAAAACGGATATGATATTTGAATTCAGGGAAAAAAATGCTATCAGAATCACACATTTTTCTTTCTAAGACAAAAAAAAAATTCTTTTTTGTTGCTTAGTGTAATTATTTGCTTGTCAACCAACAATTTCATTCAATCCGAAAATATACAGATATTGACTCGCAGACCCAACTGTAAACATAAGCTATTGATAAAAAATACACCTCTAAATTTGTTCGTAATTAACTTATTCACATGGAAAGACGAGGTTGGCTTAGGACTACTTCAAGATAAAATACAAATGTGCCAACATATAGTAATTACTTCATAAACGTATAGTTAATATTGTTTAATTTTATTAGTCTGCATTATTACTTGTAATAATAAAGCATATTAAAGTCATTTTATCTACTATTATAACAATCAGTGACGATTTACTTCGTAGTTATCAGACGACAAAACATAAAATACAAGTTCAACAAAACGGTAAATGCACTTTATATATTATAACAATGTTTGTTGATTTATCGTGATTTTTTTTTCTCCAGAGCCGACATTACAACGAAGTTGATTTATCTCGTCTTTTTTTTTTTTTTTTTTTTTTCCAAATCCCATATTATTCTTTCTCTAAACATATCGTTTCCGCAGTAAATAAATTTCCTTAAGATACTAAATATAGAACTTATACTAAAGTATTCTGAATGTAGATAAAGTATTGTATACAACACGTTACAAAATTAGGTTTAGTAATTAGTCGTCTAAATAACTATTAATCAACATTGTAAATTAACAAAATTGAATGTGAATTGTACCATCAAACGGAGTTACTTTGGTCCTGTAAAAAATAAAGTTTTAAGGTAGCTTGGAGAGAAGTTCATCAATCATCATTACCAACTGCTTTCGGTAAATGAAGACAGTTGATGATGATTGGAGTACTTCCCTCCAGACGACCCTGAAACTTTTTATTTTCCTATAGAAGTAATGTAACTTTTATAGGAGCGAAGTTTGACGGTATCACAACTATTAAAATGCATTTTTGTAAAGTGAATCCCTTGTAATGAAATAAGTACTGATGATATTAACTCATTATGTATGTCTGTATTATTTGTATTGATTACCCTTGTCTGCTTATCGGTCTCGGTTGTCTAGAGGTTAAATTATTTACCTCTGGTTCTTGGGTTGCGGGTTCAAACCTGACCGGGGTCGAAAAAAAATGAAAAAAACCAAGGGAGAAGTCCTCTGGAGGGAATTTAAGCCTAGGGACCGGAGTCTGAAGATTTTCGGGCTCGTAAAAGAATTTGAAGTCTAAATTAAAGCCTCTGAGCACATTTTTACCGAATTTTCCTATCCACATAATACCTTGGTTGACCACTAGGTGTCTTTATACCAATGAGCTTATTTCTTATCACCCGCTGACATTTGTAAGGGAAATAGGCGAAACTAAATTAGCTTGGCTGGGTAACTCCTGCAAGGGAGCACCCTTGCCTCAGGTGGAGATGTACGGGTATACACAGACAGATCCTTGCTTGCTTAGACCTACTTTAAAATTAATTTTCATGATTATTCATAATTAATGTCCACCGCTGTGGTCTCGACGTAGCGTGCTGCCTTGTCACGCAGCGAGCCCGGGTTCGATCCCCGGTCAGGGCAGTTTTTCTGGGTGAGGTTTTTATCGGGGTTTTTCCTCACCTGTAAGACAAGTGTCAGGAAAACTTTAAGGCCCAAACGGTCCCTGAAATCATATGGCTATCATCATCATCCTTATCATTATCATCATCATCCTTCACCGGCGTGGAAAGCAACGGGAAGCTACCACACCTACAATTCCCTAGTAAAGTTGCAAGCATAGCATGAAAATGCTATGATTGCAATGAACGACCTGCCTTCGGGCAGAATTACTATGGATGGATTCATAATTATGTTGGCGAAAGCATTTTTTTGTGATATTACACCAGGACTTACATAATATTTTTTTTTTTTCAAATGCCCCAGGTTGTCTTTCGACATTCCTGGTTTCTCTCCTGACATGGCGCACTTGTAACCCACTTCTGAGGTTGGGGCGCCTGGAAGGCGGGGTTACGTTGCCCCGATGATATGATGATGATGATGATGATAGTGGTGCGCCAGGAGAGTCCCTAATCCTCAGCTTAACCTAAGATGAATATGAATGACGATGAATGCGATGGCCATATGATTTCGGGGACCGTTTGGACCTTAAAGTTTTCCTGACATTTGTCTTACAGGTGAGGAAAAACCCCGATAAAAACCTCACCCAGAAAAACTGCCCCGACCGGGGATCGAACCCGAGCTCGCTGCGTGACAAGACAGCACACTACCTCGAGACCACAGCGGTGGACGGCTTACATAATATTGTTTGTAATGTTCTATTTTCCGGCATTTTGTATAGTCGCTAAATACTAAAATGAGGTATAGTATGAAAAAAAAAGAATAGTTTAATATTATTGAATGTTATTGAGCTCTAGGGAATAGGATAAAGTTTGTTGCATAAAGAGAAGGAGCGTTGTTTGGTTCTTACAAGCTGGGTGTTATGCGTGAGAAAATACAAAATACAAGAGCATTATTTTGCAACATTTCATATACTTCCAAGCAAAGAAGCTTATAGAAACTTGCCTGTTCTTCTTAAGCTTTGTAGAATCTGTAATACGTGCTGACAAAAACTCCTACATTAAAGGTTTTTGATTCACTAAAACGTATTTTGTCACACACACCGTATATTGCATATCTCATATAGCGAGAAATCGTTTGAATGGCTCTCTTTCAATTTTTTAATTTATTATATTTATAGACGCTTTGATATCAAGGCTTTAAGGCGTCCATTAAAGTGGAATTAACCAATCTTTCGACTTCTAGAACAACACCTGTTAAACCTCCAATAATAAATAAAAATACAAATCCTAGTGATCGTAAACAAGGTGCGCTGTAGGTAATTGGACGATGTTATGCATCAAAGGGCCAAGCGCCATTAAAAAAATGGATTTGCTACCATCTGTTGCACTGGCTCGAATTCGCTAAAAGGAGAGTTGTAATATGTTATGATCTAGAGCACCTAAAAACGCGGAACTTTCAGAGTTTTGAAGGTGAAAACGAACTTCTTCTCTAGGACATATCTCTGACAATTAACATTATATTGGCTTTCCAAACATACGGAAAGAAATGGACAATTAAGTGTTTCGGGTTCTCAATTAGGCAACTCCGGAGACCAGAGAAGTCACGCAGCTGGTAAGTGCTTCTCCAATAGTTCTGCTTTATCAATCTGATATAATCCACCCACTTTGATTTCAACCTTTGTTTGCTTGCTTACTTACTCACTGGGACTATCGAACCCATAGGTTTATAGCCACGCGGACATAAGCTCTCCATACATCCCTATCTGGAGCTAATGTTTTCCAATCATTCCCTGTATAATCTACTTCCCTCAAATCATAGTTAATATTATTCTCACGCCTCATTCTTGGTATACCAACTGGGCGTTTTCCCTCTGGCTTTCCTACAAGAAGCTTCCATGCAAGTCTTTCATTCCCCATACGCGCAACACGTCCTGCCCATCGCAGTCTACGAGACTTAACTGTTCTTATTATATCTGGCTTTGAAACGTTTCATAATTAAATTACAAAACTTACAATGTACGTGGACCATCATCCTTTTGCTAACTGATGGAGGGACTCCATTTGCTGCGATGCACAGATAGGCTCCCATTTCTGATCTGGTTACTTTGCTTAATGATAACATTTCTCCCTCTACTGATTGCACTGAAACAATAAGAAAAAATCAGCATCATTTAATGTAAGCACATTTACAATTATTATCGCCTCACTATGATGGTTGTCCGTTATATATAAATGCAGGTGCCGCGCGACAGTGCTTGGCAATGATTAACCTGCGGAATTATTATAGTGGCGGTAGTCGGCATCTTTGTATTTAATTATATATAACAGCTGCGGGGAAACAAACCATCATAGTGAGGCTACAATACCAAATTTTTAGATGTAAGTCTCTCTGCTCCAGATACTTCAATATAAAATTGAATGTTTCAATGGCAAGTACATACTTACGGACAGGATAAATATAGTATTCAAATTTGAAGAGAACAATTTTCGCCCAAACTGGGATTTGAACCCAAAATCTCCAATCCTACGTACTATTGCATTGACCACTGTGCTATATGAGCATCACTCTTTATTTTTAATATTAGCATTACAGCTATAATAGTATTGTTAAATCCCATTAAAATCTTCTTGAATAAGAAGTATCTAGGTGGTGTTGTGATCCAGGGTTCACAGCCACGTGCGCACGGAATTGTATAAGATGGAGAAAAAATTCCGTCTAAATTGTGATAGCCAAATAGTGGTCAGTGCGCAATACGTACAACTAGAGATCTTGGGATCAAATCCAAGTTTCGGCGAAAATTGTCTTCGAAATTAATTTATCGTTCAGTGCTAGCATAGAAGTTTATATGAAAAACTTCGCAAAGTTGGTATTCAATTTAATTACTCTAAATACAATAGGCATAATTTACAGCTTTTTGCCCTTATTTTACAACCCTTAACTACAATCTATAAGATTACATTTCTGATCAACTCCAATTCAAATTCTACTCCCCTAAAAATAAAACGTTATAAATGTAATATACGTATAATAAGTATGGACCTCATAAGAATTTTATTAACAAACTAACTCACTAGTACTATCGAACCCGTATAATCATGGCCACGCGGACATAAGCTCTCCATACATCCCTATTCCGAGCTAATGCTTTCCAATCATCCCCTGTATAATCAACTTCCCTCAAATCATAGTTAATTCTTGATCTACCAACTGGGTGTTTTCCCTCTGATTTTCCTACAAGAAGCTTCCATGCACGTCTTTAATTCCCCATTCGTGCCACATCTCCTGCCATCGCAATCTACGAGGCTTAACTGTTCTTATTATATCTGGATTCCTATAAATACCATGTAGTTCACTGTTATGTAGTATTCTCCATGCACCTGCCTAGCTATAATAATGCTAGGGATAATTTTCAGCTTTCTGTCCATATATTTTTTAAATCCACTAACTGGCTCTTTAACAGCTGTGAAAGACCTACAAATTTTTCCTTAGAGGCATCTTCTTTCAGGCTTGACACGGGGCCTAGGCTTTATTCATTAGGAATGAACCCGTGCGCAGTATTTTTACGCATTATTGAAAAATTCATTGACCCCGACCACACAAGTTACTACTATATTTATATAGTGAAGGCGACTGGAATCTTAGGTACTAATTTTTTTTTATATTTAATGCCCCATTTCGGTATCTGGTATTCTCTTCTGGTATTGGCTTAATTGTAACCCACTTCTGAAGTTACGCCTTGAAGGTGGAGTTATGTTACACCGATGATATCCATCCATAGTAATTCTGCCCGAAGGCAGGTCCTTCACTGCAATCATAGCATTTTCATGCTATGCTTGCAGCTTTACTAGGGAATTGTAGGTGTGGTAGCTTCCCGTTGCTTTCCACACCGTGAAAGATGATGACGATGATGATGATGGCCATATGATTTCGGGGACCGTTTGGGCCTTAAAGTTTTCCTGACATTTGTCTTACAGGTGAGGAAAAACCCCGATAAAAACCTCACCCAGAAAAACTGCCCCGACCGGGGATCGAACGCGGGCCCGCTGCATGACAAGGCAGCACACTACCTCGAGACCACAGCGGTGGACACCGATGATATGATGGATGATAAATGGTAATGAAGAGCCAGTAGACTTAACTTAAACTTAACCAAAATTCCAGACCATGGGCAACCAAAGGAATGATTCCCTTTCAGGAAAAAATCCTATGGTTTGACCGGGAATCGAACTCAGAACCCCAAGACCAGTAGTCTGACTACTAGCCTATGATGCTGGTTACTTCATTAGAGTTTCATAATGCATTTTAAAAGCATTAATTTACGTTGTTATATAATTGTTCTGCTTCTAGAGGCTTAACTCAGTATTATTATTATTATTATTATTATTTATTATTATTATTATTATTATTATTATTATTATTATTATTATTATTGTCTATAGATAGGGTTTCTACGGCTGTGACCACTTTATCATTCATTGTCTTCACTTATGTCTATTCAAGGCACCTTGCAAATTCAGTTCTTTGGTTCTCATCTCTCTCAGTATATTTTCCTTCCTCTTAGATCTTGGTCTTCCATTTTTTGCTCTACCGGGGTTGCCAATTTAATATCTTCTTCGGCTATATCATCCCTCATTCTCATTACATGTCCAACTATCTTAATGATTTTGTTCAATTTGTTCGATGATTGTTTTCTCTGGATCCATCTTGTTTCTTATTTTCTGATGTGGGATTTTGTCTATTTTAATAATCTCTAATTTAATCTCAAACAGTTTGTTTCTAGGGACTTTTTTCTTTATTGATTCCTTAATGCACTATGTTTCACTCCCATAGGAGGCAACTGTTTCTACCATACCTGTACAAATTCTTTTTTTTTTTTTTTAAATCATCTTATATATATATATATATATATCCCAGAAAATTGAATTTAGGCTACCAATTATCTTTCTTCCTTGTTGCATTCTAAAATAATTTATGTGTTAGTTTTTTTTTATTTAAAACACTTCAAAATATTTCTTCTGATCTTGTTGAATTAACATAATTTCTTCACTTATCTTTAGTAGATCTTTGGTATTGCATTTTAAGTACACTGTCTCTCTAACATTAAATGAAAGATCCCATTTGTTATATGAAGGGTGCAGGAAAAGAATCAGGTAAATCATTTTTTTTTGTCAAATTGCAGTTTGAGATGCCATTAGGTTCTATATGGAAAACACTATCATTTAGAAGTGTGAAGCAGTAAAATATACAGTTTAGTTATAAGTTTATTTACTTCCAAAGATTAGTTTACAGATATGGAAATACTGGCAAGTCAAAAGTCCCTCCGGGGTTTTGTGAGTCTATAGAACAGTAACCACAACATGCATGGCAAAAACACTTGTATCAGAGAAAATATTATATTTCAAATTTTTCATACGTTCTTGTTGACAAAGCCTAACTTGTAAATTTTACCGCTTAAGGGCAGTCATATTGATTTTCTTCTCTAGATGATTCTTCTCTTCTTGCATGGCCTCCAAGATCGCCTGATCTAATCCCATGTGATTTTTCTTATGGGGTTATGTTAAAGATCATGTGTTCGTCCCCCCTATGCAGAGCTGCGAGAAGGATTGAGCATGCAGTCGCTGGTATTGACCGTGATATATTGGTATGTGTATGGTAGGAGCTTGATTTTATAGGATCGATGTTTGCGAGTCACCAACGGTGGGCATATGGAACACTTGTATGAAAACTTGGAAACATACGCTTTCCTCTGATACAAGAGTTTGCGCCATGTATGTTACAGTTACTGTTCTACAGGCCCACAAAACCCCGTAGAGACTTTTGACTTGCCCTATATGAATGTTGTACAACTAAAAATACGTTTTTAGGTTTGAATGAAAAAGTGACAAACTTTTTTTTTTCCTCCACTGTCCTTCATATAATCTACATCATTTAACTTGAATTTCATAAATATTCTAAATTATATGCATATTGGATTATTCATCATCATCACCCGGTATTATGGCAGCTGCCGCCGTCTTCCGGAAACCAAACGCCATTCCTCTCTGTCCATCCATTGATCTTCCTCCAATCCTCTGATATTCGTAGCCGCTTGTACCCCTTCTATCCAAGTTTTCTTCGGTCTTCCTATCTTCCTCCTTTCTATTGGGATCCATTCCATAACAATTTTAGGCAATCTTTGCTCTAGCATTCTTTTGACATGGCCATACCACTGTAATCTTTCCTTTTCTATAATGTCTACGTCCGGCTCCTCTTGTACACCCATAATTTCCCTTATTTCTTTATTTCGTATTCTATCCATTCTAGATTCTCCAGCTGATCTTCTTAAAACATCAACTTCTGTACTTAATTTACTTTCCTTTATTTTGCAGGGCTACTCAACTTGGGACTGCAAGCCAGTGTCTGGGCAGATAACCTCTAGATAGCCAGTGAATTACACACTAGGCAGGTGGGTATACAGTGATGTACCTCATGATTAGCAAGATGATACTGCAATCTATGAAGACGACACAAGTGAAAGGGCACTCATCCAGACCCAAGATGAAGATATAATATTCCCATAGCGCCGGGAATCAAACCCGGTTCTTGGAAGTTGTGGTCAGATTTTGCATAGAGGCTTCTTATTTCATGTTATTTTACTAGTTCCAAATGTACGACATGAACTTTCCGAAGTTAGCAATACTAAGGAAAACATGTTTTATATATATTATAGAAAAAAAACAGAGAAAAATGCACCCAATAGATAGACCAAGAATGAGGAGGTTAACGATGTTTTGAGGGAAGTAAATTATACAGGGATGATAGTAAAACATAAGCCCAGGATAGCGACGTGTGAAGAGAACTAAGGGTTCGGTACTGTCAGTAAGTTAGTTGTATCTTATACTGTTTTATTTGTATCATCTCTCTTGGATTGTGTATTTTGATTTTTATTTTCTGTGACATAAATTACATCACTTTAATGTGGAACAACGCGTTTCTGTTTATTTCCTGTAGTTAAATAATTGTAAATTATGTATGTAAGTAAATTATATTTATGGTCACACATATAAATACATTATATAATGGAAATGGACAGCTAATGACAAATGAGAGATATTTTGAGGAAGTAGCTGAATTCAAATACCTAGGAACAGTAATCACAAATAGGAATGAGATGCACAAAGAAATTAAACATAGGCTCAATTCTGGAAATGCATGTTATTATGCATTACAGGGACTCTTGATGTCCCAGCTCCTTTCAAAAAACGTTAAACTGAAAATATATAAAACTATTATTCTACCAGTTATATTATATGGGTGCGAAACATGGACTCTTACTTTAAGGGAGGAAAAGAGATTACGAGTATTTGAGAATGAAGTTCTTAGGACATTTTTTGGGGCAAAGAGATATGAACAGACAGGTGAATGGAGCAGCCAGTGAATTACATGATATTTATTGGAAACGAGATATAATAAGATGTAATAAGAACAGTTAAGTCTCGTAGACTGCGTTGGGCAGGATTCGTGGCACGAATGGGTAATGAAATACGTACGTGGATGGTTCTTGTAGGAAAACCAGAGGGAAAACGCCCAGTTGGTAGACCAAGAATGAGATGGGAGAATAACATTAACTATGATTTGAGGGAAGTAGATTATACAGGGAATGATTGGAAAACATAGCTCAGGATAGGGATATATGGAAAGCTTATGTTCGAGCAGCTATGAACCTACGGGTTCGATAGTGCCAGTGAGTTAGTTAAGTAAATTATATTAATCAAAACTATATATCGGTAAGATAATTTTGATGAGATAAATATTCTGAATAATATAACAAATGTCTGTAATTCCGTATATGAAGGCTAAAGGGAAATAACCAGGTAAGCCACTTTTATTTTGTCAAAATGGAGTTTGAGGCCCATTAGATTTTCCATGGAAAGGACTATCTTTTAGAAACGTATATTATAGACACGCAACGTTGTTCACGTTAAAAGACAAACATTATTTTGTGATATATCCGTGAAAGATAGACATATCCTGTCGCGGATTTTTTTGTAGAATTTTTTTAATATTCAATTCTGTATACATTAATTTTGGTGTATTTTGTATTAAGCGTCGAATTTTTAGTGCATCGATCTTTTTTCTTTTTTATAGATCAGGCCCCATAGTACGTACATTAACATGTTATATATGTTAATTGTCCCAAAAAAGCCTCTAAATGATGGTGAGAACCGCATTCAAATCGGTCAAGTATTTTTTGAGTTCATAAAGGACAGACTCACAGACGTGAATTGTTCTATATAATAAATAATGGTTTAAAAAACTAAAACAACACGCTTTATTAGAAAACCGAACTAAAAAATGAAAAATAATTTTAATTTTCAACACGCTTGGGATAAAATTAAAGTGATCAACAAAAAAATTATCTCCAACACATCTAGAATAAAACTAGATTCATCTACAAAAAAATTACCACCAAAAGCGTGGAGTGCTCTATATCAATTAATATATTTGATAATAAACAGATATTGGTAAAAGTAAAGTCTCTAAGAAGAAAACGTAAAAACTATAAAAAGCACCCCACGATTTTGATGGTAAAATAATTTTTTTGTAGATAACTCTAGTCTTATTCTAGATGTGTTGGAGATGATTTTTTTGTTAACCACTTTCATTTTATCCCAAGTGTGTTGGAAATTAAAATTATTTTTCATTTTTAGTTCGGTTTTCTAATAAAGCGTGTTGTTTTAGTTTTTTAAACTATTATTTATTTTTTAGTTTTAATATTTTACAGAATAAGATAAAAATGTAAATATGCCCTATCTTTAAATTCGATACTATTGTAGTATGAGCTAAAAGTAATACTCTACTAAAAAATCCTCCGGGCCGGACTTGAACCTATGGATTACTGAAATTATATACCACTACAGTCCAACCGCTCATAAACCACTGAGCTCATACACACCATTGAGTACAAAGTTGATAAGGTCCCTCAACCTATTATACCGGTTTTTATTATTTTGATTTTCTGCGATTCTGTCTGGCCAGGATTTTAGAAACATATTTTGAAATTATTGTATTGTCATTGGTCTTCTTATACAAGTATACAAAGTTTCAATGTTTGTCCAATGATTACAAGTGGGTGAAAATAGTGTTTGAATAGTCCGTTACAACAATAATTACTCCAACACTTTTTCTTTATTTTTCTGATACTTCTGGCCATGATTTTTGGATCACAAATGAATGAAATTATTGTAGTGTCATTGGTTCTTTCCAAGTATAAATCAGTTTCAAGTCGATCCAATGATTTTTAAATTGGGGGTGAAAATCCAGTGTTGAAAGCTGTTATCCGTTACATAATTACAACAGATAACACTTTTTTTTTATGTTCTTCTTGATGAGTGTCTTGCCGATTTGATTTTTTTGAAAAAAAGAATGATCATTATTGTATTGTGTATTGTTCCTTTACAAGTATAACAAGTTTCAAGTCGATCCAAATTAAGCCACATCTAAGTGGGTGAAAATCGCGTTGAATAAGATTCCGTTACATCATTACACAGGCACTTCTTTTTGATTTTCTGATGATTCTGGTCCTGATTGTAGAAAAAAGTATTAAATTAATTGTATTGTCTTTGGTCTTTAGACCGTCTATCACAAGACGTTTCAAGTCGATCCACGGATTTTAAGTGGGTTAAAATCGCGTTGAAAGATTCTGTTACATAGATAGATACAGGTCAAACTAATATAAAGCGTGTAAAAATAGGTATATGACTCAGTTCAAATATTTAGAGAGATGCCTCACCAGAGGTAATTCGGAGGATCTATAATAAGCCTATATACTTTTGGGAAACGAAAAAATGCATATTAACCAATTCCATCATCCCTCAAATGTTTGTATACGGCATTTTGAAACCCCCTGAATAATTCTGTACTATAAGGTTTTTAACTTATGTATCTGTGAATTTATTAAAATGTTATTTTTACTTTATGATAAAAGCTGATACGAATAGATTTTTATGGTTTAATTAAATTATTACATTTTTATTACATACCTCTAGTTTTGGTAGAAGGACCTCCTCGAAGAATAATTTCTCCACCATCTTCTCTTCTCCAAACCACTCGAGGTTTTGGATATCCTCGAGCTTTACAAACTAATTTGGCAGAACCTCCCTCCGGGACCATCAGGTCTCCAGACGTTTCCTCATATATTATATCTGGTGGTATTACTACTTCCAGGAACGCAGTCTGAAATAGTTTCAATCCAATATTAACAGGAGTCTCCTGGGAAATGTATATCGTAATAAAAAAATATATCTTTACTCTAATTACCACATTTTTTAAATTCGTTAATTTAGGTATGTTTAGCTTAAACATTTATGTATTCTTTAACCTTTTATCTTATAGGCATTTTTACGTGTTCCACGTTACCCGAGCCTTACAGTGCCACGACCTGTCGGGAAAGGGACCTTAAATTTTGGATAACACAGATATTTTGTTGACCACACAAGGACATAGAGGGCCTACTTGAATGAGTGATCAGCTCAATCCAGGGCTTCCTCCGAGACAACAAAACATTAAGACGAAACACACCATTCACTCACACATTCATACTAAACATTGCAAATGTGATCATTATAATTATGATGGCCAGATGTTCAGGTACCATTTAGACCGTACATTTTCCTGATATTTCGCTTACAGGTGAAAAAAAAACAATAAAATGTATCACTGTGGAAACTTATTCCGATTGGGGATCGAACCCGGGCTCGCTGAGTATAAGGCAGTGATGTTACCATAAGATCACAGCGGTGGATTTTAAAACTATACATACATCTTTTATATCTTAAACCATTAAGTCTAAATTAATTTTCAAATAATTGACGAAAAAAATAATTTTCCAATCTATTAGTACACTTTTCTCAGGAACACAGGGGAAGAACATTACATTACCGGTTGAGCTACATTACCGAGCATTAAGAAGTTCGGAATTGTTTCGCTAGATAGCATAAGCTTATATTCTTCCACTTAATTTATTACAATGTTCTATATTTCAAATACATTTTTATATTGGTGATAATTTCATAAACTTCCCACTGGTCGTGGTGTGTTTGGTTTGAAGTTCATTGCAATTTTCGGAAGGCGATCTTCATCCATTCTATTAACATGGTCTTTAACTTTCCTCTTCGATTAAGCCATCTCGTTACGTCAATAATTCCACATATACTACTTATTCCTTCAAAATGTTTGCCCTTTTACTGATACTAATATGTATTTTCATTTAGTTATTTTAACAAGTTGTTCTATTTTGTTTATATTATTATTATTATTATTATTATTATTATTATTATTAATTATATCTGACTTCAACTGGTCTTCTACTTCCTGTTCATTGACACCACCGATTGACATCACAGTTCTAGTGGAACTATCATAACATAAACCATAATCTGATGATATAATACAAAATAGCTCTACTTAAGGAAAAGGATAATAACAGTATCCTGATCCTTATAAATGATGTTGGGTCACATCATCTCCTGTTCCTGCTCCAAATGGAGTTTGCCTTACGACACAGAGAATATATAAATATATTTAATTTTGAAAAACAAATAAGATCGGAAACAATAAAAATACAACCTATGTAAATTTCTATACAATTGTAGTATTAACCAAAGAAGCGTGGATGGTACCAAGTAGAATTTTCATTGGTCATAGTAAAGATATTATTTGCTAAGTGCACATCGTATTTTAGGTCAGCTACTAAAGGCTTATGTTTGCGGTACTGGAACAATCTCCATAGAGGTACGGCTATGACATTTTCAGGTCAATTTAGTCACTGTATGATTAAGCTCCTATTACAGATTCAGTAGTAAAGTCCTTCAAAATCTATATTTTTATTAATAATCTATATTAAAAAAATATAATTTTTCAAAGTCAAAATGCAATCTATCCTGCATTCAAAATATTCCAGATAAAACAATAAAATTGCTAAATTGTTTGTAGTTAAAATTTATCTTAGTTATTTATTGCAGAACAAGATAAAAACTGTACCTTAATAAAGGTATGTGATGGCCAAACTTCAAATGTTAATATTTTATTGAATAGTTAAAGTTATCTAAAGATTTCATATGTATATATTTGAAAGATATTATTAACACAAAAATGTAGGTAATTAGAATAATATATAATATTTATTTATTTATTTTCCCCCCCTTCACAATCGATTTCCATTAAGAGGAGTATGAAAATCATATTCCGTATTGTTAAATTAATCAAAATACGTCCCATTTTCTCTATAAGCATTTAAGGTAATATAATGCATTTCAATAGCTTGATATCTTGTAAATTTATTTACGGATTTTCATTGTAGGTCAAGGTAAGCCTATATAATATGTGTGCGTTAAAATCACATTGTGTCCGGCAGTATTACTACTAATAATAAATGTGAATACCTTATCAATTTTAGTTAAGTTACAAATATGTTTTTCATCTTCTCTAGAAACACTCCTCAAGTTTCTTTACAATGAAATTATGACACTAGTGAGCATGAGCGGAGAAAGATAGAGCAGAGTTAAAATGGCGGATTTAATAGTAGACTAAAATGTGAAATGTTAGATTAGATTCAATTTTAATTAATAATCATACACTTTTTTGTCCACCAGATCGCACATTTGGGGATCTACTGAAACGTGGCGAATTTTCCTAACATAACATCTAACATTCTGTCACTTTTGGATTAATTTAACATTGCGGGAATATGCCTTACATACTCTCCTTAATAGTTTCTACACAATTGAAAGAAATATTTTACGGATCACTGTTCGGAATGTTTCGAAACGTGTTCATAAAACAATTTCTGTCTTTGAAAGTACATAAATTTATAATAATAATAATAATAATAATAATAGCTTTATTTTACCTGGCAGAGTTAAGGCCTTAAGGCCTTGTCTACCACTCAACCAGGTTTAAAAAAAAAATACAAACAAAAAATAGTCTTAAATCTAAATTACAAGATATATTTATAAACGATTACAAGTTATGAATACAATACAATTAATATTTATAATGTATTTTGATTTACTCTAAATTTAACGAATTAAATATATAATATGTACAATATATATAAAAAACAGGAAAAGATTAATGACATAGTATAAAATTAAATAAATAGAGAAAAATTAATATATTAAATTTATATAATTTCGTGAGATTAGAACCTATGTTTCTATCTGATTTTTTACCCCCTTCACGAGAGCTATCTAAGCTTTAGAACTAAATATAGGATAATATGTGTTACAGTAATGATTTACCTGCACAGTACTCAGAGATTGTAAACATAAGGGATTAAACATTTTTAGTTATACAAATAATTATTATAAAAACCATTTAATATGAAAAAAAACAAGAGTAAACAAAAATAATAAAAATATAGAACCCTTTGGTTCTAACCTCACGTTATGTCGAATTTAATTAATTTTAGTAACTACCTGTTTATATATATATATATACCAAATGATACAAACCGTAACCCCTAAATATACTCAGAAAGTAATATTGAAGTTATTAGAGTTCTTTCAAAATTATCATTACAAATTCTGATGGGTCACATCATCATCTATTGCTCCTGCTCCAACTGGAGTTTGCCTTACTATACAAAATATATTTAAATACATTTAATTTTGAACAACAAATAAGATAGGAAAGAGTAAAAATACAAACCATATATGCCTAAATGTATATACAGTTGTAGTGCTAATCAAAGAAGTGTAGATGGAAGTATCCCTATCGGATTCCTCTTGGCCTAATGATATACTCTTTGTTACGTGGGAATGTAAGAGGGGCATGTAAACTCATTACGGTATTTAAGTTTTGTGTACTGGAACTATCTCCCTACGAGTACGGTTATGACATTTTCAGGCCAATCTAAACGCTATATGAATAAAATAATAGGCATATATCCAAAATATGCGCCTCCAAAATGTAGAATGTACATAATTAACTGTTTTTAATGTGTATATAATTTACCTGACTTTTCATGGGGTCAGTATTCACTTGGCACATATACTGACCCCTGTCTTCTCTCTTGACTCCCTTCAAGTTTAACGTCCACGTGTTGAAGTCATTATGCGTTACAGAGAGCCGCGCATTGTTTGTTATGACGTGTTCATGTATTGCTAGAATTGCTTTCGTGTCAGCCTTGATCCACGCCACCTGAAACATATATCATCAAACTAATCGCATTTATATTCTAGCAACATTTTTATTCTTCACACATTATATTCAAATTAATTATTCCAACAATTTTTAAATTAATTACACACATTCAGAGTAAATACAGTATATGACAATTCAATGTATAATAAAATTGAATACCGTAACTCATTACGGTATTGAAGTTTTCATTACACTGGTCAACATGATTTTTGTCTCATGAGTACCAATAGTTGTACTTAATGCAGTTTTTATCGTGTTTTCAAATGTGTATTCGGAATTTCTCCATCACCCACAGTTTTTTATTTCAATTTCAATTAATGGATTTAAATAATAATTTTTTTAATAAACGTTTTTTCGTCCATTTGTCCCATTGTAAAATACAAACAAAAATGAGCTAACTCAATGGGGTTTCAGCTATGAAAAAGAGATATCAAGGCAAATGGAATCCTAATATGCTGGTCGATTATTGTTGGACCATCAAGAGGGATGCTCCACAGGCGAAATATAACAGAACATCGTAATTTCTTACTTTCTAGGTGAGTCCGAATGTTCGAATATTGTGTAGTTAAGAATGTAGAACATATTAAAGTGTTTGAAATTATAAATTCCTGTGTCTCGGAAACCTTACGTGATGGAAAAAAACCGATATCATATTTGAATTCAGGAGAAACAATACTATCAGAATCACATATTTTTCTTTCTGAGACAAAAAAAAAAGTTTATTTTTTGTTGCTCAGTGTTATCAATAATATTAATTTATTAATTGACCCCAAATGTTACCTTTTTTAAATATTCTTACTATACCCAAGAAATTCTCTTCGTGCTAGTTCTCCTTCCTAAAACTTATTATGTATGTCTAGAAGGCTGATATGGACAAGTTACATAGATCTAAAGGGCGGCAGTTTTAATGCTTATGACCTAAGAAGCGATGGAGGGACCAGTTTATATCCTGAAGCGGAACAGGTCAATGACCTAACCCCTGACTGTTATTGATGATGATGATAAATTTTATTGGAAAACCCTTTGAAAGAAGATTATCAGAAGGCCTAGTCGTGGGTACGAGGTTCATATTCGGATGGATCTTAGGGAACTAAATATCGGAGGTAAAAAATTCAGTTGTAGGGTTCATCATATGAGTTTGAAGTAAAATTATACCTACATCGAATGAAGCAGTTCCACTTGGTGGTCAAATTACCCCATATACGGAGTATATCAAATACCGCACTGCAGCATTTCCCTTCCTATTTTATAGGAACTTTGGACTCTCTGTAAGGTTAAAAATGCTGTTTAAATAACTGCGCCATTAAGTTGGTATTCGTTATTAAGTAAACACTTATACCGTACCAGTGAATTGATACTATAGAGTGTAAACATTATACATTGTACCTCCAACTTATTCTTATAACCTTAGTATTGCAATAAGATTCAAAACTTAATACTTAACTTAGGAGATGCATAGAGTAATAACTTACTTTTTTTTTTAGAAATATAGCCTGCAAATATTTCCTTGTCTAATTCACTAACACTATCGAACTCACAGGTTCATGACTGCGCAGACATAAAGCTCTCTCCTTATTCCTATCCTGAGCTAATGTTTTCCAGCCATCCCCAATTTATTTCCCTTAAATTGTGGTTAATGTAATTCTTCCACCTCATTTTTGACCTACCCACTGGAAGTTTTTGCTCTGGTTTACCTATATGGAGCTTATATGCCCCTCTTATATTCCCAATTCGTGCCGTATGCCCTGCCCATCGCAGTTGACGAGACTTAACTGTTCTTCTTACATGTAGTTTCCTATAATCATGTAGCTCACAGTTATGTCGTCTACTTCATTCGCCTGTCTGTTAATAATCAATCAAAATGTCCAAAATTTTTCCTAAGAATTTTGTTCTCAAAAACTCGTAAACTTTTCTCTTTCCTTAAAGAAAGAGTCCATGTTTCGCATCCATATAATGTAACTGAGAGAATAACAGTTGTATATATATATATATATATATATATATATATATAGGGTGTATCAAATCCCAGTAAACGTGGGTCCGCAATCGAGCCGTTTACGAGATAATTACGAATGTATGGTTACAAGCCGTCACTGACTTCATTGTAAAAATCGTCCTAGTTAGTAGAAATTTATTTGAATTTAGACTTTACTATTAATTTTTCATCTCATTTAGTTCACTTCACTTATGGGTTACCTGTTAAAGGAGATGTTAAAGTGTCTTCCTTGCATCTGGATGCAATACTGAGCTCGTCTCTGCAATGAATGTCGAATTCTTTCGAAAACCCCTGGATCATTTCTGAATTTTTGACAAGCATGTACAACTCTCTGCTCCAGTTCTTCAATCGTGTTAACGGGTGTGCTGTACACTTCGCTTTTGAGGTGACCCCAGACATAAAAATCCAAAGGATTTTGATCAGGTGATCTTGGAGGCCAAGGTACAGATCCGCCTCGACCTAACCATCTTTGGCCGTATCTGCGCGTTAGATGCCGTCTCACAGTAGCAGCAAAATGTGCCGGAACTCCATCATGCATGTACCACAAACTCCGACGTTGCTGAAGGGGAACATCCTCAAGCAATCCTGGAAGATGACGCCGCCGAAACCTAAGGTACCTCCGTCCATTAAGTTTTCGTGGAAGAATGTGTGGTCCAATGAGATAATCACCTAGTACGATGTTACAAAAATGACGTCAGTGGCGGCTTGTAACCATACATTCGTAATTATCTCGCAAACGGCTCGTTTGCGGACCCATGTTTACTGGGACATTGTTGCTTCTATTATCGTGTACTTTCAACCACATAAGTTTGCGCCATCCTTTATGATACACCCTGTATATATATATATATATATATATATATATATATATTTTTTTTTTCAGTTCAATACTTTTTGAGAGAAGTTAGGTCGGCAAATAGTATGCATTTTCAGAATTGAGCCAATGTTTAATTTCTTTGTGCATCTCATTCCTCTTTGTAATTATTATTCTTAGGTATTTTGATTCAGCCATTTCTTCAAAATTTCCGTAATTTTTTTATTAACTGCCCATTTCCATTATATAATGAATTCCTTTGTGTGAACATGTTTTTAGTTTTACTGATATTTCCTTCCAGTCCCAATTTCTTAGTGTTACTCAATAGAGTGTGGATGAATATTCCGTTATATAAGTTGTAGAAGTAAGATCTTCAGCGTAATGTTTGCGTTTTTTATGTTTGGATTGACTCTATTATAATCCCTAGTATAATTGATTTTGATATATGTGTTATAATGTGTTTCAGTGATAGTGTCTAAGGTAAAAAATATGTTGATGTGCACTATTAAAATTTAACGACTTCTTTAAAGGTTCAAAGCGCAACTGATTGTATTTACCTGGGTCTGTTTCAAGATGTTCGGAGCGCAACCAATTACTTTTTAATCCTTTCGAGTGCAATTGATGTACACCCGTGAATTGGCTGAGGATAGGACCAGTGCAAATCGTTGGTGAATGTGACATTGAACCTATGGGCTTCATAAGCTGTAGATTTAGCTAGGCCTTCTATTTTTTACCATTATATCATCATCATCATATAGTACATTCACGAATTTAGGCCATTTGTTGACCTGTTTCGGCCTCAAGAGAAACACCATCCAAAAGTCTTTTGAGTGGACGTCCTGGTCTTCTTCTTCCTGCAGGTTGATATCTTAACATTTGTTTGGCCATTTATTGTTGTTTTAAATACTATGCTACTATGCATTTTTCCCCTGTAGATATAGGTTATTGTTCTTTTTTTCTAAAACCAGGTGTGAAATCAAAATATATAAACAAATATTAATTTCACATCCTGCAGCACTGTGCGAAAATCAAATCAATACTTAGCATTGTTATAAAAACCAAACCATAAATAAACTTCTGTGATTTTTTCATTAGGAAGAAAAAAAAACACTTATAACCCAAAGTTGGTAACATATTTATAATACTCCATATATAAAGTCTCTGCAATCAGTCATTATATTAATAATTACATAACCACTAGAGATAACAACTTGCTGTTTAGTGCATTTAATTTGTTAAAGAGTTTAATTTATTTTTTTAGAAAGATGGTGCTCTGTGCCACTAGCATTACAGTGTTCCTGAACTGATTGAATCTGCATTTTGATGTTAGGTGGATTGGTCGTATTGAATCCATGCTCTGGCCTCCTCGCTCACCTGACATTATACCATTATATTTCTTCACATGTGGTTACATTAAGGATGCACAAATGATAAATTGTCGAACATTCAAGATCTGAAGCGAAGCAGTGCAGATTATCACTCCCGACAAAATATGGAACACACAGAGTGAACTTCATTAACCTCTAGATATCCTATGGGTAACTAGAGGGGCCCAAGTTGAAGTGTTCACAAATTAATTTAAGAATTACAATGCACTCTTAAGTTCGTATCTGTAGTAATATTGTAATCAGTAACCACTATTGAATTAAATCACTTTAAGTCCCTTTGTATTCTACACTGCTCAAAAAAATTAGGGGATATTATAGAATAAACTATTAAGACTATGTTTTTAGGAACAGTATTAGATGCAATCACTTTCTATTACTCCAAAATAATGTCAACAAGAGTTTGAAGTCATTACGTAACCTCTGTACCACACCAGATGTCAAAGAGATCCTGATTAGGAATATGGCAAACAAACAAAGCAACATTAACATGGGTGAAAATGTTTCTTTAGTATGGTGTATGGTCTCCTCGAACGGCCAGCACTGCCTCACACCTGTATGGCATTTATGCAATGAGGTTAGCAATGAGTTCTTGGGGGATACGTGGCCACTCTTCCATAAGAGCAATGTGCAGCTCTGGAACAGTTGTGGGAGGTGCTGGTCTGCCTGCAATGCACCTGCCTAATGCATCCCACACATGCTCAATCGGATTTAAGTCCGGGGAGGAAGCTGGCCATTGCATACGCTCGATATCCTCCACTTCCAGCATGTCGTCCACCAAACCAGCTCTGTGGGGTCGTGCATTATCGTCCATAAAAAGAAAAGAATCACCTATGGCATCAGCATAAGGCACGACAAAAGGTCGGAGAATCTCATCTCTATACTTTACCGCAGTCAAAGTACCACCTTGGATAACGTAGAGGTCCGTACGTCCACCACTACTGACTCCTGCCCACACCATCAATCCACCGCCACCATATGGGGATCTTTCATGTACAAAAGCTGGATTGTTTCGTGTCCATTTTTCTCTCCAGATGAATACACGCCGACTATCACATTCCATGTTGAATCGCGACTCATCATAAAAAAGAACTGATCTCCATTCAGCATGCCTCCACCCACGATGTTCCTCCGCCCAGTTTCTGCGATCTCTACGGTTTGTGAAGTTAACCTGGTACACACCATGGGCCTACGGGCATAGAGACCACTTCCATGCAGTCGATTAGGGACAGTTTGAGTTGACACCCTGCGTCCTGTTGCTGTTTGAAGTGTATTTCGCAGTTGAGTTGCATTCTGCTGTCTATTCCGACGGGCTGTTAACAAGAGGTAACGGTCATCCCTTGCTGTTGTTACCCTTGGTCGACCTTGTCCGGCTCTTCTGTGAACAGTATGTTCTTTGAAAATGATTCCAAAAACTGGAAATCACGCTTTGAGACACCCCAATGGCTTGTGCCACCTCTTGTTGTGTCTGTCCAGCTTCCATCCTTCCTATGGCCCTCCAAGCCATTGGTTCAGGTAAATCACGTTGTCGAGGCATCACTGTCCCTAAGGCAAGTCATTCACTAACTGAAAACTGGACTGGATTTAAAAACAGCAACAAAACATTCAACCCCACACCACCCTTTCACATCAACAGTACAGACACTGCCCTCTGGTGTGGTACCGAGGTTACGTAACAACTTCAAACTCTTATTTACATTATCTTGGAATAATAGAAAGTGATTGCATCTAATACTATTCCAAAAAAAATAGTCTTAATAGGTTATTCTACAATATCCCCTAATTTTTTTGAGCAGTGTATGTGATACATGAGAGGTTCAATTTTTTTTCTCACTCTATAATAATCTCAATATGCTGCAGTTGGTTTTATAATTATGTTATCTAATGGTGCTTCATTATCATATTTCTACTTTATTTCTAACGTTAAAATTAGGTGGCAGCACTATATAAATAGTATAAAACTTACAGTAATTCTACTGTATCACAAATTATTTTACTAAACCCTTATCAAATTCATCCAATTTTTTTTGAAGAAATGTGTATCATTTTACTAACTGGTAACTTATACAACAAAAACAACTTATAACTTTCCAAATAAATTTTGGGTTCAAAAAGGACCCTTAAGTTTGGAGCCCAGTAATTTTTGCTTTCAAAATTAATATACCATTACTTTGTGATCAAAAATTAGAGACAAAAATAAATTTTATTTGTCGTAATTCCGCTTTAGGCCTGAATATATGATACTATGATAAGAGAGTACTTACCACACATAATTTTCACTTATAGTGTTAAGACTGAATTTTAAACATTACAATTTTTGTCAGGTTTTGGAATTTGTAGACTATTTCACTTAAGAATAAGATACGTGCAATGTTTGGGTGTAATTGGACTGTTACTTTCTGAGGGAGAAAATGTGAAACATTTATCACTAAGTGAAAATGCTCTTGGAGCAGACATTTTCATAAGTAATTCTACGAGTGATTTCCAAATTTTTTAGGACTATTTAACTAATAAAATTAAGCTGTTTACTCACAAATCATTATTTAATTATAATTATTTAAAAATATTTGTATATTTAATGTAAACGGCGATGTTTGAAAACAATTGATAAGTGTTTGGTTATATTTCATTTGTTCATCCACTGTTACTTGATCATATTATTTATTGCCAAATAGGATCCCAATATTGTAAGAATGCACCCTGGTGGAGAAAAAATTAAACACATCAAACTGTATATTATAACCAACATTATAGGTTATTATATATTTTTTAAGGAGACAACTCGGTAAAATCATCATTTAAATCACAATATAATTGAACACACAATTATCAAATGTGCAGTTCGAAGGAATCTGTTCATTATTTGCTATATTCAACGTATATTTGCTGGAGAGTCAGTCACTGCAAAATAATTTTCTGACCTGTACAGAATATTAAAAAGGAGGAACTTTCTTTATTTTGGTACACAAAAATCGATAAATAGCGAGGAGGTGAAACATGACTGTGATTGGTAGTAAAAAAATTCATTGAAACGTGATTGGTTATTGACTCCCATTTGGGGCATGGGTTAAATAGTCTCATTAAAATACTATTTTATATTCTTGAACTACTGGGAATGTTTTAACATTGAGAACTCCATAATACATTCAATAATGTGTTCACAGTGTTTTTTAATCATGCATACGTTAATTAAATATAAAATGTCAAGGTTTCCTAGGAATTTTACAGCGTTATTTTTTTAAGGAATGTAATGAAAGGTGCAATCCCGATAGGTTAAATCAACTAAACTTAAGTCCAATTTTATCTTTAACCGTTTAAGATAATGTAATTATTATTTTTTATTTTTATAGATTCATATCCTGCAAATTTACTTATCTACTCACATCAAGATACTTTCACTATAGAGAAAGACATGTCTCTAAGAATGTCACAATCAACATTTTAAAAATGCATTACTAGAAAATGACTGTTCTTGTGAATTTGTAATACTCATTTTATTTATTAAACTTATTTTTCCTTTATGGGCATACAAACAAATATAAGATATAACTTCAGGGCCTTTCATAAAACTTTTCAAAATTAGAAAATTTACTAGAATTGGATTCCTCCCATAGCAACTTAAAAAAAAACTCACCCTAATATTGAAATATCCCACATTAGGAATTACTCAAAACGCATTAGCTTAGCAGCATGGTCAAAGATAATCGAGAAAAAACGCAGTAGTTTATAATGAGTGCCCGATTAAAAAAATTAGTACCCAGAAGCATCGGCCGCGGTGGACTATGATTATGCTCCTTGCCTCTGGTCCCGAGGATCGCGGGTTCAAACCCGGCCGTGGTCGATGGATTTTTTTAGGATGGAAAAATCCAAGGAGCAAGTCCTCCGGGAGGGACTTTAAGCCGTGGGTCCCGAGTCTGGAGATTTTCAGGCTCGTAAAAGCTCCTTAAGCCTGAATAAAAAGTCCTCTAAGCAAAATTTACCTAATTTTCCCGTCCTAGTACTACCTTAGTTTCCTAGATGTCAGTGTGAGGCGGAACGCTGACCACGGACCACTCAAATGACATGTATACGAAAACAAATGTAACTAAATTAGTATGGTTCAAATTCTTCCTTGTAGGGGGAGAGCGCCTAAATCTCTGTTAAGGGAAACCTAGGCTTACAAGAAGGAGTATCCAGAAGCCTGCACTACAATAGCCGAATAATTAATTAATCAATTGAGTTGGTGTTTACTTGATGGAAATCCATATTTATTAATTAAATAAAAATAAAACGTAGTTTTATTTGATTTTCATATTTATTATATAATTCAGTGACAGCTGTTTCGGTACACTGTACCTTCTTCAGACATGTTAACAAATTATGAATTGTGTTCCAACTGATCTAAGCAACAATACAACAATATTTATTTAAATTTTAAATTTAACAATAAATTTAAATAAATTTAAAAGTAGTAAAAAACTGTTAAATTCTCAACTTGATTTGAATGAATCCCCTTTGTTAAATTTAAAATTTAAATAAATGTTGTTGTATTGTTGCTTAGATCAGTTGGAACACAATTCATAATTTAACATGTCTGAAGAAGGTACAGTGTACCGAAACAGCTGTCACTGAATTATATAATAAATATGAAAATCAAATAAAACTACGTTTTATTTTTATTTGAATAATTAATTTTCCAACATTTTTTTGGTAGAATGTTTTAGTGATTTTAGGGAGATTTTTATATGTTTATAGAACACCCTGTGTTGTAACAATCTAGGGCAAAGTGCAGAATAACAGAACAGTACGCTGTTTTAACATGGCTGAGTTCAAATAAACAACATGGATGATTATTATGACAAGCACAATGGGACACTCATAATATGTTGTTGCAGCAAATAAATTTCACTTGAATAACAGTTACCATGTTTTGTTTGTTAGTAAAGCTTGTTGACCATTCGTTAGTTGTACATGTACCGTACTAACAAGTACATCCAACTGAGAAATCAAACAACCTCTACTAACAAACACTTCATTTGTTGAAAATACAACAACGTTCAGAAGTTAAACATAAGGATTTTAAGCGTTTTAAGTACAAATCAGCTTCATAATTGATTGAATGAGAGTAAGAAGGATAAAATACTACTTTTTGTCATTTCACACTGGCAAGTTTTACTGTTATTATTTTTGTTGAAAATACAACAAGGGGTTAAAAAATGTCATTTATCGACAACATGTTTAATATATATATATATATATATATATATATATATATATATATAATTAAGAAAGTTTCTTGAGTTTTCCGTGTCATTACGGTTATTTCCATGACGCGAAAAAACTCAAGAAAACTTTCTTAATCATACTTATATCCGTGAAAATCTACAGTGTAATATATATATATATATATGTATAGAGAGAGGAACTTCGGGTAATTGGACCCCTATTTTGAATTTGTTTTTTCTTCTTTTAATTAAGGGATTTGCATTTTGTTTAATTACAGTGGTTATCATTAGTGTTATAACTATGGAATAGCATTGTTATTTTATTCAAATATGGAAACATCTTCATAATTTATAAACTTTTATAAATTACAAGGAAGGTCCAATTCAACATCCATATTCCGGTGAGGTGAAGCCCAGAGTCCATCCTAGCCTTTAGACTATTTTAAGTTTATCTACTCTATTAATTTATACAGACAGGCACACATTATTCAGAAAGTATTTATGGCTGATCGTAATTACAAAGCGTTGATACTTATTTAATGTTATGAAAAATTATCGTTGATTATAACATTCACACATCATTAATCTGCAGACAGCGACGGTCTTTGTGTTTAGGTAACATTCCAAGGATATTAAATAAAATTAATTACGTGTATGGCATTTACATATAGCACCCTTATTGATAAAATATACGTATTCGTTTAAAGTGGACTCGGGTCAATTTGAACCGCCTCGTGGAGGGTCTACATTAACCGAATTCCTTTGTTACCTTTAATTATTTTATACAGCAGCCATGCCACGTAAAATCAAACCAAACCCGGCAGTATATTAAAACAGCCTCTACATAATATAATATACTAGCAAATACCCGGCGTGTGCTGCTACGCCTAAATAAATTAAATATGTATAAGTAAAAAGAAAAATAATTTAAATTTATATCGTAGTTATTTTTAGATAGCCCATGCTCATTACCCGGCGTTGCCCGGGAATCTACTTATCCAGATCTTCTTGGCATAAGTGAGCCGAAAGACAAAATTTGTTATTGTGAGATATCTGTAATAGAATACCAGTCATGCGCTGCCACGCTTACCCGGGAATTTACTTATCCCGATCTTCATGGCATCAAAGAAAGACAGGGGCAAGTCTTCCGGGAGGGACATTAAGTCATGTGTCCCGAGTCTGAAGATTTTTAGGCTCGTAAAAGAACCGCAAGCCTGAATAAAGAAGCCTCTGTGCAAAATTTACCGAACGTTATCCATCCAAGTAATATCTTAATTCTCACTAAGTGTCTCACTGAGGCGATATACCGACCACATAATCACACATTGACATAAGTAGAACTAAAAAAGCTTGGTTAAACACTCCCACTGGGGAGTACTACTTGATCCCCAATCGGGAAAGTACGGGGTATATAGAGAGATAGGAAAGAACTGTACATTTAGTTAGGCTTACAAGATTTCAGTTCGGCAACGCCGCGGACAGAAAAAACTAAGAAGCTATCGTGACAAGTGCTTCTTCAGCAGTCCGCCTTATCTGTTATGAAACAATCCACCAGCTGCTACAATCGTGATCTGTTTCACACAGTTCGGTCGTTACTAGGGCTGTCCAAATTGTGTGACATAATTACGTAAATGCTTATTGAACCGAGTGTTTAGCTTCGGAGCCTAGTGGTTAAAGCAAGATGCCTTGGCGCAGAGCTACGGTACTTGCAGTAGTTCGGATGAATAAATTATCTCATGGAATTTTGGCCAGTATGAGACCGGTGCCCACCCAGCATCGTGAGGCATTTGGGTAGCTACAACGAGTAGCGGCTCCAGGTTGAGAAAGCCAGCTATAACGGCTGGGGGACCCGACATGCTGACTACATGTCACCCCCTACACTGGATGGATGATCGTCTACCTCTGTGATTAACCCATTCACTTCATGTTTAAATGCTCAATGCATTTCCCCAGAAACCGTATTTAAGTCACCGTAAATTATATTGTCTATTTTCAGACTTTCAAAACGAACAAAAGATAACGGTATTTGAGTTCTCAATAAGGGTGAAAGCCAAAACACATCCCTCTACTATTCATAAACGTTAACAAAACATTATCCTGTCAAGGGATGTACAAAACTTGCAAAATATATAACAGCAGAGTTAAGCGAGTGTGCCTCGTCTTCTCGGCAAGTGAACCTCGTCTTGAGGCGAATCGGTTGTGACACCAATAGCCGGCTGGTAGGCCAAGGGCCTCCTAGGCCTGTCGCGCCATGGAGTTTATTGCACAGATTTTTTCTTCCCCCATACATTTCATTGTCCAGTTCGGAACCTTCCAGTTTAAACTCTCGCTGATTTTTGATATATGATCTTTTCATGGTGCGTGGATTGTACGGTATCGGAAGTTGGGGAATTAGAAGAATTGAGACAACTATACAGACAACCTTAATATCAGATGTTATTAGAATGAAAATACTCCACCGGGCTGATAATGTGGTAAGAATGGACGAATGAGGACCAAGAAATATCTTTAGAGGAAGAAGGACAGTGGGACGAGACACTGTGATGTAATGCCCTGCAAAAGCCTTTAATGCCCATAATGCCTAATACAACATAATATGGTCCATCAATCGTCAGCTTAAATAATATGATAGTGTTTGAATAATACATTTATAAAAAAATGTGATTTTCTTTAATTAAAACATGAAAAGCACTAAAATAGAAACATATATTACTGGCTACACCTAGATCTGTATTTAACATGACCCATATATATTAAAGCGTCTATAAACAAATGTGATATGAAAAAATATTGGAATATTATATAACTGTGATTTGGCTATAGTTTAACGAGATAGAGCACATTGTAGAGGATATTACAGTAAAATGAATGCTATATGAAGCTACTTGAAGTGGCGATGTGAGTACTTGAGTGAAAAATTTTAATCACACAGCCGTTTGTCACAAAATCGTATCTCATGTACTTCATATCTCATGTAGAATTGCTATACACGCTCAAGAGCAATTTCCAACCTTACCGAGAGCTCTATATTGACAATATTCCACTGAAAGCATGACCAGTACGCTTTTTTCTTTGCTAAATGTACTATTTCATCATCACATCGTCATTATTATTATTATTGTTATTATTATTGTTGTTATTATTGTTATTATTATTATTATTATCCCGCGCAAAGGCCGAACGATTTAAAGCATGATATCTTGGTGCAGAGCTATGCCTGACTAGAGTCCCATGGGGAAATGAATTTTCTCATGGTATGTCAGCTAGTGTGGGATTAGTGCCTACCCAACACAGCATCTTGAGGAATTTGAGTAACTAAAAAAAGTAGGGCTCTAGATTAAGAAAAGCAGCTACGACTGGGAGATTAGACATATTGGCCACATGTCACCTTTATAATGTCTGGAAGATTCATCACCTGTATGATTAACACACTTAGAAATGAGGTCAGTAGCCGACTGGTACGTTAAGGACATTCTAGGCCTACCGCGCCATGGAGGTATTAATACTGTATTATTATTATTATTATTATTATTATTATTTATGATGATGATGATGATAATAATAATAATAATAATAATAATAATAATAATAATAATAATAATAATAATAATAATTTTGCGTGTAGTGCGTTTTGTCGTACTTACAGCAGTGGCGACTAGGATTGAAAGTTCAACTTCCTACATTTCGGGATTGCCAACCTAAATAATTATACTGTAATATTACATTTACACCCACGTGCGGGAAGTAAAGCCACTGTCCTCTATGTATACTACGTACAATGTATATACAAAAAAATATCCAAAAGGTAGTGTTAATATACATTATACGAAACAAATCACTGCATTTTAAATTAACTGAACTTTATTTGAAACAATATAAAACAATAAATACCTACTTGCGGCCATTTTATCAATATTAATGGTCTCACAGATTCCTGTACTTTCAACATTGCCCACACTGTTAACGTTACTCAATTGTTTATAATGGACGCACATATTTCCAACAAATATGTTATTATTTTACTACTATTTATTATTTTGAAAACACCATCGCGCAAAAATTAATGTACAACGCACGTTTGTGAAGTGTTTTACAGAATCTCGGAAATTAGAAACCTCGCTCTCGCTCGGTTTTTAAACATTTTCCTTGATTCTGTAAATACCACTTCCCAATCTTGCATGGTAATATACTAATTATTATTATTATTATTATTATTATTATTATTATTATTATTATTATTATTATTATTATTATTATTATTATTGTTATCATATTGTTTCATACGGCTTAATTTATCGTATACTTCTACTTGTATGATTTGGAAAATATAGAATAATAAAAAAAAAAAAAGAAAAACTCTATAATTTTGGGCACAGAAATGTACGATATTTGTTTATTGTAAATCTCGAAATAAATAAATAAATATATACTAATAGTAATTATTATTATTAAATTCGAACAGATCCACGATGTGGTCTCGGAAAATGTATTTGCCTTAGTGCAATGGATCCGGGTTTAATCCCGGCTGGAAAAAGTTTCTGGCTGAGGTTTTTTTAGGTTTTTGCTCGACTATCTGTCACTCTATATTTGTTCCTGGTCATGTGGGCAAGAGTAAGCCCTTGCGGGAGTAACTTAACCATAATTACGTTTATTTCTCTATAGAATGACAAGTGGTTAGCTCATCGCCTCAAAGAAATACTTAGTGGGTAACTAAGGTTTTAATTGGATGGGAAAGGACTATTGAATTTTGTTCAGAGGCTCTAATTTAGGCTTGAGGTTTTTTAAGAATCCGAAATTCTTCAAACTCGGGATCCATGGCTTAAAGTCTCTCCGGAGGATTTGTCTCCTGGATTGTTCCATCCTAAAAAATCTCGGCCGGGTTTGAATCCGCGACCCTCGGGACCCAGAGGTATGGAACATAACCTCTAGACCACCGACTACCGAGCCGATTTAGAAATGTAATATCTTTGCGAATTTATGATTCAGTATTAAGTTTTGTCCTGTTGTGACATGCCGTTTCATCAAAGGGAAACGGTCTGTTCCAATATCATTAAATTACTATTATTTCAGGAAGTTTTATGAATATGGATCTGCTATAAATTTTATAAAACTTGCACACTATACCATGGTAACAGTAATATTTAATTGACAATGAGCATCATCTGGTCATCGAATGCATGGATGAATGGCGTATCTCGACATAAATGTCTCTCTCTTAAGTTAGACATAATATTTGATGCTCATGACCTTATCTACTAAATAAACGAATACCGAAAATGCGAACTACCAATGAAGTAACGCAAAACGGGATAAGTGTAATGTAAATGCTAGTGCCAATGTCACAATTCGACGATCACATAATGGGTCTTACATTCTATGTTCGTCAGATGACATTTGTTCCTTTTTGCGTCAAACACAAGACACGATCTAACAACGCATCTCAGTGCTATGTCAAAACAAACAGTGTTGCCGATGCGTAAATTATCCTTTATTCTTTATATTCTGAAGATATTTTAACGTCTCTCCCATTGTACTTACAAGGGAATTGTCAACTATTGCTTGCTGAAACCTACCTTGAAATTTCTCCTAGAGAACCTTTGTGATGTACCAAGGACGTATAAAGCTTTTAACTGCAAGACACTAAAATCCAGCGACAAATCTCTCATTTGAACTTAAAGTACAGAGAAGTGATATAACTCCTGACTTGGTGGATTGGACAACCCTTACATCCTGCCGTCCGCACCGCTGCTCGTCTCACTCCACTCCGCTCTATTCAAGCAGGGAGTCCATCTGCTTCTTGTAGTGGGTTGGCATTGCTGGATTCCGACTTCGGTTTCTCTGACTTGCAGTTAAAAGTGCCAGATATATATATATATATATATATATACTTTTTGAGAAAGTTGGGGAAGATTATCTAAATAACGTGGAATATTGCACTAATTTTAACATTTTAAAAACGACTTACAAGAATGTGATTATTACAAAATTTTTTCGAGGGAACGTTTCTACTAATAGAGGAAAAATAGCAACACAGGCATTGAGTTGCATTCTATGTTGTAGACATATGACGATCAATTTTCAAATGTAACTGCTGGAGGACTCAATATGCTGATCACATGTCATCCTATACTGGCTGGATGATCATCCATCTATGTAATTGGAATAGCAAGCAGCCGGCTGGCCTTCTAAACCTGTCATGCCGTGGAGAAGTGCTATTACCAAAACATAATTAAAAAATACACATTTACCACCAAAGTTAAAAAAAGGTGGGTTGTCTGCACGGTCAGTTGAGTCTCTACACCAGGGCTGTTAATAAATGCTTATTAGGTATGAAAAAGCTGTCCTCCCTCCTACCCGCATACAGGTGTACTCCCAGTGAAACAACCCAACTAACAAGTGAGTAGCAGTGTTTTACCTTGTCAGCCTATCCGACGTAGGGTTGAATAAGAAGGGCGGGGCCGTCTTTTCACACCTAGTGAGCACTTATTAAGAGGCCTGCTCAACATGTTCTGGGAGATCGGAAATTATACCATTTTGAATTGAATATGGCTAAGGGACAGGTAGGGATGGAGAAAGCATTATATAAATTAGTACTCTACGTACAAAAAAAAAACTCAAATTCATGTGTAGGGCCTATTTATAATCTAAAGTACCATTTCTTACTTTAAAATATTCTCAATGATCGTTGCCAGAAATGACCGTAGGGTGTCCCAAAGCTGTGCGCCAAAGCATTGTTGCCTTAAATCATTCGAACTAGGTGCCATGTGCTTTTAAAAACGCATCAGCTTTAAAATATCCTCAGAATTTTGTAGAGAATCCATAATTTTGTATTATATACCCATTAACTATGAAGAAAGAAAGAAAAAAAAAGTAACATGGTTTGATGCATGCGGTTGACAATCGTTAAGGTCAGTGGGACATATTTGTGAACGTATTTTTCTCTTCCTATTTAAAAGAGAAGTGTACAGCAAAAACAAATATCTTGACTGAATATGATCTCATTATTATTCTTTTTAATGGAGTTTATCATAATTTTTTATATTATTAAATAAGACTTCGAACAATAAGAGTTGATGGTAGCATGTTCTGAAAGAAATGATCTAATACTTTCTAAACTCCAGAATACTTAGGCCCATCTAAATTAATTAATATACTTTTGCTACTAATTAAGGCACTTTCCAAGCAAGTCACATACGTCAAATCCTTTTGCTACTTTATTTCTGACAAATATATTAATATAAAATCAATAACGATTATATATGAAGCCGCAAATATAATTTTTAAATGTATCGATACATTTTTTGATACAAAAATTAAGATAATAATGATCCATGTCGCCATTAAAATATACTGTCATTTGGTTTAAGCATTGCCATCTTTATTGATACTTTTACGGATATAGATGGCCATGGTTTGAATAACCCTGCTTTCAAGGTTGTTAGAATAGTGCTTCTCCGTGAGTAATAGAATGTACCCTGTGACGATAAAAAAAAAGTTTTAGTTCCGGTTTATTCAGCAGCTATGAGGTCGCGTTTGTTTATCGTGCTATTATTTTTGTAATCTGCATTAATCGTGTTGTTTAATCGGTTTATATTTGTTACAATTTTTTGAACATTTATTTGTGTGATATATCTTCATGTTAATGTGTTTATAACTTGTGATTAAAAGAACAAATGTGTTTTGTTTAATGTGGCTTCATTCGCTATCTGCAAGATGCAACAGCAAGGTAGGCAAGTCTTATCATTACATATTGAATTTCCGTTTAGAGTTTAATACGTTTTCAGCAAATATTTAAAATCGTAATAGCAATGTTTTCAGTCATCTTGACTATATAAATATAATAGCATAGTTAAAGTAAGATTATACTTTTAAGGTTAGAGAAATGGTTTGATGCAACAAGGGAACATGAAACGCCCATAAGTGTGCCGCTTTTGAGTTAATATTAATTTATGTTAGCATGTGAACATTGTTGGATTAAATATTACGAGTGGCCTTCTCTTCCACTCACCAGGATAAACAAATGAAATTTAATTACAAAAAATTATAATAATATTACAATACAATTATTGACAATTTTTTAATCATCTACCATATATTAGTATTCTGAATGTCCTGAGTTTAAATGAAAACAGCCAAACTTGCAACTTTCCTTGGATTACAGGCTATTCTTTAGAATGACTTACCCTTGATTGTTCAGTTTATGTTGTGAATTATAACCCTAGGTTAGAGTAATTGAGTCCCGCGCCGTGGCCGAATGGTTAAGGCAGGAAGCCTTGGCGCAGAGCTACGGGACTTGCGCTGGTTCGGGTCTCCATGGTGGAAAAAAATTTTCTCATGGTATTTCGGCCAGTATGGGACCGGTGCCCACCCAGCATCGTGATGCATTTGGGTAGCTACAATAAGTAGCGGCTCCAGGTTGAGGAAACCAGCTATAACGGCTGGGGGACTCGACATGCTGACCACATGTCACCCCTACACTGGCTGATTATCATCTACCTCTGTGATTGGCACATGTGGATGTGAGGCCAGCAGCCGGCTGATAGGCTAAGGGCCTTGTAGGCCTGTCGCGCCAGGAGTTTTAGAGTAATTGAATTAGGTTAAGTGTGAGTTAGTTAGCTTTTAGATTCGTTACATTTTAAATGTGCCTAAATACGTAAAAACATTGCTTATAATTGTTGCATTGGAGTTAGAAAATATATCGGGTAAGTTAAAGTGGAGAATTCCCAATTTCGTAATGTCCTTTTTCATCATTAATTTATATTTGATATCTGATTATCAATATCAATGGAATATTATAAATTACTATTTTGCTTTGTGATAATGTTAAGTTATTAAAAAAATAAAAAATGCTACGTTTATTAATTAACTGCAGATTGACTTGGAAAATCTTGTGGATTTCGTTTGTACCATTAATAATTATGGAGAGAGTTATTCCTTTTGAGAAGTTTAAGATTTTTTGATTTGACAACTTTACGAAAATGACTTTTTTTTTATTTTCAAAGAATAATAAAATATTATATAATTCTATGGGGAAAGCATGTTCATATTATGTATTGTGTATGTGGACCATTAGGATATGTAGAAATTCTCAACCTTCAGAGCATTGGAAACCGCTAGTAAAAAAAAAAAGCAAACCTAATGACTAATATGTATGTAGGCCTATGTATATTGCATTTATTTACACATAGTGAACATTTTCAAGCTATGCCCGAATGAGAAGAGGCTCGTGCTAGGATACAATCTAAATACACAAAAAAATATTATATAATTAGTAATAAAAGTATTTATATGAATATTCATAAAGTGTAGTTGTGATGCATAAATGAAAACTGAAAGCTTGAAGAAAAATAACATTAGTAATTTTAAAACAAAATTATGTGAGGACATGGACCCAAAATAATAATAAATTAATGCAATTATTACAATAATGTTTAAATTAAATTAGGCTACATGTTTTATACATGGAGTGGTGTTTGTTTTACATGTCAATAGGTGAATTAATAATTTTGTTGCTTATTAGATATGTCTTGTAATTTCAGTTTTTAATTTGCCAATTTTATGAATACTGAGGTCTGACTTAATTTTCATAACGGTGTTAACAATTTTTGACCGAAATAACTACTGTCTTAAGCACTGAGTTGTGTTATATTTGGGTTCAATTAAAATTAATTTTGTTATCTGAATTAGATTTGTAATGATTCTTATTTTTGTGGCAATGGACGCTCGATTCTCACCTCTGGAGTCTCGATTTCGCGTCTCGGTCATTTCCTGCGTTTCGTGGTGGGTGAAATGGAGTCTGTGTTTCTCTCTTTTCCCTACCACGAATTTCATTCCACCATTTCTCTACAGCCATCTCATTCATTTTGTTTCATTTAATTCCATCTGCTCCCGTGATGGCGCGTCAAACGTGTTCGGCCGGCAATCCATGTTATTTATAGACATTCAATGTAAAGGGTTTCATGGCATCTCATCCTCGACCCGGTATTGTGTGAGACACATTGAGGAGGTTTTGAGGAGATCAGTAGAGTATGTTTATAAATGTATTTAATATTAAGTACCGGTACATGTAGGCCTACACAAAAAAGAAGAGTCAATTACTGTTGATGAAAACGCAAAAATTTCCCCACACGGTTCACTAGATAACATTCTTTGCCTAATGAACTTGCATGTGTCCGTTGTGACTAAAAGACGTGAACACAACAGCTACTGTCGCTATGTTCTTTCTATATCCCAAAACTAGGGTTGAAAAAAGTATGGGTTAGGAGGCTGCTGCATCGTATTTAGACCTCTGTGTTTACAAACTGCACGTTGACACGCGGTATTCGGGACAGACGTCTAGTACAGTCCGCTTTGTGTAAGAATGAACTCAACTTTGCACGATTTTTGTTTCGGCATTCTGATACAACCACACGTCACGTAAACAGGTCTATTACTGAGGGAAAGTCGAACATACACACTCTCCGCTCCGAGCAGGCAGTGGAGACGCTCGACAAAGACACGCATTTTGTAAACAATGTGTATAGAAATTAGTTACTACCCTGATTTCGATACTTTTTTCAGCCCTACTCATACCGTAGCGTGAGAGTTAAAAAAAAAACAAACGAACGAGATGTCTCATGCTTGATCCCAGGTTGATTTTTTACAGCGTATTTTTGTCATTTACACGGTCGTCCATCTAAATAATTAGATAACGTATGCTGAACTTTGAAAAAAAAGAGAGAGCAGACTTTACTTCCTTAAACAACAAAACATAAAAAAATAATTAAGAAAAAAAGTGGTCATAAAATATATAAATATTGAAAAGTCAATTAGCTCAGTTGTTAATAAACTAATCAAATTTAGGTCTGATTACATGATGTAAACATAGTAAGTAAAATCTGTCATATCATTACATTTATAGAATTTCAGGACACCGAGTAGTATATCGCGATGACTTTGAGCCAAAACATAGGATTACGAACCTGACACCGTAGGTCCTAATCCATGACATGTATTAGTTTTCTTTAAATAAGCGTTTTAACACACTTTGATAAAACCTTTAAACAATTGAGGACATATCATGTAATAAAATTAATTAAATTTTCCAAATTTTATGTTCCGCACATAATTTATAAATTTCCCTTCAAAATTTCTTGTTTCAAAGAGGAATTGTAGACAGCCATAATTCAGTTAAGCACTGTCTTGTCCTTAAAGTCCTGTTGGATAGTCTGCGGTCTTGTAAAACTAATTTTAATACATTAAAACATTTCTGCAGTAATATAAGTGGCAATAGATTTATCTTTGAAGTTCCACCCAACCTATAAATCTGTAATGAATTTCTGAGAGTTAAATGCACATATCACTCACAATACCTGAGTTCGGACAATTGACCTAAGTTGAATTTATAAACTTTTAGAAGCAATCTGTTACATAGCCATTTTTTTTAGATGCTGGTCGATTATAATATCAAAATATTTTATTTTTGTGTGCATTCAGTACTAGGAGAGCAAGTACACTTGTTACAGACCTTCTGAGCTAAATGATAATTACACTATTACCCTTTCACTTACACCCTAGTTCTATCATGTTCTATACCTACTGTACACTTTAAAATTTTTGATGTTTTGTCTCTTAGTATCCAATTTTGTTTTCCTTCTCTTTTGTTAAGCATACTTTACCACTTTTGGCAGACCCTAATTGAGTTTGTTAAAATGAATTAAATAATAGGTAATTTAGCGCAAATATCTTGATGTGCATGTTAGAACTGGTACAATTTATAAACTGTTTCTTTTCTTAACAATTCTTGTATTTCAACATCCACCGACATCTAGTACGTTCTCAAGATTCTCTGACTAAAAAGCGGAGATAAATAAATGCAGCAATAGTATTTATTTACCTGTAATAATTAAAAATACTGAATCAACCCATTTAATTGTTTATCACATTTTAATTCCTGAGTTTAACCTACATTTTTAAGACGAATGATTTTTGGAACACATTATTTCAGCAAGTAATATTCACTAACTACATTGTTCTTCTTCTTCACTTCACGGACTAGGCAAATTGCCTGTTCCACCTCATAGTTGTTCTGACCATCTTTTCACTGGCCTTCCTACATTCCTTGAACCGCTTGGCTTGTAGTTGAATGCTGCTCTTGGTAATCTTGATACATTCATTCTTTCCACGTGTGTAAACCATTTCTCTCTATATTCTCTGATTTTTTCATCCTATTGATATATATTTAACTATGTTCTTATATCTTCATTCCTTATCCGATCCAATCTTGTGCAGCCTTTTGTTCTTCTAAGGAAGTTAATTTCTGCGCTTTGTATTCTACTTTGCAATTTTTTGGTCATTACCCAAGTTTCGCTCCCATAAAGTAATGCAGGAACTGCCAATGTTTTATAAAACTTCAATCAAGTATCTATTCTTGTTTTATTCTTTAATGTTTTATGTATAGTTCCGCATATCATTTGAAATTTCGACAGTTTCATATGTATGTCTCTTTCAGTTTTTGTGTTTATAGTAAAATTCCAACCCAAATAATTAAAATTTGTTACTTGTTCCAGAGGTTTGTTGTCTATTACGATTTTTGATCTTATATGATCGTTTCCCCAAAATGCCATTATTTTTGTTTTTTCTTTTGATATTTTGAAATTATATTCTTGGCATAACTACATTGTTAACATGACTATTTTGCTTTTGGTTAGTTTAGGCGTTAGGTTAGCTTCCATTACGTTACATCACGGAAGTTACCTTAAGTTTAACATCCTGTACCTCTTTGTAATTCATGTTCTATTAACGCATGTTATATAAATTAATAATGCAGAATATTTCTTGTAGGAAATCAAGAGGGAAAGCATCCAGTAGGTAGGCCAAGAATGAGATGGGAGAATAACTTTAACTATGATTTTAGGGAAGTAGATTATAATGGGAATGATCGGAAACTATTAGCTGAGGACAGGGATGTATGGAGAGCTTATATCCGTGCGGCCATGAACTTACTGGTTCGATAGTGCCAGTTAGTTATTGCCCTGTTCTACGTACCGACTGCGCTCGCTCAGTAGCTTTCCTATTATCGGTAACAATTTGTGTTTTATTCTAATATTTCACATGTAAGTAATTGTGATCGGAAATGTAACATAATATATCAGAATATCAGAAATGTACCATCCATCCATAGTATCCATAGTAATTCTGTCCAAGGGCAGGTCCTTCACTGCAATCATAGCATTTTCATGCTATGCTTGCAGCTTTACTAGGGAATTCTAGGTGTGGTAGCTTCCCGTTGCTTTCCACACCGGTGAAGGATGATGATGATAATGATTGCCATATGATTTCGGGAACCGTTTGGGTCTTAAAGTTTTCCTGACATTTGTCTTACAGGTGAGGAAAAACCCCGATAAAAACCTCACCCAGAAAAACTGCCCCGACCGGGGGTCGAACCCGGGCACGCAGCGTGACAAGGGAGCACGCTACCTCGAGACCACAGCGGTGGACAAAATGTACCATCCATCCATCCATAGTAATTCTACCCGAAGGCAGGTCCTTCACTGCAATCATAGCATTTTCATGCTATGCTTGCAGCTTTACTAGGGAATTGTGTAGGTGTGGTAGCTTCCCGTTGCTTTTCACACCGGTGAAGGATGATGATAATGGTAAGGATGATAATGATAAGGATGATGGCCATATGATTTCGGGGACCGTTTGGGCCTTAAAGTTTTCCTGACATTTGTCTTACAGGTGAGGAAAAATCCCGATAAAAACCTCAGCCAGAAAAACTGCCCCGACCGGGGATCGAACCCGGGCCCGCTGCCTGACAAGGCAGCACGCTACCTCGAGACCACAGCCATAATGAGTAAAATTCAATCAAAACTCAGGTTATAATTTAATTTAATTTTTAGACAAACCGAAATATTTTTTATGAGTTCTGTCATTGTACATGAAGGTTTATAGTTTCTACTATGCAAGAGCAAGACTTTGTTTGAAACCAAAGGCAAATAAAAGTAATTGTAAGAGTGAATAAGAATGTGTCACCATAAGAAAATCGAGAATCATGATTATGGTTATATAATTATATAATATTAGTGTTAGTAATCCATCGCTGTTGTCTCCCAGCCTTATCACCCAGCGGGCCCGGGTTCGATCCCCGGTTGGGACAAGTTTCCTGGGTGATGTTTTTTCGGGGTTTTTCCTCACCTGTAAGACAAATGCCAGGAAAATTTAAGGCCCAAACGGTCCCCGAATATCATGTGGCCATCATTTTCATAAGTAATGCCACGAGTGATTTCCAAATTATCGATAAATTCACGACTCACGAAGTGAGGAGTGAATTTATCTAGAGAATTTGGAAATCAAGAGTGGCATTTGTTAGGACTATTTAACGAATAACATTAAGCTGTTTACTCACAAATCATTATTTAACTATAGTTATTTTAAAATAGTTATATATTTAATGTAAACGGCGATGTTTGAAAACAAATGAGAAACGATAGGTACGCTTCTACTGCTTCTTTTGTTTATCACTGCAACCAGATCATACTATTTATTGCCAAAGGAACGCAATATTGTAAGGAGGAGCTTTCTTTAATATGGTAATTATAACACTGATAAATATTTGGTGAAACACGACTCTGATTGGTTGTAAAATAGAAATCATTGAAATGTGATTGGCCATTGACTCCCATTTGGGGCATGAGTTAAATAGTCATCATTAACATATTCATTGTTCAATATTAAGGCTTCTCCTGGCACATCATTACCATCATCACCTATCATATATATCATCGGTGCTACGTATTTCCGCCTTCCAAGTGCTCCAATCTCAGAAGTGGGTTACAATAAGCTATGCCATGAGAGTAAACCAGAATGTCGAAATTACAATGAATAAATAATATAGTGTTAGTTAAATTTGTTGCCGTATTTAATATCTGAAGACGAAAGTTATGTTGAGAGGACTATAGATACCGACACCCTCTATAGCACAAAGTGAAATGTACTGTATATGCTTAATCAAATTTATTTCATGAACATAATAATTACAATAGTGGATGCGGTGTTATGTCATTACCACAATGCATTATTGTGGTGGGGATGGATGATTTAATGCTCGTCTGTTCTAATACCATCATGCTGCATGTAAAGATGATCAACCCTACTAATTAGTATTCACAACCTTAATTTTAAGTAAAATAATTTTCTACTCTCTGGCACTCGTAACTTAATCCAATTTTCTTCTGCGCTTCACTAATATTCTTATAACAAATGGCCTTGTAACGAAAATTGTAATAGTAGAAGAAGAAGAATAAGGATTTTATTAAAGTAAAAGTATAATAAAATATATACCGTACTTATTTACAAATGAATGCATAGCCAGGAAACAGAACATGCTTTTGATAGAACGTATCAATACACCAATATCTAATAATAATATAAACCAAACCAAAACGAAAGACAATATTACATTTAAATACTTCACAAATATAAACAATTAAGTAGGACTACTAATATTATTTAATATTACGTAGAAGTCATAGACTATTGTCATCCCAACTGAAAATAGATACAACTGTTATTCTTCTAGAAATGGATGCGAAACATGGACTGTTACTTTAAGGGAGAAGAAAATATTACGAATACGGTATTTGAGAATTAAGTTCTTAGGATTTTTTTTTTGATCAAAGAGAGACGAACAGACAGGTGTATGGAGAAGATAATAACAATGGGAAATCAGATGTAGCAAAATAAGATCAAGTTAAGTCTCGTGTCACAGCATAGGATGATAAGAATGGAATGAAGAGGGCAACTTGAAAAAAAGCGCCAAGTATAGGCCAAGAATGAGATGGGAAAATAGCAGTAACTACGATTTGAGCGAGGTAAATTATATAGGGGGTGGTTGAAAAACATTGTCTTAAGATAGAGATATATGGAGAACTTACGTCCGCGCGATCATGAACATGTCATCGATAGTGCCAGTGCGTTAGTTAGTAGCAGTCGTAATAATTACACTTTATTCATATATTTATTCATTATTTCCTGAATAAGTATTGTAAGCCTATGTTTTCCCTTTACAGAGATTTAGGCGGTCTCCCCCTACAGGGAAGAATTTGAACCATACTAATTTAGTTACACTTGTTTTCGTATAGGTGTCATTTTGAGTGGTCCGTGTTCAGCGTTCCGCCTCATACTGACATCTAGGAACCAAGGTAGTACTAGGACGGGAAAATTCGGTAAATTTTGCTTAGAGGCCTTTTTATTCAGGCTTAAGGATTTTTTACGAGCCTGAAAATCTTCAGACTCGGGAACCACGGTTTAAAGTCCCTCCCGGAGGACTTGCTCCTTGGATTTTTCCGTCCTAAAAAATCCATCGACCCCGGCCGGGTTTGAACCCGGGACCAGAGGCAAGGATCATAACCACTAGTCCACCGCGGCCGACTCCTGAATAAGTCTTGTTTTTTTTATATTTCCAAGTCTCGTTCAGAAATCATCCCACGTTTAACCAATTATCTAGAGCTATAATTAATTTACAGGATGCTATTCTATCACAATTTGAATCTAGAAATCTTTCCGGCAACCACTGACCCCTCCAGTATTCCAAGTAGTTACAATTTCCTAGGATATGTATTTCGTCGTCTTGACATACTCGTATATCGATTCGTCGGAATTTGTGAAATCTCCATGCCCCAAACCTAAAGAAGGCGAGGTATTTCCCTTTCAATCCAAAAATGTATATTTTAGACATGTAAATTTTAAACTTAAAGGCTAACAAAATAAATCATCCTAACATTATATTTGCTCGTTTTGTCTAAAGTAGGTGTGCCTCGGAATTTTAGGTCCTAAAATTAGATTTAGGTTCCTAAAATAGACTTCAAAAACTGCAAAATATGTTCTAAACTTGGGCCAGTTGTAATCGCACACTGGCCAGTCTCTCTTTTCGTGCCTGGCTTCTCTCTCATTCCTGCCTCCAAGGCTGGTAAACAATATGAATGTTGTAATTTTAATAACTCACTCTAGCGGATCCCATTCACGGGGAATGACAAACGCTGAGTGTTCTAGAAAATGTCTCTACTTTTGGGTTTTAAAATGTGTTAACGTAACAGCAAAATGGGTGGAATAATTATGGCATTATAAACACATTAATTGACCGCAAAGTTATTGCGATTTTTTTTGCATTTTTTATGTTCCGTTAAAATTATGAATATTTACCGAGTCTTGGAAGTGCTGAAGTAAGAGAAATTATATACATTTAGTTAAAAATTGCACTTTTATTAAAAACACATAAAATATTAATGGATAAAAATAGGAACTTTAAGCACAGTAAATTAAAAAAAATGTATTGAGTTGCTAGTCTCTTACTAGGCGTCTCTCCAGTTAGTGGATAGGGGAAGGCTCACCAGGTTGATTCCGGGGAAGTGAAATTAATTGTTTGAGAGTAAGTGAAGGGGTATCAAGATGAAAGTAACCCGGAATGAAGAAATTTGGATTGGATGGGAGCAAAAGAAAATTTAAAAAAATGGAGATAAAATGGTTTGGACACATAATGAGGATGCAACAACAACGATGGCTTAAAACATCTCTCAGTGGATACCAGCAGAAAGGGGTATCCGGGGAAGACCAAGAAGATCACGACAAAAGTTAAACAAGTTATTTCTTAGAAGAGGCTTCAAAAATTATGAATGGAGATGAGGAAGATGAATAAGTAAAAGGAAATAAATTTATGTATTATTTTTAGACACCCCCTGGAATAGTACGAGTAATAAATATAAAAACTCTTCTAGTTGGTATAATAAATAATATAATATTTTATGATACTTGTACCTACGTAATTAGTTTTCATTATTCCTTCACGAAGTCTGCCGCAGTGACTTGTGGTTATGCTCCTTCCTTTGGTTCCGAGGGTCGCGGGTTCAAACCCGGCCGGGGTCGATGAATTTTTTAGGAGGGAAAAATCCAAGGAGCAAGTCCTCCGGGAGGGATTTAAGCCGTGGGTACTGATTCTGAAGATTTTCAGACTCTTAAAAGATCCATAAGCCTGAATAAAGAGGCCTCTAAGCAAAATTTACTGACGCTAACGTCCTATACCGTATTCGGCCTTAGTTTATGGTGTACTGTAAACAAAGTCACAAAAAGGTATCCTTCCGCAGGCATCTGTGATTGGTGGAGCGATGGTACTATTTCACGCGCCATCTAATGTTTAACGTATTCAACACGACCGGCCATGTTGGAATAACTGGATTTCTCTCCCTCTTCGTCTCCGCGAAATGGTGTTATATTTAAATTTATATAAATTTATACTTATTATTCACCATTATTGTTTTTTCATATGTTATATTGTGTTTTATTACTATATTATTATTTTTGCGATAATTTTGTTCATACACAGTAGTTATCATCATCATTATCATCATCATCATCGTCATCATCATCATCATCATCATCATCATCATAATAGTACATTCACGAATTTAGGCCATTTGTTGACCTGTTTTGGCCTCAAGAGAAACATAATCCGGAAGTATTTTGAGTGGTTATATTATATAAAATGTAGATTGATCAGGGAACTGTGTTTTCATCTACGCCGCTGGACAACGATATCATTAGGTTCATGTGGCCAATGAAATCACACTTAACCACGTGCTTCTGTTTACATTACAACATAAACTAAAACCGAAACCTGTATAGCAATACCTTTGTTGCCTGTTAGATGCCTCATTGGGTCGGTATATTGACCATATGCCACCCATGACATCTGAGAGCAAATAAGGTAACTAAAAATTAACTTGGTCTAGTAACTCCTTACAAAGGAGAGGCTACGGCTCAGCAATGGGCTACGTCATTATAGATATAGATTCCTTCAGGAAATAAATAAATATAATACCTAAAATCCAAGGTCTAGTGATTACTTACCATTTCGTTTAGGTTTATTTTTATTGCTTGGAACTCAGCTTAATAATTACATTTTCCTGTTGGATAACTGTGAACAGTTATAACTGTTACAATTCGCCCTTATATACATCGTTTCGTTCTTCATAATTATAACACGCACGCGCATGTCGCGTCGTAGTCGTATGCACTTTTGTACTATATTTTTTTAACATAACTCTTTTTTTTATAATGTACATGAGTTCAACTTAAAGAGTCATGAGCTACGTATTTTATTGTTAGTGAATTGTCAAATTGCTCTGAATTTCTCAAGATATGCGAGATTTTATGCTATATCTGCACATAACGTTAATGTTAAAATAATTTTTAAGGTTAATGAAAACACAAAGTACAGAAATAAATATTAAACCTGTGGATTCAGTGAAAATTTTACTCTTGACCAAGTACACTTTTAAACTAGTTTCGTGGACATGAGTAAAAGTTTATGAACATTTTTTGAAGGACAAATATATACTTCAGAATATCAGAAATTCGTCAAAATGCAAGTACTTTGTAAGGTTAGATTAATTATAGAAGATTAACACTTAATTTGGATAATATTTGCTATTTATTATATTATGCATTCATCTGTACTCTTGAATCATTTGCATTACTGAATAATAATAATAATAATAATAATAATAATAATAATAATAATGATAATGACAATCTACGTCTTTCTACAACCAAACGGATTTAAACATAGTACAGATAATGTCCACTATTTTATTCTCTTTTTCCAGTGTTTCTTATCCATCGAAAGTTCTTGTAGGCCTTTCAGTTCCATACATCTTGTTCTATTTATTCAGTCTCCATTTGGTCTTTTTTTCTTCTTTCTCCCATCTAGTGTCCATTGCACGACTTCCTTTGCCAGTCTTTCATCTTCCATTATAATTACATGACCAAACCATTGTAATATTTTTTTACTGTATCTTTTTCTATATTCATTAAACGTCTTATTTCTACATTTTTTATATCTTCTCTCCTTGATTTTCTAGAGCGGATCTATAAAGAAATCTAATTGAAAGGCTCTCATTTTCCTTCCTGGGGTTTATTTATTGTCAACGTTTCAACTTCATAAGTCATCACACTGCACAGCTTTTATTATATAATTAAATTATTTTCTTTGTTTTAACCAAAACATTAATCCGTTCAAATAATAATAATAATAATAATAATAATAATAATAATAATAATAATAATAATAATAATAATAATAATAATAATAATAATAATAATAATAATAATACTAATAATAATAATAATAATAATAATACTAATAATACTAATAATACTAATAATAATGATGATGATGATGATGATAATAATGATGATAATAATGATGATAATAATGATGATAATATTAATAATGATAATCATATTAATAATGATAATAATCATATTAATAATGATAATAATAATAATAATAATGATAACCATAATAATGATAATAATGATAATAATGATAATACTAACAATAATATTAATAAAATTATTAAATGTCCCATTAAGGCAAAGGCCTCTTCAGAGAGGATGAGCCCTAGATGTTCTCACTTGGTGAGCTAATACACGAAATATTAAGGCTATTTGTTGTTTGAGGTTGTAATTTGGTTCACTTACACTTTCTTTTATACATTTTAATTAGTGTTGACACACTGTTGTCAGTCTCTGTTCGCTTGTCTTCTTATGTCTTTCAGTACTTCCCATTTCTCACTCTAATCGGTCAATGTCTTCTTATAATTTCTTCAACATCCCTACCCTGAGATAATGTTTTTCCAAAATCATCCTTGTATAATCTATTTCCCTCAGATCATGGTTAATAATAATAATAATAATAATAATAATAATAATAATAATAATAATAATAATAATAATAATAATAATGTTATATGTCTAGCCATGTTTCCTCGAGTCTTTATAAAATGTAAGCTATTCTGTTTTTACCTTTGAAATCTAGTAACCCACTTGTCTCTGTTAATCCATATAATCCCATAAGCTTATTTGAACGGTCTCTATGTTAGAATGAAGCATAGTGATGCTTACAGGTCTAATAATTTGTGACGCCGAATACAATATTGCAATACAAAGCTAGAGTTTGATGTGAAATGTCGGATGGATGTCAGTAACTGTAATGTAACGTGACATTTATTTTGAATCTCGTCCATCATTCGATCATCAACCATTTTAGTACAATGTTACTATCGATATTTATCGACTGTTTCGGCAATCAATCATTTAGAAACTTATAATTTCTCGTGATTAATGAATTAGCTCTTCCATTCAAACATATTGCATCAACTCATTCGTTTTTATTTCTTCCTAAGTTTAATCTCTCCCTGTGTAGCATGTTCTTTGTCTCTAGGACGTTATAGGGTTCCACCTGTGGAGAGATAATTTTTAACTTAAATCAATAAACTCCAAACTCAATGGCGCAAAGATGGACGGTCATCTAGCGAGTATAGAGATAACATGTGGTCAGCATGTCAGATCACCGAGCCATTATAATTGGTTATCTCAACCTGGAACCGCTACTTATTGTTAGTACCCAAATTCCTCACGATGGTATTTGGGCAGCGGTCCCATACTGACTGAAAACCTATGAGAAAATAGCTTTCCCATGAGAACTCGAACAGCGTAAGTCCTATAGCTTTGCATCAATGCATCATGCCTTAAACCGCTCGGCGACGGTTGGAGACAATCAGTAGTTTAGAATCTTATAATTTATTGTAGTAATAACTTTGTTCTTGAATTCAAATGCATTGTCTCAACTCATTCTTTCTCATCTCTTCCTAAGTTTAATCTCGTATTTTGTATCAAGTCCTATCCGGCCTTACAAGGCTCCATCTGCCAATCAGTAATTAAAAAAACGTATAATCTATTGCGATTAATGAGTTTGCTATTCCATTTAAATGTATTGCATCAACACATTCTCTCTAATTTTTTCCTGGGTAATTTCTCCCTTTGTAGGTAATTGACGATTCCTACATCATTTATATGACATTTATAAACATACAGTTTCTTGTGATGAGTTTTGTCATTCCATTCAAATGCATCGCCTCAACAGTCTTCCTTAGTTAAATTTCTTCCTTTGTAGGCACTTTTACATTTTCTGCGCTTCCCGGGCCTTATAGAACACCAAATGAACAGAAATGAATTTTAATTCTGGATCTCATTATTCAAGGTGTTTTTGTGAGGTACACTCCCGCGGCAACTCTATTAAAGTGATGTATGGCGACTCTGTTATGAAAATAGTATCACCGATACTTACCTGAAATATATAATCAGATCTTCCATAGCCTATTTGAATAAGAGTTGGTGGATACTATGTTTGCACTACAATACGCTGCACGTCTGTATTATATAAACGTGATCTCGGAACTGAAGCAACACTTGTGCGAGTTTCAAAGTTGAGCGAGAAAATATTTTCTGCACGAGAAGCTATAATGACGAATCATTGAACTGTAAGAACTTCTTCGTGGGGATCCGATTTTATGGCTCTCTTCACGTCCTCGTAGGAAGATTTTACACATTTTTGAAAATACAAGGGCATGGAGGGTTTCCTAGATTGAGTGATGAGATAAAATAATTGAATTGTTGGCCCGAAAAGAAATCTAACCCATAAAAAATTCGAAAGTTGAGTTTTCAGTGAATTAGGGTCGATTTCACCAACAGAGGTAGTATTACGACAGTTTAAGCTGTGCATTATACACGGGAAAACTGGCGTAATACAGTTACCTCTGTTGGTGAAATAGAACCTTAGTGATCTATCCGGAGAATATCACGGCATTGTAAAACTATCCCTGCTCTCTTCCAGATGTTTTATTTTTAAATGTACATACATAAGGAATTTATTAGACTAAAAGTAAGATACATACAATGTTATTTACAAATATGGGTCGCACGGGCAGTAAGACGTACGCGCTGTTGACAGTCCGTTACAATAAGTTGATGTTTGGTAATAATATACTTAAAAAAATCACAATAATATTACAATTAGATAACAATACAATTACACTATACATTAACTTAGTTATGTAGAATTATTAAGAATTAATGGTATTGCAATTTAACATATTTATTTATTCATGAATGAGTGTTGTTCTTATTTTCCGCGTTTTGTCCAGATATCTACCCACGTTTATCCAATTTTCTGGACTTACCAACAACTCGTAGCATGCCAACTTTTCACGATTTGAATTTAGAAATATTGAGGGTAATAAATGACGCCTCCAATATTCCAAATCGTTACATTTTCCTAATATATGTATCTCGTCTTCAAAGCTCCCGAACATTGGACATATTCGCATATCGTAATCGTCGCTAATTTTTTTAAAAACTTCCATGCCCTAACATGAACCAAGCAAGCCCTGATCTCTCTTTAAGTCATAGATTGATTATATAAGATTATTTTCCCCAAACTTGTTTTAGGTCTCTTTGTAAAAACAGTGATATGTTTACATTCAAGCTAATAGTGATCAATTTGAAACAAAATGGCTGATAAAGTTATTCAAGTCATGAGGAGCAATTAATGAGTTAGATCTGTTTTCGGGGTAACTATTAAATTGTTTCCTAAACAAGGCAACAACTTAAGGCTGACGTGTGCATGGCACATGGCACGTGAGGAAGCGGTTTAGAATTTTCTAATAAGTACAGCAACATGTATTTAGATTGGATATGGATTATTGTAAATAAAAAAAATATATCTTGAAAATATACACTGAATAACAAAAGAAAGCCACCGTTTGATACATCTATAGAGTTAAAAATGTATTATACCTAGGCTGACATGTGATGGTTCATATGATCCATTGGACATTAATTTTTTCTTTATATGAAAGTTTCCTTTCTTGGTCGCATGTTGCACTGCACGCAATATTGCAACAATGACACTGAATGCTGAAAAAAAATTCTGTGTTCTGGAATTTGATATAAATCATTTTGATACGCAAGTGGAAGCGTTTATTTTTGTATAGGTGTATAAATCGGATTTCCTCCAGGAAGTCGAAAGATAAATGACATCAACAATTTGTCAAAACTAGTTGTTTATCTCCATAGAAAATAAGTGTACGTTCAGCAGACTCCGTTAAAGGCGTTGAGCATATAATTGAGATTTTCCAACGCCAAAAGTCCTTGCGCATAGCTTCTCGTGAGCTGGGAATGACGCACAGATAGTGTGAAGGATGTTGAAAGAATGGTTGCTTATGATACATACAAATTACAACTGTATCAGAAGATTAAGGGTCGGGATAGGAATGAAAGATTCCTCTTTGTGTGTCGTTTTTAAGAATCAGGAGGTAGTTTTACGGAGTGGATGTTTCTCAGTGATAAGATAACATTTAAGTTATTGAAAAATGAACGTCGTAACTGCTGAGTTTGGGAGACTGAGAATCCACGCGTTGTCATTGAGTGTGAACGATATTCACCCAAGCTGAATGTTTTCTACGCCATGTCACATTAGAAGCTGTAGAGTCCATTTTTATTTATGATTGATACTATTAATGGCATGCTTGAAAAGCTCAAACTTTGGTCAATGAATGATTTTTCTTTTAGAAATATGGAGCAAAGGTTCGCTATCATTGTTAGTTACCCAACATCTTAATCGGGTGCTTCCAGAACGCTGGTTAAGACGAACAACACCTTTTGTCAATATACTTATGAAATGGCCTACACGATCCCCAGATTTAGATGTGATTTTTTACATAAAGGACAGTACCACGCGTATACATAAACCTCAAATAATGATTGAAAAAGTAGCAGCTACAGTCACATTTGACGTCTTATTCAGAGACTGACAAGAGTTGGGCTACCTCATCGATGTTAGTTATTAGGCCTATTCACAGTGCCCACAGAGGTACTGTAATGCAATGCCTCGCAGAAAAAAAAACTTTAATATATAGTACATTATATGAGCCATTAATCGTCAACATAGATTATGTCACTGTTTGAATAATAAAGTTACCGAAATGCGACTTTTTTTTAGAGACACGATGTATTTTCGTTTTATCCCTAAACCTAATTAATATGTATCATTTAGCTTTACTTTATCATTTTTTTTAAATTGCTGTGCCATAAATTCTTAAATATATGTGTGGTTTCCTATTAACATCTATTTGACTCATTCGTGTATACCCTTCACGTCTTTTAGATATGAGATATTCATTAGTATGTTGTAATTTAAACTTTTAATACATATAAATCATTTTCTTATTAAGAATTCAAATACAAATTGTAATGTTAATGTAAACTAATAAATCAATGTTAATCCACTGATCCCAGAATTAGCATAACCTACACCACGATCCGATATCTCGCTTTTGGCGGGAAGTTATCATAAGTAATGCCACGAGTGATTTTAAATTTATCTAGAGGATTTGGAAATCAAGAGTAATATTTTTACGACTATTTAGTGAATAAAATTAAAGCAGTTTACTCACAAATAATTATTTAAATATAGTTATTTTACAATATTTATATATTTAATGTAAATGGCGATGTTTGAAAACAAATGAGAAACGTTTGGTTATGTTTCATTTGTTCATCACTGCAACTTGATCATACTATTTATTGCCAAATAGAATCGCAATATTGTAAGAATGCACCCTAGTGGAGAAAAAATGAAATACATCAAACTGTATATTATAACCAACATTATAGGTTATTCATTATTTTTTCGGGAACAACTCAATAAAATCAGTATTTAAAAACACAATTATTAAACACACAATTATAAAATGTGTAGATCGAGGAAACCTGTTCATTATTTGCTATATTCAACGTATTTGTTAGAGACTCAATCACTGCAAAATAATGCACTGGCCTGTTAAGATTATTAAAAAGGAGTAGCTTTCTTTATTTCTGTAATCAAAAATTGGATAATTATCAAGGTGAAACACGACTGTGATTGATTGTAAAACAAAATTCAAATGAAACGTGATTGGTCATTGACTCCCATTTGGGGCATGAATTAAATAGTCAGAATAATAACAATAACCTAAAACACTCTAATCCTAAAATGAGGTAGGTGAGGAACAGAATCTCCTGAAACTGATAACTACTGATTGGTTCACTATCATCACTGGGATGGACTGGACTAAAGTAATGTATATGCGTGTTTTTGCATGCTTCGGGTTCCGATATAGTCGGATAGATGACGTTAATCCTATTTTCAGTTTACACGCCACTTGGTCAGATTATATTTTACAGGTTATATACACTTGTGTTATGCATATATTTTAAGTATTTGTGTAACGTAGTCTAAGTATGATGAGTGACGGATGATGAGAAGGGAGAAAGCGAAATCCCAGTGCCAGCACGTAGCCTACTGCTGTTGTAAAGCACGAAGGAACCCCCTCCCCCAAACTTATCATCTCCATCCGAAGCACAAATAGCTATCAACAGTACCACATGCCTTCTTAATATTATGTATTGCGGAGGATTTGGAATTTAATCCAGGCATTTGGTGCACAATCTAGCGATTAATAATAATTATACACCGCTTCCGGTATCCCTCATATAAGTGATTGAAAATGTTATAGCCTACTTAAAACTTCCAATATCGCCGTATATCGAACTTGATCCGATAGTCAGGAAAAGGCGCGCTACTACCTGAGCTAGCTCAGCGGGAGTTATAAATCGTCTATTAAAAAAATAGATATATTTTTGGGTAAAGATGGGTCTGTAAGTCTAGAAGTTACCTTAAACATTGGGGCAGTACGTTATAGGCTGGTAGTAATGTCACTAGATTCACTGTTTTAATTATTGTGAATTGTTGTAAATAGTTGATGCCATACCTCGGTAGCTAGTCGGTTCCTGTTTCAGGGTGAGCGCTGAGATTCCTATATGTGTAGGGTTCGGAAGGAGAAATGCGTGGGAAGCAGACAATAGCTAATTATTAATATATTATTTTATTTATTTATCTCTGCCAACTTAACTGCACTTTACACTGTAAAGATAAAACCTTTCTGTCCCTGACCTTCGATACTTCACTAATAAGGACTAGCAAATGACTTATGAATTTGAGATAATTTTCCCTAAGTCCATAATCGTTGTTACAAGACATTTTAACCATATAATTTAGATCTTCTTCCTACGAAGTGTTGAGTATATGTCCCTAAATTTGTCCTCATGGGTTTCGTATCGAACTCAGGACCCTTTGTTCACATATATGGTCGTACACCCTAACTCTAATTTTGATTGGTTAGAATATTCAATCACATTTCTTCTAAGGGCGTAAATATTTTATTTAAACTCCCACCTACATTTGTGATTTTATTCTCACGGCTAGAGAGCGTGTTTACCAGTTTGGGCTTTCCCCGATTGTAAATTTTGGGGTTTGACGCTTTCTCCCAAACGTGATTTTTCAAGCTAGACCCAGCTTAAGAATTTCAGGTCTAATTTGAGGGGTTACCTATTTATGACCTCTTTTATTTAGGTTTTTCTACCGCTCCATGTGGGAACTTTTTCCAATAATATGTATACTTCATTTACTTTTTATACTATATTCAGTTCATTCTTTGTTTATTCATTAATCATATTTCTTAATCACTATACTAGATTAGGGCCGTATCTTATTCGCTACAACATACACTTTCCTTATCATCATCACCACCACCATCATCATCACTGGAGAACAGTCCCATGCGAGCGTTGTGATCTCCTTCAGAATTCTAGCTTGCCATCTTTGTTCAAAGCCATAGTTAACAGTTTTTAACTCCAAATATAATTATGTAATTTAACACACAATCCTCTCATATTGGTCTTTTAACTTCTGGCTTTGATTTAAAGAATGTTTACAGTTCTCATTCTCACTAAATGTTCAGCCCATTTCAACCTTTCACTTTTTATAAACATAATAAAGTCTAGTTCGTTGTATAATTTGCACAGTTCACAGTTTAACCCTTTCTCCGTATTGAATTTCACTTAACGGCACAAAACATTTTCTAAGGAATTTATGTTTCAAAAATATAAATATTGTTTAATCTAATTTTGACGATGACAGATTTCCAAATATATACGACAAAACAGATAATATAATAACTTCATACATTTAATAATAGGCTATTTGATTCTTTGTATTATTTGTACAGTTATTAGATATAGCTGTTTCTCCATATTCCATTATCCAACATGGCCAATAATTAAAGTTTACTCATAATATAAGTTTTACCTAACTAATCTACTCTAATTAATAAGAAAGAGGAAAACATTTTGACGTAAAGTTTACATGCTGTGCTCGTGGCTGATGTGAACGTGTTATCCGGCGATACCATCAGCCCCACGTTATTCAAGTTTTCAATTATATAAATGGTTCTAGTTTCAATTCCAACAAAATCACTACTCGTGTTCCTAAAATACACTATATCAGAGTTTGCTATCTTCTCAAACACCTAGAACCAACCCAAGTTTGTATAAATAACATAGAGAGTAAATTATATCATATGATCTGAATCAGTGGTATCCAATTTTTTTTCTCTTCACGTGCCTTCAGTCACTTTTACATTCAAGTGAAAACAGTTCTCATTAATATTAGGTTTGACCTTAATAGGCCCTCGGAGTAATACGAGGTTAAGGCTCCTACTTTTATAAACAATCGACACGAGATGTCAGCCGGATTTTCTGCCTTGTAGGATGGCCGCCTGTACCCCTAGAACTGGTAGTCATCTCCGATAGAGACTTCATCACACGGTGCTGCTGGAATTATTAAGACTGTTATAAAAGTCTAGATTCCATCGGTAATCGAACCCGGGACCTTTCGGCTTTTAACATATTGGATTAATCAACTACGTTACCGCGTGCCCTTTGACCTTAATAGTGCGTGCTACTATTCGATAATTTTAAAAGTCATTAAAAGCGTTTTAACTGAAGTTGTAATTAGTTGAGGATGATTGAGATCTCGGGTACATGTTTTATTATCTTCTAACCTTTTTTTATTAGTATTTATTACTTATTTAATGTATCTTCAATCTTTAACAGCTAAGGTCATTAGCGTCGCATTTTACTCTAGGGTGAAAGGGATAAAACATTTACTAAGAGGTCTTTTTTTTAGGTTTAAGGTTCTTTTAGGTGCTGTAAATCGATGTCAATCTACGACACGGACCCCATGACTTTAGTTCCTTTCCGAAGGAGCCCATAAACTCAGAATTTTTATGCCCTGAAAAATACATTCAATCTTGGCCGTGTTTGAATTCCCGACAGTTGGAAACAAAAGCGAAATATGGATAATGCATGCCATTGCTCTTCCGTGTATTTTTAATTCCAAGATAAAATTCGTAGCATTTATTAGATCTGTTGAGTGAAAGAAAATCTGAAAATCTTAACTCACTAATAAAATAAGTAAAAATTAACAGTAGATTAGAATAAAGAAACATTTAAGAGTGTGTAGGAATAGGTAATGAATTAGCTTCTCCATAGAGAATGGATTGAAACAAGCAGATGCATTATGAGTTTGCGTAATTCCTATTCAATTTCGTTGTTGAATATGTCTTTAGGAAAATTAACAGCACACATTTGGGTGATTGACGGTCAACATTCCGACAACATGAATCTAACAAAAATATTAAGCCTGTGTTCTGTTTTTTTAAGATCTCATGTTTCTGATACTTACGTATATCTGGTCTAATTACAATTTTATAGGCTGTATCCTAATTTTATTTTGGATAGTTAAGTCTTGATTCAGTATTTATTATAAGACCAGAGTATCTTCTGTACTCCTGTGAAGTAGTTGATAAAGTTGTAAAATGTGTTACAGTTTCGGGTATTTTCATTATACTTGTAAGGTTTTATTTTTAAGGAGGGTAGAATTTGAATTGGAATTGCGATGAGCATTATTTTTCTTATTTTAGAACTAATATTGCTTATCTATGGTTTATTTATTTGTTTTGAACGTTTAGAACACAATATCAGAACATTTAAAAATACAATTTTAGACAAATAATAAAGCTTGTACAGTTAAACTTTTTTACTAGAAGTATAAAATATTGCCGATACATCAATTTAATTAGTGTAAAACATTTTTTATTGTTTCATAGTATGTTGAACATTAGTATTCTATTAAAAACTACTACATTTCCATGCTATGTGAGCAATGAAAATAAACAAATATGAAAGTCTAGCAATTATTGTAGACCTATGTATAAGTACGTATACTTTGCCCTCCCTCTTTCTTTATTAAATAATAAACAACATACACAGGACAAGCCCTAGCAGTGTAACCAGTACAGTTTTGCAGAATACCGTACATAAAAGAGTTAAATTGTTCCTAAAAACTACAATTATTAAATTTCATAATAAATGCAAATTTTTTTTAATGCCCCCAGTATTGTCCTTTCTGGTATTCTCTCCTGACAATGGCGTAATTGTAACCCACTTCTGAGGTTGGGGCGCCTGGAAGGCGGGATTACGTTGCCCAGATGATATGATGGCTGATGATAGTGGTGCGCCTGGAGAGCCCCTAATCCTAAGCTTAACCAAGATGAATATGAATTATGATGATTGCGATGGCCATATGATTTCGGGGACCGTTTGGGCCTTAAAGTTTTCGTGACATTTGTCTTACAGGTGAGGAAAAAACCCGATAAAAACCTAACCCAGAAAAACTGTCCCTACCGGGGATCGAATCTGGGCCCTCAGCGTGACAAGGCAGCACGCTACCTCGAGACCACAGCGGTGGACTTGCAAATAAATATTAGAAATACCGAATAGAGTTTATGATTTCCTAAGACAAAATGGTTTCCATGGAAAAGAGATCTTAAAGAAGTATTTTGTGAATTACAGAAAATTAAATAAACATATCGAATTAGCTATTAAGATCACTTTTTACTCTCACCGTATATTTCCTCTTTCTATTAACCATTGAATTATTTACGAATTGTGACGTATATGGAATTTATTGCTTCGTATATTAAAAAAAAGTCTAATATGTGGATTTAACGAAATATTTGAATTTTTCGAATGTACCAGTGACTTAACTAGATACCATAACAACCTACCATGTAATGCATGTAAACACATATTTATTCCCCCTTAAATAATAATTAATTGATGTTCTCAAATATAAACTGACAAATGTTCTAAAATACATAGCTATGAATTTAATGCAGTTTTGACCGTTTAAAACACAATATCAGAAAATACAATTTTAGACAAATAATAAAGTATGTACCTTTCTGGGAACTGGATAGAACATACATTACGCAAAGATAATTTACCAGTTGAGAAAGAGGCGTAAGAATGGAATCCTCATGAGCAGAGAGGAAGAGAGAGGCCAAAACAATTTGAATGAGAACCGTATGTACCAACGAAATTGGAGGGATAGGAATAAGTTGGATAAAAAGAAAGATGATACAGACTAGAATCCGTTGAAGACACCTAGTATATGTTCTATGCTCATCTTAGAAGATTATCAGTTATTATGCTTTAAGTCTGTGCATCGTGGATATAGCTTGATGAATAATTTTCTCTCTCTCTCTCTCTCTCTCTCTCTCTCTCTCTCTCTCTTTCTCTCTCTCTCTCTCTCTCTCTCTCTCTATATATATATATATATATATATACATACAAATACACATATACATATTTCTTCCAAATCTCTGTAGCTCCAAAACGTTCTTGGAATATTCAATCATGTTTTCAACTATCTTCTATGTCTTCTCTATTTTATAATCCGATTCGATTGAGGGTCTTTCCACTTTTCAGCGGTTGCCCTTTTACCAGCCGGCTGCTGGCCCTTCACATCCACATGTGTCAATCACAGAGGTAGATGATCAACAGCCAGTGTAGGGGTGACATGTGGTAAGCATGTCGAGTCCCCCAGCCGTTATAGCTGGTTCCTCAACCTGGAGCCGCTACTTATTGTAGCTACCCAATTGCCTCACGATGCTGGGTGGGCACCGGTCCCATACTGGCCGAAATACCATGAGAAAATTTCTTCCCCCATGGAGACTCGAACCAGCGCAAGTCCCGTAGCTCTGCGCCAAGGTTACCACCTTAACCGCTCGGCTACGGCGCGGGACTATTTTGTAATCAATTCATCATTTAGTCATGGAAACTTCTCAGACCCTCTGTCATATGAACCCACATTTCTTGATTGGTTTATTGTCTTCTGACCGCATATTTTTCCGTATGTGTGTGTTTTTATCTTCTCCTTATATACTTGGAAAACTCATATAACCTATTTGAATTTGTATTTGTTAATTATCTATGTCTCTATTTTAAGTTACTGTGTAAAATTGAAAATCGATAACAACAAGAACATTAATACCTAACTCACTGACACTAACGAACCTGGAGGTTCATGGCCACGCGGACATACGCTCTTTATACATTATTATCCTATGCTAGTCCACCGCTGTGGGCCTGGGTTCGATTCTCGGTCGGGACGGGCTCCTGGGTGAATTTTTTTTAGGGTTTTTATTCACCTGTAAGACAATTGTCAGGAAGCTTAGGGCCCACCATCATCCTTATCATTATAATCATCCTCCTTCACCGGTGTGAGAAGCAACGGGATTCTACCACACCTATAATTTCATAGTAAAGCTGCAAAGCATAGCATGAAAATACTATGATGCAGTGAAAGACCTGCCCTCGGGCAGAATTACTATGGATGGATCCTATGCTAATGTTATCCAATTATTCCCTGCATAATTCACTCCATCAAATCGTGGTTAATATTATTCTCCCAGGTCATTCTTGGCCATTATATTGGTTTTTTTCTCTGGTTTTCTTTTAAGTTTACATGCCCCTTTTTCATTCACGTTTCGTGCCACGTGTCCTGCCCTAGCTGTCTACGAGACATAACTGTTCTTATTACATCTGGTTTCCCATAAAAGTCATGTAGCTCGTTGTTATATAACCTTATCCATTCGCCTGTTCGCCTCTCTTTGGCTCGAAATTTTTCCTGAGCACTTTATTCTCAACGACTTTTCATCTCCCTTAAAGTAAGGAACTATGTTTCGCATACATACAATACGGAGGGTTGTTTCCGATCTCTGATAACGATTTGCCATGTAGATTGTGACGTTGCAGTGTGAGTCATCAGGACAGGAGTGTGCGAGGTGATCAAACCAGTCAGTATGCTGCTTCTGTTATACTCGCACGCGTGTTGCTCTCATAATGCCTAATAAGATAGACCCGTTTTGGGAAGGGTAACATTACTGCCCTTTCCGACGCTAATTATAGTTATTCCGCGATTATTGAGGCTTGCAAAAACGTAATTTTATGGATGGTGTCAAAGTGTGAAATTAGTTCAGTGCTTAATAAAAAGGGAAAGGGTCGCTTGGGATTCATTCCAAAAGGGGGGAAAAACGGGCAAATCCACGACCTGCTAATACCTGCACCCCAGATGTAATCAGAAAGGTCAAGGTCCTTATCTCTGGTGGTAACCCTGCCGCACAAAGGGTGATTGCGAACAGATTGGGAATATCCCTTAAAACTGTAAACACCATAATAAACAAAGATTAAACACGGAGAAGAGCCACAAAAGCAGGGTTCATAAATTGTTGCCACGTCACATTGCCGAATACCGCACCAACAGCAGGAAACTATGAAAAGCACCTGACAGGTGAAAAATGGAAATGTTTGGTCACACTTGATGAAGCATATGTTTATCTAAGAGACTGCAACAAACCCCGGGCAATTTACTATAGAGAAAGGAGTGAAACAAATTTCAAAAATGGTATGCCGAATGCAGAGAAAGTTTCTACAATGGATTTATGGTCGTCGCGGAATATTGCTACAATGAAAAACTGACCATTCGTTAGAGTAGCTAAAAAGGCCAAAATCATCTCCCAGTACTACCAGGAAGAAGTTCTCACCCCAATTTACCCGACTGAAATCCCAGCTCTCTATGGTACAGACAAAAACCAAGTCTGGGTGCACCAAGACAAGGCCTCCAGTCACACTTCGAGTACAACCTTGGCGTTCCTGGAGAAATGGAGCAGGAAACTGGATACATGCTATTCCATTCAGCAACATCCAGTGAAGTCTCCTGATACATCACCGATGGACTTTGTGTCTTTGGACTCTTCAAAAGGGCACTGGGAAACAGGCGTCCTCGAACAATATACGGTCTCTGGAAAGCATATAAAGAGGAGTGGGAACTTCTAGACATGGCTGTGCTGCGTAAGAGTCTTCTGCAGCGGAAACTCCGATGCCGAACCATAGGTCGGGTGAAGAGCCATCAATTAGAGCATGCTCGTTGGTGGAGACACGGCTATTCTTAAGGTAAAACTTAAAAGTCATTTGTTATCAGAGATCAAAAATAACCCTCCGTATACCTGGAAGAATAATAGTTTTATTTATTTATACTTTCACATTTTGGATGCATAATAGTATTCGTTTCCAGATCTGAATATTTTTTTACACCTTATTCCTGTTATTAACGTTCCTAAATATTTGAATTCTGCCATTTCGCTTCATTAGTTTGTAATTGTTAATCTCCATTATATAATGTAGCCCATTTATACATGTGACCATATGTTTCGTTTTATTGATATTTACTTCCACCCCAGATTCTTAGTGTTATTTTATAGAATATGTGTTTATTGGTTTTTTATTATTTCCTCGCTATTACCTATCATTACTGAACCTATATAAGTAGTCTATCTCAACATCTTAATACTATTGAATTATACGCCCTCTTTATCCTCTAAATATTTGTTTGCATGCTCTAGTACACAATTGAATAGTGGAAATTTTACATTTTCTGGCTTTAAAACCAATTGTGAATTTCAATAGTATCTGAAAACTGTTTGGTACTCGCTTCCTACTCTTCGTGCCATTTAGACACATTGAAATAAGTCTTACTGAATTTTTAGGAATTCCAAATTCAAGCAGGATACTATCCAATTCCTCTTCCTTAATTAAATCGTGCGTCTTTTTGAAGTCTAGAATATTCAAATTCATAAGAAGAATGATTACAAACAGGAATGAAGGGCAGAGGAAAATATAACATAGGTCATAGGCTCAACTTTGGAAGTGCATATTATAATAATCCAGGTACACTTGGCATTAAAACTTCTCTAAAAAAGATTTGAACTTGTATATAATCATCATCATCGTCATGAACACTTTAGGTTTAGGCTTAGATGATCTTGTTGCTATAGCTCAAGATGATATATATATATATATATATATATATATATATATATATATATATAAACTGATTTTCTTCCAATTATACTACATGGATGCAAAACCTTGTCTCTTCTTCAAAATATGAGACCATATAACGAGTATTTGAGAATAAAATGCTTAGAAACATTTTTGGACTAGAGAGAATCAGACAAGTGAATGAAGAAAAACTACACAATAGTGATATACTTTATCTTTATGGGAAATCAGACATAGTAACAACAGTTAAGTATCGTAGACTGTGATGAACAGAACAAGTGACACGAATGGGAATTGAAAGAGGGGCATGAAACATTCTTGTAGGAATTCAGCGGGAAACCTCACAATAGGTAGGCCAAGAATGAGGTGGAGAATAATATTAACAGCGATTTGAGGGAAGTAAATTATATAAGGAATGATTGGAAAACATTAGCTTAGAATAGCGACGTATAAAGATCTTCGCGCGGCCATGAACCTTCTGGTTCGATAGTGGCCAATGAGTTATAGTTAACAAATGACAAAATTATTTAAATTTTTACCAAAATATGAGAGGTAAATTCGATGGGGATTGAATGTTTATCATTTATGATAGAATAAGTTTCTGGAGTTTCTGTTGAGTTTTTAACGCTGTCAATTAACCCAAACAGAAATAAAGTAATATTAATTTTGAAAAAAACAGTGGTTCTTCGGCTCCAAATATAGGGTCCTTTTTTTATTGAATCTCCAATAATGTGAACCCTATTTCACCATCTGGCATGATATATGGTTTTAATACAGGATTTTTATAAGAGCTTAAAATTACCTTCTTCTTCTTCTCTTCACTTCCTGGTTTAGGCAAGAGTTGCCTGTTCCGTCTTCACTATTAGATCTAAGACCATCTCTTCCGAGGACGTCCGACATCTCTTCTTCCTCTTGGAAAATAATGGAAGATTTTATTTGGTAATTCTTCTTTCTTCCATTCTTTCTACATGTTCTTTCCACTGTATCTTGTTGTTAAATATCTTTTTCTTTTATGGAGTAGATCTGCAGTTCTTCACGGATATCCTCGTTTCTTATCTGGTCCATTCTAGTGCAGCCTTTTACTCTTCTTAAAAATTTCATCTCGGCTGCTTGGATTTTACTTTCTTGTTTGGTAGTGGTAATCCAAGATTCACTCCCATACAAAAGGACAGGGACAGCCATTGTTTTATAAAATTTTAATTTTGTTTGTTTATGGGCTTTATTATTCAATGTTCTAGCTTAAAAAATACCTTGAGTTATAATTTATGAGGCAACGAAGTTGTGAAAGACCACACCACTGGATCCCATTAAATTTACCTCTCATAATTTTCATACTATATGAATAATTTTGCTGCTTTATAACTCCTGTAACAAAAATAAATTATAGCTTAAAATTACCTTGAGTTATAATTTATTTTTGTTACAGGAGTTATAAAGCAGCAAAATTATTCATATAGTATGAAAATTATGAGAGATAAATTTAATGGGATCCAGTGGTGTGGTCTTTCACAACTTCATTGCCTCAGGCGCAGCGAACTCGAATTTGATTCCCGTTCGGGACAAGTTTCCTAGGTGATATTTTTCAGTGATTTTCCTCAAAGTATAACAAATGTTAGGAAACTTTAAAGCCCAAATAGTCTCTGAACACCGTCTCACCATCACAAACATTTCTTATCATATTCGCTTTGTTTAATATGAAAGTATGAGTGAATGGTCTGTTTTGTCTTAAATATTCGTGTTGTCTCGAAAGTGGTCCTGGTCTTGAACTTATCTTATATCTCATCCAAGGATACTTTTTACACGCTTTATATTAGCTTGACCTGTATCTGTCTATCTATGTAACGGAATATTTCAACACGATTTTCACCCACTTAAAAACATAGGATCGACTTGAACCTTTGCATACTTGTAAAGGACCAATGACAATACAATAATTTCATAATTTTTTCTAAGATCATGGTCAGGATCATCAGGACATGAAAAAAATAAAGACCGGTATAATAGGTTGCGGACGTATCGACTTTTTAGTCCATCATTGTAAGAAATTAATATTATATCCTCTGGTAGCTCAGTTGGTAGAGCGATGGACTGTAGTGGTATATAATTTCAGTAATCCATAGGTCACTGGTTCAAATCCGGCCCGGAGGGTTTTTTAGGAGAGTATTACTTTTAGCTTATACTACAATAGTATCGAATTTAAAGATATTTGCATTTTTATCTTATTCTGTAAAATATTAATGACAATTTTGTAAACTTACCACATTGTAATTTATCCAAAAAATATGAGAAGGATACGATTAACTGTAACTATTTATCTATATTAAAATATTCAAAAATATCATAATAATGTTGGATAATAATAATATTAAAAATATAATTATATTTGTAGATAGACACTAAAAAATCGTAAGCAATACAATTTTCATGGGATTCCGGTTTATGACAATCAACTAAACTAAAAAATAAAACATAAATAATAGTTTAAAAACTAAAACAACACGCTTTATTAGAAAAACCGAACTAAAAAATGAAACAATTTTAATTTCCAACACGCTTGGGATAAAATTAAAGTGGCAAAAAAAAATCATTTCCATCACATATAGAATAAAACTAGAGTTATCTACAAAAAACAATAATTTTACCTTCAAAAGCTTGGGGTGTTTTTTTTATGGTTTTTACGTTTTCTCCTTAGAGACTTTACTTTTACCAATATCTGTTTATTATCAAATATATTAAATTATATAGAGCACCCCACGCTTTTGATGGTAAAATTCTTTTTTTTTTTTGTAGATAACTAGATTTATTCTAGATGTGTTGGAGATTATTTTTTGTTAACCACTTTAATTTTTTTTTTAATGGAATTTATTGTCTTTTTTTCCAGAATAAAGAAAATACATATGCATTTACATTGCGCACGGGCCTGCTTGGCCGTACGTGCATTATTTTTCCATGAATAAAAAATAAAACTAATCATAATATAAACAAATACCTACAAATACACCTGTATCAAAAACAATAACAGGCTTCATATAAGTAAAATCTATGTCTACACTACATCAAAATAATATATATCTACATTCACCCATATTCCGAACATTAATATAAAAAAATTCTAGAAAACAAATTAAAAAAAAAACACACCCCCCACACATATACACACCGCACGCTCATACCCCCCCCCCCCGTCCCTGCAGGCATCAAATACACTATCAGACTATTGAACTTATCAGACCTACTTATTATATAATATAATTAAAGATCGAAAACAAAGACCATATTGAGATTCTTCTTATTGATAATACATATATCCTTAATCTACAATTTTGTAAAATCTCAATTTCCTTACTACTTTAATTTTATCCCAAGCTCGTTGGAAATTAAAATTATTTTTCATTTGTTAGTTCGGTTTTCTAATAAAGCGTGTTGTTTAAATTTTTAAACTATTATTTATTATGTCTTAGTGTGGCCAATGAAGTATGTGTGTGATCGAGTGTGTAAATCCTCCCCCGACAGGTCATGTCTCTGTAAGACCGGGTGGCGTCGGACATTTAATTACCTAAAAAGGGGGAGTTAAACTAAGGTAAGAATGAAAGAAGAAATATTCACTGGTAATTATCATTCATTACATAGTATATTACATTGTTTTTTAATGATTTATACACTATTGTCGCTTCATCTCAACAGTTAAAAAAGACATAAAAATATGAGCATAAAGTAAAATTACGTAACATCATAAAACCAACCACAGCAGTTTTGAGTTTTTTATAGAGTAAAAACATAATTCAACATATATTGTTTCATGTAGGATACAGACGGACTAAAGAAATTAAAATAAATTTGCGTGTAAATAAATTGGGAATGATTTTTGGTTAAAGAAATGATTCACTGATGATATTGTGTCGTGAGGATGGTGTTTGTTATGTGTGGCTGCCTAGTTTAGAAGAAGTAACACGATAATGTGTAACCACAAACACAAGACCGTGACATGTGGTGGTGTCTATTTGTGTTGATTGGCGTTTGTGGTTACCAACTGATTTATCTTCTCCGACCATTATATCATATTTCACAATATATAGAGGCACTATCAAATTAGCACTCAAACTTCAGTATATAATTTGCTTCAGCATTTTATTCTTACAGCATTGAATTACAGATTACTTATTGTAATTTAAGAAGTCCGTCACGCTGCATAAAGCAAATTATTTTATGTTTGATATATGAGTCTTTTAAAGCCAAAGTGGTGTAACTCCATTAATTATTGTTTTGAGATATAAAGACTTTTAGTAGAATAGTAGTTTAAAAATTTGAGAATAATTTCCCAACCAAATGTTCTCAAAATTGATTGTTTTAGCTCATGTATGTTCTTTTTTGCCTTTATCTCCACTTTATAAGTAATTTATAAGCACTTACACCACTTGTCTTTACACAGATTGAGGATATATTTCAAGAATGAACTTACATAATCAACAAAAATAATATTTTTATTTTATTTAAAAGGTCCACAGTTGTGGTCTCCAGGTAGTGTGCGGCCTTGTCACGCAGCGGTCCCGGGTTCGATCCCCAGTCAAGACAAGTTTCCTGGGTGATGGTTTTTTCGGGGTTTTTCCTCATCTGTAAGACAATTGTCAGAAAACTTTAAGGCCCAATCTGTCCCCGAACATCATCTGGCCATCATTATCATCATTAACATATTCATTAGGTTTAGCTTGAAAAATGGAAGCTGATCAGACATGTTCTCCTTGTAAAAATTTGTAAATGGATTCGATTTCCGATACATTCCTTGATTTCGTGATAACTTGAAATCAGTCAGAAGGGCAAATATCTATTGAGTCTTACTGTACAGTTCAATTGAGCCAAAGTTTGAGTCGTTCGAAAGATTGGAATGACCACCGATCATAAAATTTTGATCAATGATTTCAAAGTTGTTGCCTTCATTCAAAACTAGGCATTAATAAATGTAATTCCATTTCCCAGTACCGGTTTCGTCCTGTGCATGTATCGCTTTATAATACAATGCGTGTTGCTGTTGGTGCTCTACATTTTGTGTGTTTGTGGAATATACGTACAATTAGTAGCAAGTTGATTTCATTACACTAGAAGAAAAACAGTAACTGGAGTTGCCCCATTTTGGCTATCAACAGATAGATATCACTGCTGATTGCATGGACTTCTGATGCAATTTGTGGAGCAGTTTGGGGATCTAGGAGTTAAACCACTATTCCTGCAGGTAGTTTTACATATCCAGAATTCATTTCTAGCACTAACGCAGATTTTTTAAAAAGTGGAGTTACACCACTTTGGCTTTAAAAGACTCATTATATGGACCGCAGTGAAAAGGAAGATTTTTTTTTTAATTTTTGTTTTCTGATAAACCTTCACTTCTAATGGTCAGATTTATTGATGTTTTGAGAATACCTTGTTCGTTTTATTTTGATTATTATCATCATAATCAATCTCATCAGAACACACCATTAATGAATATAGGCCATGTTGACCTGTTTCGGTCTCAACTAGAGAGGGTCTAAAAGTTCGTTTTTGTGGACGTTCAGGTCGTCGTCGTTTTTGTGGGTGATACCGAAGAACTGCATTAGGGATCCTGATTGATGACATTCGGGATACATGTTGCGGCCATCTGTCTCTGTAGGTGGATATATTTTCTTCTAAAGATCGAATGTGGAGTTCTTTTAAAATATCTTCATTCATTCCTCTGATGTTCAAATAGAGTACATCCAAGAGTTCGGTGCATGAATCTCATTTCTGTAGCTCTTAATCTGGTCATGTTCTTTTCTTTTTAGAACCCAGATTTCACTTCCTTACAGGAAAGTCGGCAGGGCGAGAGTTTTATATAATTTGAGCCTTGAATGTTTTTTTTTGTACAAGATGTGGTTTAAAAATATTATTTATTAAGTCTAATATTTGAAAAAAATTGTGAGATTTATATTAAGTTCATTCTCGCCTTGAAAGGAGATGTTACATCCTCGGTAGGAGAAGTCATTAACTTGCACTAAAATCGTGTTCTCAATCACTATTTTGTTGTGTATTGGATCGGTGCCTCGGAATGTCATTACTTTTGTTTTATCAGTTGAAATTTTCATACCATAGTCTTTTGTGATGTTATGTAGAGTCTATCCATTGTAATTCTGCCCGAGAGCAGGTCTTTCACAGCAATCATAGCATTTCATGCTATGCTTTACAGCTTTACTAGGGAATTATAGGTGTGGTAGCTTCCCGTTGCTTTCCACACATGTGAAGGATGATGATGATAATGATAAGGATGATGATGATGATGGCAGGATGATTTTCGGGGGACCGTTGGGTCCTAAGCTTCCTGACATTTGTCTTACAGGTGCGGAAAACCCCGGAAAAAACCTCACCCAGGAGCCTGTCCCGAGCGGGAATCGAACCCGGGTCTGCTGCGTGACAAGGCAGCACGCTACCTCGAGACCACAGCGGTGGACTTATGTAGAGCAAATACATATTTTTTTAACATATTTTCAGATTCAGCAATTGCTACCTAGTCGTTATCAAATATCATTGTGTTAAGTTTTATGTTGTTTGTAATCTGAATTTCGAATGTGTATTTTTCATGCCATTGACATAGTATTTCATCTATATATATATATATATATATATATATATATATATATGTTGAAAAGTGTTGGTGATAAAGGACAGCCTTGTCGTACTTCTTGATTTTGAATTCCAGAATAAGCTAATGCATTTTTGTGAGTTCATGGAGATGCAGCCATCATATATGTGTGTGTGTGTGTGTTGTGTTTTTTATGCTTACTAAGTAGGATCGGTAAGTTGTGTACAGAAAAGTTTAAAAAATATTTTCATGAAAACAACCACAAAGTCTTCATTCTTTCAAAATTCGCTAAGACAGCAAATCACTGACTGAAATATTGTTACAGAATGTGGATAGTAGATTATGTATTTAATGCACTAAAACTAGTGAATATAAGGGATTTGTATGCATTTATTCAGTTTGAAATTGTGACAAGATGGTGGCCACTTGTGACAGGATTATCACGTAAGGCTGGTTTAGTGTCCAGGATAAGATACGAGGACTAATTTGTTGCTCGGTACTAGCTCAGGTTAGGGTTCGGTAAGAGCTGGATTTTCACCAAAGGTTCACGCAAGGAAGATTAAAGTGATATGTTAATAGGTAAATGACTGGAGGCTGCCGTGGAGTTAACACAATGAATCATTTATTTTGGTAGATGTATACACCAGTCGGTCCTCCGACTGCTTTAATAATAATAATAATAATAATAATAATAATAATAATAATAATAATAATAATAATAATAATAATAATAATAATAATAATAATAATAATAATAATAATAATAATAATAATAATAATAATAATAATAATAATAATAATAATAATAATAATAATAATAATAATAATAATAATAATAATAATTTATTTATTCTGGCAGAGTTAAGGCCATAAGGCCCTCTCTTCCACTCAACCAGCACAGCTTTCTTCAGTTCCAAAGCACAATGTAGGAGATGATCTAGTAATGTGCCCTGTTCGACGTCAGGCTAACGTGTAAGTGCGCCCTATTAGACTGGGCCAACAAGCAAGTGTTTCCTGTTAGACGTAGGGCTAACAAGCAAGTGTGCCCTGTTAAACTGAGGGCCAACAAGAAGTGTTGTGCGATACTCTTCGCGAATAATTTATTTGGTTTATTAGGTATTTTGTGATCCCGCCCACATATATGCTTTGGGCCTCTTTACAAATTAACAAATGTTACAAGTTTCGGGGTTGGTTCCCCTCTTCTATATATCATATTTCCAAACATGCTGGTTTACGTCCATTTTTCATTACTGAGGGATGTCCAAACCCTCTATATATTTTTCTTAGGTTGGCAAAAATAATTATATACATTTTTCCTATAACGGCTTACTAAGTGCCACATTCCGATAAAGACGTCTCCTGCCATGGCAATATCTTTTTATCTTAATTGGTTTTGGAGAGCATCCCATGCTCGTTAACATTGGAAAACCTGTCATTTTGTATCTTATTGTGTAAATGTAATTTGTTAGTTTGGGGATTATGTCCAGTTGACAGTACCTTGGCCGTGTGCAAAGGGACAGTACGAATTCCTTTCCCTATTGTGTTCAGTAACGCGACCGGTGGAAAAAACATGAATAATGCCGGGCTCATACTCAGTAATAACTCTATGATGTTGGTAATTTATTAATATTTTTATAAAAATCGTATACTGTTTTAATTATCAAGTTATTCATGTTTTCATTGTATTACAAATGGTTCCCTGATTATTTTGAATATAAACTCAGTATACTTCGGATTATTATTACTCTTTTATATTTTAGCGTATATTACATTTGAATAAATTCTTTTTTATTATATTAGATACTGGGAAAAAAATTCCTAGACCTAATATCGGTACAAAATATGTTCTAGAATTTGAAATATATGCATAAAAAATCTATTTTCAATGAAATTCACAAGTTTCTTATAAATCGATTCAAGTCATATATTATATATATAGCCTTTGTAATATCGCGTACTTTGGGAAAATTCTATCTCCAGTTCTAATTCCTTTTTTTTCTCGTTATTTTTCATATTTTGTTTAGACCAAAAATCATACATATTTTCAGTTAGCTAATAAATATATTTTTCCGTATTAGCTTGTTCTATTTCTTGAAAGTTAAAGATAGTATTTGTAAGTATCAGATAAAATGTGTTTCATGCTACAGGGAATCAACAGATGAAATTCTTTTTTTGTCATCAGTTTGTCACTGTAAATGGGCAGATATGGGTATATAAAAAAAACTAACAAAACTTTATACAGTGGATTGATGGGAATGTCATCGACGAAAGAAAAATTGTCCTCTGCCAAACCCGGGACAAATATAGAGATTACTAATATTATAAATCTTTATTTTATTGTAAAACTAGCTAATACCCGGTGTGCGCTGCTACTCCTAAATAAATGTTAATGTGTTTTTACCACCAGCCGTACGTTGTTATGCTTGCTCGGGGATCTGCTTATCCCGATCTTCTTATCGTTATTGTGAGCTATCCGAAGAAGATAAATATATGCTGTCGCGGACTTTTTTGTAGAGTTTTTTTGTGATATTCAATTCTTTGTACATTAATTTGGTGTATTTGTTATGGTTTAGGCAGTGTAAGCCATTTAATCGTCAAAATAGGGACTTCATTTCACGTTTTTCTCTATAGGGATGAAGATGTTGAGTATTACAACTCTCTTATAGCCTAATGTTCATCCCCGGAATTTCCTGAACGTTTTTCAAAAAGCCCCATCTCAATCGGATGAACGGTATGGCGGAGCACGCTTGCCTGGGAATCTACTTATCCCGATCTTCTTGGCACCGATGAAAGACAAAAGTGGTTATTGTGAGTTATCCGTAAAAGACAAACATACGCTGTCGCGGACTTTTTTTTGTAGAAGTTTTTGAATATTCAATTCTGTGTACGTTAATTTGGTGTATTTGTTATGGTTTAGGCAGCGTATGCCATTTAAGCGTTAAAATAGGGACTTTATTTAACGTTTTTCACTACAAAGAGTGATTTTTAGGGGTGAAAGGGTTGAGTATCACAACTCTCTTGTAGCCTATGTTCATTCCGGGAATCTCTTGAACATTTTGCAAAAAACACATCAAAATCGGATCAATGGTATGTCCGCGCATAGAATACGAACAAACAAACAAATAAACAAATAAAAATTATTTTTATATATTAGATTATAATATCTATTTAACCCTGCTGTAAATATTTTTGATATATTATAAATTCAATAAAATACTTATAAAATCAAATTTTAATTACCAAATAAATTCAGTGAAAGAATAACTTCATTACATTATATTATCTTCTAATATATAAAAATGAATGTTTGTTTGTTTTTCGTACTTTATGCGCGGCCATACCGTTGATCCGATTGTAATCGGGCTTTTTGCAAAATATTCAGAAGATTCCCGGGAGGCTATAAGAGAGTTGTGATACTCAACTCCTACACCCTTAAAAATCACCCTTTGTAGTGGAAAACGTGAAAAAAGTAGCTCTTTATACGCTTAAATGGCTTACGCTCCCTAAACCATAACAAATACACAAAATGAATGTACACAGAATTTAATATCTCAAAAAACTCTACAAAAATGTCCGCGACAGCGTATCGCTCATTTAATACAACGTCATAATTCAAAACTTTTCGATTTTGAATTATTGGTACTACATGAAAGACAAATCTTAATTCTATATTCAGGACGAACGACATAAGCTATTGTATGCAATGAGTTGGTATAGTAATTTGATATTTATGACAAATATAGGCAAAGGTATATGGATTTCAAAACTTTAAATGCTTCCCTTGAAAAACTATGTTTTTTGAGTTATGACGTTGTTGCAGCAAATGAGCGATATGTTTATCTCCTATGGATAATTCACAATAACCATTTTGTCTTTCATTGGTGCCAAGAAGATCGAGACAAGTACGTAGATTCCTGTGCAAGCATGGTAGCACATGGCGGGTATTATTTTACAGATAACTCACAATAACGAATTTTGTGTTTTAGCTCAATTATGCCAAGACGATCGAGATAAGTAGATTCCCGGGCAACACCGGGTAATCGGAACGGGGAGTCTTAAAATAATTACGATATACATTTATGATTATTTTAAATATTATTTATTCAACTAATCATAAGTACATTAATTTTCGTTTTCAGCTCATTTATGCCAAGAACATCGGGATGAGTAGATTCCCGGACAACGCCGGGTAAACAGCACGGGGTATCTAAAACTAATTACGATATTCATTTTTCCTATCACTTATGTAACTAAACATAAAACACATTAATTTTCGTATTTCAGCTCATTTATGTCAAGAAGATCGGGATAAGTGGATTCCCGGGCAACGCCGGGTAATCAGCACGGGGTATCTAAAAATATAAATTTATAATTATTTTTCCTTTTACTTATTCAACTAAATATAAAAGTTTCATTTTTTAGGCATAGCAGCGCACGACGAGTATTAGCTGGTATATTATAGTATTCTTATTGAATTTATTATATATAAAAATACAGCTACGAATTTATAAATGAAAGAATGGTAAAATTAAGACTGCGTATACAAAGAGGATATATTACAATTATAGGAATATATACCCCAGATGAAGGACCAAATAGAGATGAAGTAATAGAGTTTTACGAAGAACTCCAGAAAGTCGTAAATAAAACAAATAAACATGATTACCTTATTTTAACGGGAGATTTCAATGCACGTATAGGAAATAAACCAATACCAGAAACCACAGGTAAAGATGTTGAAATAACTATAAACAATAATGGAGAACTTTTAATGGGACTTCGTCACCTATAATAGCTTTAAAGTAACGAATACCTTTTTTCCACACTTAGATATTCACAAATATACATGGAGTGCCAGAGGAAGTAGAAGTATAATTGATTATGTAATTATAAATAAAAAACTTTCAAATTTAGTTCATGATACTAGAGTATATAGAGGACCTGATATTAATTCTGATCATTTTTTAGTGATGTCTAAAATAGCTATTCCAACCCGATGGAAGAAATTGCACTATGATAAGATGGAAAATAGTGAAACATTTAAAGTTCACCTATTATAACAAGACTCCATTAAAGAACTATATCAAAAGGGATTAGACCAGTATATTCCAAAAAATCCCATAAGTAGAAATATAAATGAAGAATGGGATGAGATTAAAAGAATAATAACTCAAGCTGCAAAATAATCTTTAAGAATGAGAAAGAAATCATATTATAAAAAACTAAACATTTGGAATGAGGACTTAGAACATCTAATAAATGAAAAGAAAACGGCGTATCTAAATTATCTTAACAGGAAAACAAATGAATCATTAATTGAATACAAAAGAAAAAGCGCAATAGTTCGTACAGAAGTTAGAAAAACCAAAAGAACAATGTGGGATAAATACAGGGCTTCCAATATAAAACCGCACACGCCTCACGGGGTTTCACCCGTCAGGCTGCGCTCTCTCTCCTCGTCCGCATTTCACTCTGCCAGCCGCAGAGTGTCCGGTTTTATACTGGAAACCCTATATATAAGTGATATAGAACACGATGTACATGGAAAACAAGAAAAGGCATACAAAATTATGAAACATTAAAATAATGAAACAAGAGATACACTTAAATTAAATAACATTTCAGAAGAAAAATGGATAGAATACTATCAAGAATTATGGACAGAAAAAAATCAGAAGAAAATGAAGAAATAATACAAGCAGATGAACACTTAGATTTAATAACCATAGAGGAATTAACAACTTCTATTGATCATTTCCATAACAAAAGACAACCGGGTATCAATAATATGAACATAGAAATAATTAAATATGCACCATTTTCTCTAAAGGTTCGTCTTCTAGATTTTATAAATATATGTTGGAAATTTGGATATATACCCGAAGAATGGAAAATCGCCAAAATATACCCTAGAATACTTTTTTGTGTAATTGTTCTTGGATGTGATGTATCTTCCTTATTATTTTATTTGAAATTAAGTTTTATTTCATTTTTATTTATTTGAGTTCGTGATATAAAAAAGGAAACAGACAAGATTGTTCTAATTATAGAGGAATAAGTATATTGAATAGTGCTATAAAAGTTATGCCCATATTCTAAAAAATCGCTTAAACATAATTATAGGAAATATAATATTGGATGTTCAAAATGGATTCAGAAAGGGAAGGTCCTGTTCCGACTGTATATTCACAATGACTCAATTATTTGAAAAGCATATAGAATTTAACATCCCAACATATATTGGATTTATAGACTATGAAAAAGCTTTTGATATGGTAAATTGAAATAAATTAAGGGATATAATGACAAATAAAAGTATTCCACATCATTTGATTATGGCTATACAAAATTTATATGTAAATAATAACATTGTAATAGACAGGGGTTTTAAATCTAAACGTAAAAAAAATGGTAACAATAAATCGTGGTGTCAGGCAAGGGTGTCCTTCTCGTTTTAATTTATATATAGATGAAGTTATGTTAAAGTGGCAGATTAATTTAAATAAACATTTTTAAATAAATAAAACTGTTGGATACAATATTATTTGCTGATGATAAAGTAGTGATTTCCAGTTGAGATGATGATCTACAAAGAGCTATTTTTAATTTGGAAAAATAAGTGTCAATTACAATTTAAACATTTCAAAGACTAAAACTAAAATTTTAACATTTAAAGGACATGATACCTTAAGAGGAAAAATAGTAATTGGTAATAAAATTTTAGAGCAGGTGAACAGTTTTAAATATCTAGGTTTCAATTTATCATATGTTAAAATTGAAGATATTAATGACAAAATAAATAATTTTATCTAATGTTTGGCACTATTAAAAGAACCCTTAAAACACAAGAAAAGAAACAAAAATTAAAAGTTTATAAAGTAATGGCTGTTCCTGTATTGATGTATGGATCAAAATGTTGGACGATCACTAAAAGACAAGAGCCAAGAATGGAAGCAGCTGAGATGCGATTTTTAAGAAATATAGCAGGATATACTCTGCTGGATAAGAAAAGAAATGAAGATATAAGAAAGGAACTAAATATTTTCAAACTTACAGACCGATTAATTAAATATAGGAATGACTGGAAAGAACATATTGATAGAATGCCAGAAGGAAGATTTCCAAAATGATTGCTAAATTATAAACCGCACGGAAGGAGAAATGTTGGTCGCCCACATAGAAGGTGGTCTGAACAATTTTAACAATTCTAGCTCTCATGAAACCGGAATGAGCCAACAGGCTTCATCCCTGGAAGATGATGATGATGATAAAAATATAGAAGGGTTAAATTTATATTATAATTTACAATAAAATACAGATTTATAATAATACTAAACTCTATGTTTGTCCCGGATTTGGCAGAGGACAAATTTTCCTTCCGTCGATAATAATATGCCATTCCCATCAATCCACTGTTTAAGCAAATTAGTATTGTTAGCTGTTTCTTTCCATATACCTATATCTGCCCACTTACAGTGGCAAAATGATGACAAGAAAGAACTTCATATGCATCATTTTATTGGATACTTACTGCAATACTACTATCTTTAACTTTCAAGGAATAAACGAGCTAATGTAGAAAATATGCCCTCAATTATTAGGTACCTGAGAATATGTAATTTATATATGATTTTTTGTCTAAACAAAGTATGAAAAATAGCTAAAATAATTAGAGCTGGATATAGAATTTACCTGAAGTACGCAATATTATATATACTGTCTCATAAGTAATTTCTTATTTAACAAAATATTATTTCATTGTTTTCTGATAAGAAATTATTATACTACTCTTTCAAAGTAAATATAATTAGATTCATCAGCAATCTTTCAGCGAGGTTTATTATTTCCGGGACGGTACCAGTCTCTGGTTTTTGTTGCGAAGAATTCTTTGACACCCACTTCCACATCGTCAATGTTTTCGAAATTTCACGCAAGAAATGGGCCATGGTTCAAAACAGACGATAATCTGAAGGAGCATGTCCAAGCCTACATGTTGGTGTGAAAACAGTTCGATTCTTCCGAATTCCTGAATTTTGTCACGATTGTTTGTGCAGGATGGGATCCCATAGGACAGGTACATTTAAATGGAACAAAACGTATTATATGATTATGAAGAACTGGTAGAATAAAGTTTATAGTAGGGGAAAATGGGAGTAACCCCGAAAATAACCACCCTGCCCCGATTCGTCCACGACGAATCCCACATCAACGACCGAGACGCGACATCCAATGTCGACCGTCAAAAAGGAGGGAGCCTTTACCTCAGACCCAGAAATGGAAGACGAGTATCTAACTGCTTGCGTTAAGGAGCAGTCTTTTGTTCGATCTAACTATTATCGGTTATCAGTCAGTGCTGCAATTGTTCTTCCTTTCACAACATAAGAAAAATCAGGATAGTAGATTTTAGAATTTGAACTCGGGACTTTCAGAATAAGTCTCAAAACCATCGCCTGATCTGTTTCGGTTCGGAAGTCTTGTTGATGTATAGAATTTATTTAGGAAAATATGGAAATATGACACATAATTTGTAATGTACAATTTGATAAATAGGTAATGTTATTTTTAAGCTTGGATGTAGAGTTTTGGTGACCCCTGAAGTTTCAGAACATTTAAGATTGTTCAGATTGCAGCCACGGCGCCAGGGATATTAAAACGAGAGCGTTTATTTGAGCTCGATTAAAAAGAACATGAACCCCACCCCTAGTTCTCTCTCAAGTCCTTTTCAGAGATGCAATCTTACCAAGTTTAAATATTAAATTCCTTTTCAGACCTTATTAAGTGTATTCAACTTATTCAATCTACGTTATAGCATTAGAAACTGTATAACTAATTGAACACATAATATTCTGTGCTCCCTGAATAATTATTAAAGAATATTCCAATGTTCGTTTTTTTTAATAACCCGCAAGTTAATTATTTATAAAGTAACTAATATCCAAGGCTCAAAACGAATCGGTTATATTAAAAGGAGTCGAATTTTCAGCTTAATATAGACTTGTACGTGTATAAAAAACTATAATAATTTTGAAGTGTTAGTCTTAATTACAAACTGGGAATGAGATTCAGAAATAAATTCAACATATCTCCATTCTGGAAATTATTTGAGGGAGGTAAATTATATAGGGGATACTGAAAAAAATAGCTCTGGATAGGGAAGAATGGAGAGATTATATACACACGGGTATGAACATACGGATTCCACAACGCCAGTGGTTAGTTAATTTTAAAATGTATTAATGTGGGCATCTGCCGCGGTGGACTAGTGGTTATGCTCCTTGCCTCTGTTCCCGAGGGTCGCGGGTTCAAACCCGGCCGGGGTCGATGGATTTTTTAGGATGGAAAAATCCAAGGAGCAAGTCCTTCGGGAGGGACTTTAAGCCGTGGGTCCCGAGTCTGAAGATTTTCAGGCTCGTAAAATATACTTAAGCCTGAATGAAAAGGTCTCTAAGCAAAATTTACCGAATTTTCCCGTCCTAGTACTACCTTGGTTTCCTAGATGTCAGTATGAGGCGGAACCCTGACCACGGACCACTCAAATGGCATCTATACGAAAACAAGTGTAACTAAATTAGTATGGTTCAAATTCTTCCCTGTAGCGGGAGAGCGCCTAAATATCTGTTAAGGGAAACATGGGGTTACAAGACAAGATTAATGTGGGCATGACATGAACTTGCAACAGTTCTGAATTTCTAATAATATATCGTACATTTGTGTAGTGGTTAAGGCAGTACGCTACAAACCGGAAGGTCGAGGGTTCGAGTCCCAATGGGGTCAACATTTTTAAACTGTCACAAACCTTCTGGTGGCACCATGGTCCTGGGATCGACCCTGCCTCTAACGGAAATGAGAACCAGACTCTTGTTCTTGTCACGCAGGGCTGACAGCCCGGCTGATATCAAGTGCCGATTCTCTAGAAAAAGTGGGAGCCTTAACCTCGTACTACCCCTGGGGTCTCCTGTGTCCTGTAGTGGGATCACTTTACTTTACAGTTATATCTCCAAACTCCAGTATAGTAAATTTGATGGCAAAACAGTTGTAGTTACAAAAAAATCCTAGTCACATCTTAAAACTGTACAGAAATCGGATTATTTAATGGGAGACATGTCTCTGCCAATGGTAAAAGTTCCCACATTTGCAGATTTCTACCGATATATCTCTATCGTTTCAAATTTAATCATAACCATTCTAATATATATACATCTATTTTTTTTATTAGCCTGGTGGAGTTAAGGCCATGTAGCCTTCTCTTCCACTGATCAGGACAAACATATGTTACGTTAGAATAAAGCAACCACAATTAACTTTAATATTAAAACCTACATGAAAACCTGACCATTAATGTAATATCTATATGAGTAAGATAATAATGTTACTTAAAATTGAAATTAAAAATAAAACTAATAATAAAATGTACACAAGCAAGACAAGCTAAATTGTTCTGTAGATAGTCCTTATCTAATTTACATGAACAAATATATATAATAAATTAACTTTTCGGTTATCAGTAGGGCTCGGATTTTATATAATATCAAATTAAGAAATGTGTACATAAATATGTAACCAAATATTGTGAAATATGTAAATAAATATGTAATAAAGCAATTATATGTAAAATCCAAAATGTTATTTCTTTGCTATAAAAAATAAGTCCACATAGTCAAATCTCTATGTTAATTTTTAATCAATTCACTTCTATACAAAGTACACTACTGAAGTACAAGTGTCAACCATTCAAGCATTTAAGCCACATTGGATCGGTGCCCACAATTAATTATAATATACTTTTCCAAATGTTCTGTTGTCACGCAGTCTTCTGTCTGACAATATGTATTTGTAAATTGAAAAAGATCGTTCAACTTCGCAAGAAATCAACGGTGCATATTTATAGAGAGGGATTGTGCTAGGAATAATATTCTCAGGGGGTTCTACATTTTCACCATTAAATAAGCGAGAAACAGTGACAAAAGAGTTGGGTATCCAGGGTTCTTGTTTAGCACAGACTGCAGTTTAATGGAAACTACACCACCCACTTGGCCTGGTACAATATTGATCTTTTCAACTGCATCTTCCATTATTTCCACAGCTTCTTGGAGTGGCATATCTGAAGTTTCTAGTTTCTTGATACTGTTGGGAAGCCAGAGCTGAAGTGACTTGCGATGTATGAAACTGAACTGAGCACTTTAGGAATGTTGAATGCTAACAAGGATTCACTCACACACACACTGCAGGATCAGAAGAAAAGTTCTCAATCACTGATTTCACAGCTTCGAAGTGCTTACTGTAGAAAATTACAGCTTCGATCCATGTTGCGCACCTTGTTATCACTGGCTCTGGAGACAGAGGGAAATCAGGTAGCTGCTCCTTGTATCGTTGTACACGATAAGGACATTTTAAGAAAACCTTCATTGCTGATATCACTGTATTTACTTCTGGGAATTCATGTCTAACTGTATCTGCCTATCGTTGCAATGCATGAGTCGTACATGTAACATGCACTAAGTTTGGATAAAATACAGTAAGCGATTTCCCCGATTTTAACATGTATGGAGCTGTATCTGTGTACATCAGTAGGACCCTCTCTTCTTTTACGTCATCTAGCCATAGTACCTTAAGTCTATCATTAATGATTCTAGCAATTGTTGAACTATTTGTTCATCCAAAGGTTTACAATAAATTAAGTAGGGTTTTAATGCAGCTTCAGAGTCCATCTTGCCCACAATTAGATTAGCGATAAAACGGCCTGCAGCATCCGTCGTCTCATCAGCAGAAATCCATATAGGTGAGTTGCCTATGTAAATCCTGATTTTTTCTAATATGTCAACATAACAAGAATCCAAGTAATTCTTAATGAAAGTGGACTCGTCGGGAATGTTGCGGTTGTAGTATTTTTGTAAGAAATGTTTAAATTCAGGTTCCTTAAGTTTGTTCCAGTTTATGTTCCCTGCAACCAACGCCATACACAATTCTTTGTAAAATTCACTATTAGATGATGTAGGCTGTCCCTGCAACTGTGTAAGTAGTACCTGTTTCTTTGAAGTAACTCGTTGTTTATTTTTAATATGCAGATTGCTTCGTAAATGTTGTTCAATTTGAGATTTAATCGTACACCCAATACGTTTATCACAAGTTTGGCAGAGGACTGTTTTACTATAAGTGATTAAAGCACTGTCTACAGAAATCCACGTTTTTAGCTTTGAAGACAACGAAGACGCAACCCGTGTCATGGTTAAATGAAATGCAAGTGACTGTTATAAATTCTGAAACGTTTGAGAACAAGGAAGAAAAAATGTTTAAAACAAGTAATTGTTGTCGTACAATTTTTGAACTCGTACAATTTAGCTTTAAATGCAACGGAAATGTATAAGATTGACGACAATGCACGAGAAGCACAATTATTAAAAAATTGCAATTGTTTTTCCTTTCCTGATCTGTAACGAAAATTAATGGGATTGGCGAAAATTTATAATTCCGCAAAAAATATTAAAACATGTAAAATTATGTACTATGGTGTGAAATGTGTATTATAGCTCGAATTATGTAAAAATATGGAATTTAAAACTTTGGAATAAGGGTATTTTCAGTTTAATTCGTCGACATTTTAGCTCTTTTTTTATAACTACATACACAGCAACAGAATATGTAATTACATAAAATCTGGGCTCTAGTTATCAATATTTAAAATACCAACTTAAAATATTTGTCAATCTTAATACTATTTTTATAAATTAAATTAAATTATTATTAATTATTAATATAATACTATCTTGGCTTACCTACTTTCATCATTTATGGACACAAAAGGATGATTTATTACAAATTCCAATCTCTAATAACACTGCTTTGGAACAAATTTCTATGGATGAATTAACTGATGTTGTTAAATAATTAAAAAGTAACAAAGGTCCCGGAGATCACATTAATCAAGAATTATTTAAATTTTCAACAAAAAATTTTTTAGACAGATTTCTTATTCTCCTTAATATGATATGGGAAGGACAAGAACCACCACAAAGCTGGAACAAATCCATTGTAATACCAATCTTCAAAAAAGGAAGTCGCCAAATCAAAGATAACTATCGTGGAATTAGCTTGTTGAACTCTGGATATAAAATTTATGCTAATATAGTTAAGAATAAATTGAGGAAAATTTATGAAAATATAATTGGAGAAGAGCAGAATGGATTCAGAAAGGGTAGATCTTGTACAGATGGATTCTTTACTCTAAAACTACTATTAGAAAAGCACAAGGAATTCAATATAGAAACTCATATCGCCTTCGTTGACTTCATAAAGGCTTTTGACAAAGTAGACAGAAATATATTACTACAAATTTTAGCTGATGATAACGTTCCACAACAATATATTACTAATATCTTCAACATCTATAAAGATAATGAAATCTCTGTTAAACAAGATGGCAAATTATCTTCTTGGGAAAAGATCAACACTGGAGTAAGACAAGGATGTGGACTTTCACCGGTGCTTTTCATTATATACATGAATAAATTAATAAATGAATGGAGGAAAACACAACGAGGATATATACCCATCAATAGGAACCTCAAACTCGATGCTATTCTTTTTGCAGACGATATAGCTCTTCTGCACTTTCCGAAAATGATTTGCAACGATCAATTTATAATTTACAAAAAATAGGTGCCAAATTTAATATGGAAATATCAATTAACAAAACTAAAATTATGGCATTTCATGGGAAGGACCCCATAAAAAGTAAAATCTGTCTCCAGAATAAAATTTTAGAGAGATCTAATCAATTTAAATATCTTGGATATTATCTCTCTATCTGGGATGAAAAGGATATCCCTGAAAAAGTTACTAGTTATAATAAAAGTTTAGGAATTATTAATCAAGTTATGAAACCATCCCTTGTACAAAAAAACACCAGATTACGTTTATATAACACTTTGGCTAGACCAGTGTTGACCTATGGTAGTGAAGCATGGACACTAAGAAAACAACATGAAAGCAGAATAACGGCTTGTGAAATGAGATTCATGCGCAGAACAGCGGGTTACACCAGATGGGATCGGAAAAGGAACACCGATATCTTAAAAGAATTGAAGACTACGCCAATTTTGGAATATATTAAACAGTACCAACTAAATTGGAAACACCATCTTGAAAGAATGAGTTCAAATCGGATCCCCAAAGCTGTTTATAATTATATACCAAGAGGACGAAGATCTCTGGGCCGTCCTATGAAACGCTGGAGGGAAAATGTTCTATAGGATCGTAATAGGCCTTGGCCTAATACTTGGAAGGAAGAAGAAGAAAGAAGATACTATCGGCGAGGTATACAAGTTAGTCTGTTGTTAAATAATTTTTAGTTTGTTTTTTAACGTTGTTATAGTTTGACAGTCTCTGACATAGGGCGGAAGAGAATTCCAAGTTCTGGCTTGCAAGTGAAACTATAAAAGATAGCAATTCTTTTTATAGTAAATTGATATATTTTCTTTATCTGGACGCACTATTACTGTATAAGATGGGATACGTTCTTACAATAGGCTGTTTTTAATTAGAAAACAAAGTTATAACCGGACATCTGCAGAGAAATAAGCATAAATACACTAGTAGTTGAATGCAGGCTTTCACGGCCGGTAATCATAATGTTGAGTGATTCCGGGTTATGTGGCCGTGGTCCATAGTTGGTGTTGATACCAGACGTTTCGCCCTCAACTGCGGAGGGCATCTTCAGTGGCGAGTGCTTCTAGGCGTGTTTCCTGGTCGGAAGATCTACTTAGAGTGAGCGCTGCGGACGTAGAGGACGTTGTATTAGTGGTGGGTGCAGGGTGAGTGGGCGTGGCTCTTGCTGATTGACTAATGGTCGTCTCCTTGTTGTCACTGGTGTTAATGCATTTATTTTCTAGTGTATGAAACCAGGCCTTAGACAGTTTGATACCTTCCTCTTTTCTGTTAATATTTCCCTTATGCTTGTATATTTCTATAGCCTCTCGGTATAGTCTAGGGAAATAGTAGGAAGTTGTGGCTAAAACTTGTGTATCGTCGAATAGAATCTGGTGTCCATTCATAATGGCATGTTCTGCTACAGCTGATTTATCCATTTCTCCTTGTCTGCAGTTTCTTTTATGTTCTGATAAACGGGTGGCTATACTTCTTTTCGTGGTCCCTATATATGATTTACCACACGAACAAGGAAGTCGATATACGCCGCAAGTGGAGAGAGGTGGCCGAGGATCCTTAGCTGAGCGAAGGCAGTCTTCTATTTTTCTTGTAGGTCTGTAAACTGTTATGTTGTATTTTCGTAGGAGTTTTCCGATACGATCTGTGACTCTTTGTATATATGGTAAATAGGCTATGCTGGTTGAGGGTGTGTTATCCATTCTGACGTGCTGTCTTCGTGGATGTATGGTTTGTCTTATTTCCTTGGATGTGTAGCCATTTTTCTGGAAACAATTGAACAGATGGTGTTGTTCTTGTTTAAGGTGTTGTGGTTGGCATAACTTAGTCGCTCTGTCGAACAGTGTCTTAATGACACCTCGCTTTTGTCTTGGATGGTGGTTAGAGTCTTTGTGCAGATATCGGTGTGTGTGTGTAGGTTTTCTGTAAACTGTATGTTGAATTTCCCCATTGCCAGTCCTTATTATTTGAACATCCAGGAAAGGAAGTCTTCCATTATCTTCTTTTTCCATTGTGAACTGTATTTTGTTGTGTCTGCTGTTAAGGTGTTGAAGGAAACGTTCCAATTCTTCACTGCCATGTCTCCATACTACGAATGTGCCATCAACATAGCGAAACCAATGTTCTGGAGACTTGGGAGCTGTTTTTAGTGCTTCTTCTTCGAATTTCTCCATGAAAAAATTCGCTACTACTGGGCTTAGAGGACTGCCCATGGCTACTCCGTCGGTCTGTTCATAGTAGCTGTTGTTCCATTGGAAGTAAGTAGTAATTAGTACATGCCTGAATAAATTGGATATTTCTTCTGTGAAAATCTGTCTAATGTAGTCCATGGTCTCATTTACCGGCACCATGGTGAAAAGGGAAACCACATCGAAGCTAACCAGTATATCTTGAGATGTTACGTTTATATTCCGTAGTCTCTCAATGAAATGTGTCGAGTCTCTGATGTAGACTCTGATGTAGACTCGACACATTTCATTGAGAGACTACGGAATATAAACGTAACATCTCAAGATATACTGGTTAGCTTCGATGTGGTTTCCCTTTTCACCATGGTGCCGGTAAATGAGACCATGGACTACATTAGACAGATTTTCACAGAAGAAATATCCAATTTATTCAGGCATGTACTAATTACTACTTACTTCCAATGGAACAACAGCTACTATGAACAGACCGACGGAGTAGCCATGGGCAGTCCTCTAAGCCCAGTAGTAGCGAATTTTTTCATGGAGAAATTCGAAGAAGAAGCACTAAAAACAGCTCCCAAGTCTCCAGAACATTGGTTTCGCTATGTTGATGGCACATTCGTAGTATGGAGACATGGCAGTGAAGAATTGGAACGTTTCCTTCAACACCTTAACAGCAGACACAACAAAATACAGTTCACAATGGAAAAAGAAGATAATGGAAGACTTCCTTTCCTGGATGTTCAAATAATAAGGACTGGCAATGGGGAAATTCAACATACAGTTTACAGAAAACCTACACACACACACCGATATCTGCACAAAGACTCTAACCACCATCCAAGACAAAAGCGAGGTGTCATTAAGACACAGTTCGACAGAGCGACTAAGTTATGCCAACCACAACACCTTAAACAAGAACAACACCATCTGTTCAATTGTTTCCAGAAAAATGGCTACACATCCAAGGAAATAAGACAAACCATACATCCACGAAGACAGCACGTCAGAATGGATAACACACCCTCAACCAGCATAGCCTATTTACCATATATACAAAGAGTCACAGATCGTATCGGAAAACTCCTACGAAAATACAACATAACAGTTTACAGACCTACAAGAAAAATAGAAGACTGCCTTCGCTCAGCTAAGGATCCTCGGCCACCTCTCTCCACTTGCGGCGTATATCGACTTCCTTGTTCGTGTGGTAAATCATATATAGGGACCACGAAAAGAAGTATAGCCACCCGTTTATCAGAACATAAAAGAAACTGCAGACAAGGAGAAATGGATAAATCAGGGCTGTAGTCAGAACATTCCATTATGAAATGGCCACCAGATTCTATCATGCGACGATACACAAGTTTTAGCCACAACTTCCTACTATTTCCCTAGACTATACCGAGAGGCTATAGAAATATACAAGCATAAGGGAAATATTAACAGAAAAGAGGAAGGTATCAAACTGTCTAAGGCCTGGTTTCATACACTAGAAAATAAATGCATTAACACCAGTGACAACAAGGAGACGACCATTAGTCAATCAGCAAGAGCCACGCCCACTCACCCTGCACCCACCACTAATACAACGTCCTCTACGTCCGCAGCGCTCACTCTAAGTAGATCTTCCGACCAGGAAACACGCCTAGAAGCACTCGCCACTGAAGATGCCCTCCGCAGTTGAGGGCGAAACGTCTGGTATCAACACCAACTATGGACCACGGCCACATAACCCGGAATCACTCAACATTATAAATACACTAGCTTTGTAAGTTACTCAAGTAAGGGATGTCCCTTGCCTCACGTGGAGATGTCCGGGTATAGAGAGACATTATTATTATTATTATTATTATTATTATTATTATTATTATTATTATTATATTATTATTAAAATAAATTAATATCGCTGTAGATAATTTAGCTTTGTTAAAATTTGTCCGTATTTTTGAACACAGAAGCTACTGAAATTAAATATCTGAGAAGTTCAGCTGGCTACAAACTTCTAGACAAAAGAAGAAACGAAGATATTAGAAATGAGCTAAATATTTTTAAAGTTTTAGATAAAATAAAACGATCTAAAAACCGGAAATAACATGTCCAAAGAATGAAAGATGAACGCATACCAAAAATTATATTTAATTACGAACCAACATGAGACAGGAATGATCGTAGACCGAAAAAGAGAAGGATTCATCTTTTTGAATTAGAATCTATGAGACTGGAAGAAGCCACATGGGTTTAATCCGTGAATGCTGAAGATGGTTGTTTGGACATTGTTTATTTATTTAACAAACTTATCCAAATAGGGTGTGCAAAAAATTACCAAGTATACTTGGCATTAGAGTAGGAAAATAATAAAAACATTAGATCATATAGAGACAATACATCCTTGTTTTGAGTTAATATAATAGGCATAGAACAGGATGGAACTAGAATGTATGTAAAATAGTAATTCTGAACGAAGGGGATATATGGTAAACTGATATATCGTTTTCTAAGAGAAATAAGAACAATTGTTTGCAAGAAAAGTGCCATACAGAGAGAACAGTAATTAGTTAGGGAACAAGTGCATTAGTTTGAAGGTGTTAAGCTGCTATGTTATTCCTCTCACAGTGCTGGAATCCATTTTCTGTAACACTGTGACATGTGTTAATCGCTTTGATCCCTCACTGTGTACAGACCATTGTCAGCAAACTTAATACGTCATCAACTGTCTCTTCTATCGCTTTATAAACTTACCCTTCATTAACTGTGGGAATGTTACCTCACACAAACAACAATTCATATTTTACGGCGTTTGTAGCCTAGATGTAACGGCTACAATGATCGTCTCTAGTTCCGTGTTTCGTGGATTCAAATTCAACAGGGGCAATTTATTATTTTTCATAGTTTAAAGAAAAATTATCGTATGAAATTACTTTTTTTCATATTTGATGTACCATTCTAGTATTTCACACATTAGGGAGGCATGTATTAATACGAAAATATTAACATCGTCACTCCAGAATTAGGCAATTGCCCGTTCCGACTTCATAATGCATCAGCCCAACGTTTTCGAAGTCTTCCAACACCATGTCTTTCTCTTGCTTGATAATTTCTTGCTAACAATGAATCTCTCTCCTTACTCATTCTATTCATGTGATCAGTCCACTTTTGTTTATAATTCGTGACTTTATCCAATAAAGGCTACACTTTTAATACTTCTATTATATTCTCATTTCTAATTATATTAAGTTTTGTACATCCTTTAACTTGTCTCAGGAACCTCATCTCCGCCGTCAGTTTTCTGTTTTTTCGTTGGAGCCCAAGTTTCACATCCATACAATATTGGGAATTGGGCCAAAACTTTATACATTTTATTTGTTTGTTTCTTTTTAAAATTTAATTTTGAATGTTCTCTGTATTATTCCACATACCGTCTGAAATATATTCATTTTGGAATCATTATTTCTCTCCGTATTGAAGCTAATATCAAAGCCCAAATAGAGAAGAAATCAAACAGCAAATTAATACTAATACATTTCATGGTAAAATTCCGTTGATGTATTAGAGTGTATATATATATATATATATATATATATATATATATATATATATATATAATTGTGTACCTTTTACGGCATCCTCAAATGTTAAAATTATTAAAACATTGTAAGCCTTTCGAGACCAGTCCCATCTCAGCAGAAGAAATCAATTAGGAAATTAATACTAATACATTTTATTGAGGTGTTAGTCAGTGTATATGATGGGATTTCGGTCAGAAATTTATGTTTTAGTTATTGTGGATATTGAAGAAACCTCTTCAGGAATTACGCGATTAAGACTTTATTTACAAGATGCTAATAAATTAAAAACTTGTAATTTTAGGTAGGTATTTAAATAACAAAGTTCTAAAATATGGTTGAAGTTAACTGTGGTGAAATTGGGTCTACATATCTTATATTGTGTGTAGCCAAGTGAACGCATAGAAGTTACAGTGGTGTAGGCCTAAGTAATTTTGATCAGCAGTAAAATTATAATCATACAGTGCATTGTACAGATTCAATTGAAACCTCTATGTTTAATTTAGATTCAGGTAACATATCTAAAATTACAACATTCATCATTTTGGTTTCCGAACTTATTACTATAAATATGACATAAAAAGAAAAATAAACGTTTGAACCGGGATTTGAACCCGAGACCTCTAGCTTTATATGTTAGTGACATAACCACAAGTACACTCACACTCCTAGCACAACCGTTATTTTTCCTTCCTTAGATATGATTCTCAATCATGAGAGGCGTGTGTGTGTATATATATATATATATATATATATATATATATATATATGTATACATACACATACATACACACTGGATCACACTAGAAGTCCCGGCCACGCGTTGCTGTGGCTAAGGTATACGTTAAATTATACTGTAGTAAACTAAGTGAAATTATTACTTAACGAATAAAGACGGAAACGTTATAACCGGTATAAAATTTATTATTATCAATATGTTGAAAATAAAATAAACACTGAACACACTTAAATTATGAAATAATCAATATTTGTAATTCAATTGAAATTCGCGGTTACAACAAAAAGCACAGCCACCTGGATCTCTCTTTGTTAAATAATAAACCAATTACCTTACCAAATTACCTTACGCCGCCATCTGTTAGAATCGTACGGAACTCACAGATAATTATAACTCTTTGTTAAATAATAAACAAATAATTTGCAATAAAAAATAATGCGACCATAACTTTACTTATAAACTACCCTATGTCTCAAGTTGGATCAAACCGCACACAGTGTGCAAAATTTTATTAAAATCGGTTCAGTAGTTTAGGATTCCATCGCGGACAAACAACACGATATTTTTATATATTAAGATATATATATATATATATATATATCTTAATATATAAAAAATATATAGCGTTATATTAATTTCTGGGAAAGAAAGAAAATACGACTGTACTTGTAAACAATATGTGTTCTTGTGTGTGTGTACACCCCATACATCCAGCGGTGGGGACACGGGTACTGACTAGCGGATTTTCTTAACCAGATTATTTTAGTTACGCTTATTTCACTACATATGCAAACGAGTCACACGTGGTTACCACATCGCCTCAATGAAACATCTAGTAGAAAACTAATGTATTAGTTAGATGGATGAAGGTCGGTTAAAGTTCGCAAAGAGGCATTTTTATTTTTATTCAGGCTTGTGGTTCTTTTACAAGCCTGAACATTTTGGGACCCATGGCTTAAAGTCCCTCCCGGAGGACTTGTCGCTTGGATTTTTCCATCCTAAAAATTAATTGATTCTCGGGACTAAATGCAAGGAACATGATCGCGGCCGACTTTTTGTGTAAAATAACCGATTTAATTCTGATAATGAAATTATGAATATGGTGAAATGGGTCTCGGTAGTAACATTTAAACCCAGATTTTGTCTTGACCTAGTATTACAGGTAAAAAGGATCTCAGTCATATTTGCCTAACCTGGATTTCAACTCAGGATCTCCTGAATGTGATTCTAGAACACTACCACCTTATCCAACTCGCTCGGTTATCAACGTTTAATAGACAATGTTAGATAAAGTTTAGAAGTAGAAAATATTAATAAAATATACTTTTTTTGCTATTTCAGATTCCACCGCTGTGATCTCGGGGTAGCGTGCTGCCTTGTCTCGCAGCGGGCCCGGGTTCGATCCCCGGTCGGGACAGTTTTTCTGAGTGAGGTTTTTATCGGGGTTTTTCCTCACCTGTAAGACAAATGTCAGGAAAACTATAAGACCCAAACGGTCCCCGAAATCATATGCCCACCGCAATCATCATCATTCATAATCATCTTAGGTAAGCTTAGGATTAGGGACTCTCCTGGCGCACCATTATCATCATCACCCATCATATCATCGGGGCAACGTAACCCCGCCTTCCAGGCGCCCCAACCTCAGAAGTGAGTTACAAGTACGCCATGCCAGGAGAGAAACCAGGAATGTCGAAAGACAAACCTGGGGAATTTGGGAAGAAAAAAAAGATTCAGTTCTTGATATAATGGATTCTAGAGCTGTCTTTAAAACAACTAAGCCATTACTTGTAATGAAATTTAGCCGTTATAAATTATACAATTTTTAATATCGGGCTAAAATTGCCAATTAGAGTGGAAATATATCTGGTCATGTGTTCATTTGCTATTTGAGGAATTACAATAATTTAACTGGAATTACATTGATGTACACGAGTTCAGGGGGTCGGCAACCCATGCTCTTTGAGCATGCCATTGTAGTTTGTTTCTTTACAAATACCCAAATAATATCTAATTTTGTGTTTGTGAAGTTTTTTAAACGGCGATGTTGAATATCAGGCTACAACATTTATTCGGCAATTGGGCTGAATCACCACTACTACTACTAGTTTTTATTAAACGGATATGTTTGGATTTTTGCCCTAAATAAAAATTTTACCAGTGATTTTCCAACTTTAAAAATTGGAAATTTATATTAATATAGGCCTACGTATATATTAGCCCAACAAAAGTCTGTCACGAAGGAACTGAGTAAACTAATTTCATTCTTCAGCAAGACCAATTTACGGTCCGAGTTCGATAGTTTACGAAATTAATATATTATTTTTTATATTAAAACGTATATACCAACTACCAAGTTTTATTACGAGGAAACAGAAAATTGCGCCCGGTAGAACGTTGAGAATATTCCACTAAAAATCTATGTATCTAACTAACTCACTGACACCATTGAAACCATAGTTTCATGGCCGCGCGGACATAGGCTCTTCATACATCCCTATCCTGAAATAATGTTTTCCAATAATCCCCTGTATAATCTACTTTTCTCAAATTATGGTTATTATGCCATCTCATTCTTGGTCTACCAACTGGCGTATTCCCTCTGGTTTTCCTATAAGAAGCTTCCATGCACGTATTTCATTCCCCATTCGTGCCCACGCAGCCTACGAGACTTAACTGTTCTTAATCCCCACTATTAATAGTTTATTTTGCTGATTATCGAATTTGATATTACATTTCTTATTCAAATGTTACATGCTAGTTTGGTTGCGATAATATGAACATGGCGGCCGCTAGAGCGATTTTTAAATTTCGGTTTTCAGTTATCATATTTTGCTGATTTTTGTAAAATAACTTTTTAGTTTTGTTTCAATAGCATATTTCATTACGAAAAATAAAACAAAATTAAGTATAAGAGTGTATTTTTAAATTTTTGGTCTCCTCCTAATGGTCCGATTTTATTGGCTACTCGACTCCTGCTACGAGTATTAACTGATTGCTATATGCCGAATTGGTACCGAAAGAAAGAGGCGCTAAAGTGTTAATATATATATATATATATATATATATATATATATATATATATACACATATATTAACGCTTTAGCGCCTCTTTCTTTCGGTACCAACTCGGCAATATATATATGTTATAATTAAATGTTTAACATTGAGCAATGCAGTCCCGTCCGTCAGGCATTTATTTTTCTTATCATATATATATATATATATATATATATATATATATAAACGCTTTAGCGCCTCTTTCTTTCGGTACCAACTCGGCAATATATATCATCATCATCATCATAGTACATTCACGAATTTAGGCCATTTGTTGACCTGTTTCGGCCTCAAGAGAAACACCATCCAGAAGTCTTTTGAGTGGACGTCCTGGTCTTCTTCTTCCTGCAGGTTGATATCTTAACATTTGTTTGGGTATTCTGTGATCTTCCATTCGATGAACATGTTGCATCCATCTTGACTTATAATCAGAAATTTTGTTTTCTAAAGATTCCATGTGTAATTCTTCTAAGATGTCTTCATTTTTTTGTGATCTAGTAGTGTGTATCCTGCAGTCATCCGAAGATATCTCATTTCAGCAGATCTAAGTCTCTGTATATCCTTCTGTTTCAACGTCCATACTTCGCTACCATACAAAAGAGTTGGAAGAGCCAGTGTTTTATACACTTTCAGTCTTGAATGCTTTTGGACTAACTGTGGCTTGAAGATAGAATTTATTAACCCTAAAATTCTTAAAAATTTAGATATTTTTGCATTTACATCCTTTTCTTCTTCATATGAGATATTGCATCCTAGATATGTAAAATTAATCACCTGCTCCAAAATGTTATTGTCCAGTACAATTTTACTTCTGACAGGATCTACACCTTGAAATGCCATAATTTTTGTCTTTTCTGTAGATATCTTTAATCCATATTCTTCTGTAATTTTGTTAAGTTCATACAGACCTTTCTGTAGATTATCTTCGGAATTTGCTATTATTATTTGGTCATCTGCAAACAATAGGGTGTTTAATTTTCTATTTTCTGATATTCTTATTCCAAATTTATATGTTTTGTTCCAGCAACATATTACTTCATTGATATAAATTGCAAAAAGTGTTGGGGATAGGGGGCAGCCTTGTCTCACACTACGATTTATAATTCCTTCTTCAGAAAATCTGTTATTTAATTTAATCTTTATGGTGTTGTCTTTGTAAATATTTTGTATGTTGGCAATATATATATATATATATATGTTATAATTAAATGTTTAACATTGAGCAATGCAGTCCCGTCCAGGAATTTATTTTTCTTATCATATATATATATATATATATATATATATCAACGCTTTAGCGCCTCTTTCTTTCGGTACCAACTCGGCATATAGCAATATATATTAGGGTCGATGTTTTTAAAATACATTATGAAACTCCGTTGAGGTTATGAGGTTACTGTGTTAAAGTTTTAATAATTGTATAACAGTACCTGATATCTCAGTCGTTCTCAATAATTTGCAGTGGTTTTTTTATAGGAGGCCTTTCGATAACTTATGTATCATCATCTGCTTTCTTTTTGGTACTGACTGTTGTTGGTAATTATTTTGTACAGAGGATTATAATAAGGAAATGATTAACAAATTGATTATGAAACAAAAGAGTAAATAAGACAAACAAACATCACACAATTAAGTAGGGAAATTGATAAATGAGATAATAAGTGGGTACCCTTAACATACACAGGCATAGAAACACAAAAAACAGCAAAAATCCTAAAAAAAATGACAAAAACATAAAAGTTGCCTACAGAACAAATAACAAACTAAATAATATAATTTCAAATAAAATAGAAGAAACAAACATATATCAATATAAAGGAGTTTACAAATTAAATTGCAATAGCCGTAACAAATTTTACTTAGGAAGAACTACTAGAAACTTCACGACAAAATTTAATGAACATTTCAGAGATTTCATAAAGAATGAAGGTAAATCCAGTTTTTCAAAACATGTAGTAGAAGCAGGACATCAATTCAAAAACAATAGACAACGTATTATCGATCCTGTATAGAGAAAACGATGTATCGAAAATCAACATTCTCGAAGAATTAGAAATCATCAAGGAAACCACAAATAAACACCTGCTGAACGAGAACATACCCAGCAATATAAACCCTCTGTACAAAATAATTACCAACAACAAGCAGGAGATGATACATAGGTTATCGAAAGGCCTTCTATAAAAAATCACTGCAAATTGTTGAGGAAGACTGAGATATCAGGTACTGTTATACAACTATATTAGGGTTATAACTTTTTGGACTTTTTATGAAATAAAATATTTCCTGTGCAATGGATGGGTGAACTTGTACTTAAAACTATTCAAAAAGGCCTTCATTTCACTGAACTTCAAGAAAAGGTCACCCCCAAATATATTTATATATCAGTATTTAATATTAATTTTGGGGTGACCTTTTCTTGAAGCCCAGTGAAATGAAGGCCTTTTTCGATGGTTTTAAGAAAAAGTACACCCATTCATTGCACAAGAAATATTTTATTTCAACAAACAGTCCAAAAATATTTCCTGTGCAATGAGTGGATAAACTTGTACTTAAAACCATTGAAAAAGGCCTTCATTTCACTTAGCTTCAAGAAAAGGTCACCCCCAAATATATTTATATATCAATATTTAATATTAATTTTGGGGTGACCTTTTCTTGAAGCCCAGTGAAATGAAGGCCTTTTTCGATGGTTTTAAGAAAAAGTACACCCATTCATTGCACAAGAAATATTTTATTTCAACAAACAGTCCAAAAATATTTCCTGTGCAATGAGTGGATAAACTTGTACTTAAAACCATTGAAAAAGGCCTTCATTTCACTTAGCTCCAAGAAAAGGTCACCCGCAAATATATTTATATATCAGTATTTAATATTAATTTTGGGGTGACCTTTGTTTGAAGTTCAGTGAAATGAAGGCCTTTTTCAATGGTTTTAAGCAAAAGTTCACCCATTCATTGCACAGGAAATATTTTATTTCAGCAAACAGTCCAAAAATATTTCCTGTTCAATGAATGGGTGTAAAATATTTCCTGTGCAATGAATGGGTGAACTTGTACTTAAAACCATTGAAAAATGCCTTCATTTCACTGAACCTCAAGAAAAGTTCACCCCCAAATATATTTATATATCAATATTTAATATTAATTTTGGGGTGACCTTTGTTTGAAGCTCAGTGAAATGAAGGCCTTTTTCAATGGTTTTAAGCAAAAGTTCACCCATTCATTGCACAGGAAATATTCTATTCCACAAAAGTCCAAAAAGTTATAACCCTAATAATATAGTCATTTTTAGTGTCTACTAAAGATGATCGATGAACAAAAAAATAATGAAAACTATTTTCATGAGAACAATCTCAATGGCTTCATCATTCAGAATTCGGTAACAAAATAAACTATCACATGGACCTAGTTATTAAATGAAATATCTCTCGTCATGAATTTACACACACCAATTTATTCATGAAAATAAACCGCTCTAAAATGTCTTCAGCAACGAGATATCTGTTTTGGTCTTACAGATCCAGACCTATTATAGCCCACGTAGGTCTTCTTGGTTATATCATATTTTCGTAGTCAACCTAAGTGTCTTCTGCCTATAGGTTTTGTATTTAAAAGCTAATTTTGGGATGTGATTTCATGTCATGCTTACTACGTATTGGAGCCATTTTTCTGACACAATTTTCCCTCTCCAAGTGAATTAGCATTTAATAGAATAAATCACATCTGCCGAGATGTAAATTATGGATGACTTTTATGAACATTCCACGCTAACGGAGCCTTTATATTTCTAGTAGTCCTATGTATTTATATATATTAGTTCTTTATTGTGCGGATATAGTGTGTCTTAAACTAAAATATTCGAACTACTAAAATTTATCTAATAGATTTATAAAATACTAGAAGTCCCGGCCACGCGTTGCTGTGGCTAAGGTATACGTTAAAAATTTTAAAAAGTTGCTGTCTTTCAGTCAGATTACTTAAAACTAATACTTACACACGAAATTAATAATATTGAAAATAAAATAAACACTGAACACACTTAAATTATGAAATAATCAATATTTGTAATTCAATTGAAATTCGCGGTTGCAACAAAATGCACAGCCATCTGGATCTATCTTTGTTAAATAATAAACCAATTACCTTACCAAATTGCCTTACCAAATTGCCTTACACCGCCATCTGTTAGAATCGTATGGAACTCACAGATAATTATAACTCTTTGTTAAATAATAAACATAATTTGCAATAAAAAATAATGCGACTATAAATTTAGTTATAAACTACCCTAAGTCTCAAGTTGGATCAAACTGCACACAGTGTGCAAAATTTTATTAAAATTGGTTCAGTAGTTTAGGATTCCATCGCGGACAAACAACGTGACACGAAACTTTTATATATTAAGATATGTTACGTACCCTAATAGGACCTGTCAAAGTGACAACGTGTATTTGACAACGTATACAATGAAAAATAAGTGACAAAATTGAAATTTTGAGTTTGTACAGAAGGTAATGAACAATCTAGAACAGCAGTGTAATCCAAAATTTTAGGCCTAATCCTGAATGGAGAAGGATATATGAACTAAAGTTTGGAGATGGACCATATAGATGCTTTCTCAAGATGGTGATACGATATTAAATGATGGTTATATTACAATTTGTGCTATGAGTTTTGCCAGTTCCTAGTTGCTTCAGGAACGATTTCATTGTAGGTATTGTACCTCTAGTGTCTATAAGTAGGCCTAAAACTTGAATGGATATAGTGTCCAGCTAGTATTTAAACTCTCACTTTATAAAATCGTATATAAACCTATTCTTAAGATCACCTAATACCGCTATGTACCACAATGATAAGATTGCATGTCAGTATTTATTTATTTATTTATTTACGTAGCAGCTTTCAGAGTGCTTTACATCTTCCTGCGCCCAATTAATCTAGTGTCATTCTCCTTCACATCTCTTTATCATTCCAATCTCCATTGCCCAATCCTTTTGCTGCTCATAAACCTTAATCCTCCTTATTTTGTGTGTCCTTTTCTTCTTCTTCTTCTTCTACGAATTTAATAAACGACGAAACAAGCTAATAAAAGGGCCGTTCTAGGAACATGGAATGTACAAGGGATTAGAAATAAGACGGGAAAACAGTGAATAGCGAAATACAAATAAATGTCAGTATTTTGATGACATTTAACATTTCCTTGGAGTGAATTTTTACCCAGTGTAATATAAAAAGATGAAATAAAATTATTAGCTATGTGGCTCTTCCCTGATTTAATGTTGTCGACCCTGCGTCAGGTTTGAAATACTCTCTCATCCTTGTTCTCGTCCCTAGATTTGAAAGTTTGTAGAACGTTTTACTACCAAATACGCTACATAATTAGTATTGGATCGTATAATCACATAGGCAAAAATTTTAAAATTGTACACTGAACATACAATACACTTTGCTGAATTTATACAGAATTTGAATGAATTACACTTCATAACTATAACAGCTTTATAAATGGCCTTTGTTTGGACCAACGAGAGACTTTGAGATGAATGGAGAAAACTTAGTAACAGTGAGCCACATGATTATGATAGGAAACCATATCGCCCACCAGATACAACAATGACACAACTAAAGAATGAGCAATTTTTTATTTATATACATAAGAAGGCTTCATATACCTTCTCTGTAGACTAGTTTGTTAAGATAGTACGCTAAAAGCCGAAAGGTCGCGTTTTTTTTCTCGATGGGCTTAGGATTTTTAAACTGGACCTAACCTTCTGGGGGTACATTGATCCTTGAGTATACTCAGCCTCCAACGAAAATTATTACTTTACTACATGTTCTGGTGGTAAAGCCACCCGCCAGGCATGACAGATATCCGGAATGACAGATCATGCTGATTTCGTAGAAAGGTGGGAAGTTTATGTTCCTACTACCCCAAGAGCCACTTAAAGACGTGATACTTTATCTTACTATCATCCCGATGTATATAACTAAAAATGACTATTTAACTCATGCCCTAAATGAGAGTCAATGACGAATCACGTTACAATGATTTTTTATTTACAACCAATCACAGTCGTGTTTCGCCTAGAATTTACCAACTAAAATTTATCATAATAAAGAAAGCACCTCCTTTTTAACATTCTGAATAGGCCATAACATTATTTTGCTGTGACTGACTCACTAAGAAATACGGCTACTAGATTGTATATATAGTGCATGAATGTCAACACATACCGCATGCGGGAGTTAATATAAAACATTTGTAGCAATTGATTATACCACCAAAAAAAGAAACCACTGTTTGCACTTTCTTAAATGTGTTTTTTCCCCAGAAAAATATAATTGTCATATTTACATCATAGGACAACAGAAAAGAATTAATATACAGTTTGATGTTTCATTTTTTCTCCACCAGATTGCATTCTTACAATATTGCGTTCCTTTGGCAATAAATAATATGATCTGGTTGCAGTGACGAACAAAAGAAGCAAATGAAGCGTACCAATCGTTTCTCATTTGTTTTCAAACATCGCCGTTTACATTAGATGTATAAATATTTTAAAATAACTATATTTAAATAACGATTTGTGAGTAAACAGCTTAATTTTATTCGTTAAATAGTCCTAACAAATGCCACTCTTGATTTCTAAATTCTCTAAATAAATTCACTCCTCACTTCGTGAGTCGTGAATTTACCGATAATTTGGAAATCACTCGTGGCATTACTTTTGACAAATTTTTAGTGGTGTCACTGTTGCATACGGAGAACGATATGGTTAAGTTTCTGAGCCTGCGATGGGCAGAACATGTGACAAGAATGGGAATGAAAGAGGGATTTGGAGATTTCTTGGTGAAAAAATCAAATTAAAACCCTTAGTGTGTATATCAAGAATTAGTTGGAGTTATAACATTAACCTTAATTTGTGGAAGATGAATGGAAAAATTAACAAATGATCGGGATATAAGGAGAGCTTATGTTCGCGCTGCCACAAAGTTTCGGGATCGATAGTGGCAGTGAGTTATATATGATTTGTATTGTGAAATAAAGGAGTTTCCATGATGGATGAAAATTGATGGAAATAATGGATGATAAGTACTTCAGATGGCGTATAGCGTACATGTGTAGAAAAAGTGGTAGCACCACTTGTATGTGTCAAGTGCAGTGACATGGGACCGTCAATGTCACATGACCTCTACATTTAGTTCTTTTCCTTTCCAGCACAATTAATGTTTTGCTAGTTTGCATGTGTACTACAAACTGCTCTTGTGGACAAAATACCTCATTTATTATTGAGAACATCATCCCCTTCACTGGAGGTAGATTTAGCATGCCTCTATTACCATATAGGCTAAAGAGTGGATGAGCGCAGATTTTAACCCTTTCATGCCCAGATTAGTCCCTGAAATAATGAAGTTTAAAGCTGAGATATAGGGTACTTTGTGAATCAGTCTTTGAAATACTATTATTGTTGCTTTTAATATAGGTTTTTACCTTAAGGTTATTATTATAATTATTGTTATATTATTTAATTGTAATATTACTGTGTTTTCTTTATGTAATTGTAATGTTATTGCTTTTTTTGTTGTTTATTTTTCTTCACACTAGTAGCAATTATTACTTTATTGTAACGGACTGTCAACAGCACGTACAGCTTACTGCCCGTGCGACCCATATTTGTAAGTAATATTGTAAATATCTTACTTTTTGTCTAATAAAGTCCTACTACTACTAATTATTATTAACTAACTCACTGGCACTATTGTACCCATAGATTCATGGCCGTGCGGACATAAACTATCCACACATCCCTATACTGAGCTATTTTTTTCCAATCATACTCTGTATATTTTATTTCCCTCAAATCATAGTTAATTTTTTCTCCCACCTCGTTCTTGGTCTACCAATTGGGCATTTCCCCTCTGGTTTTCCTAAAATAAGCTGTCATGCCTCTCTTTCATTCCCATTTCGCAGTCTACGAAACTTATTATATCTAGTTTCCTATTAAGATCATGTAGCTCACTATCACGAAGTCTTCTCCATTCCCCTGTCTGTTCATCTCTCTTTGGTTCAAACAAATTCAAGAACTTTATTCTCTAATACTAGAAATATTTTATCCTCCCTTAAAGTAAGAGTCCATGTTTCGCATCCATATAACTGAGAGAATAACAGGTTTACGATTTTTGAGAGTAGTTGGGACAATAGTCCTTGTAATGCGTATTATTATTATTATTATTATTATTATTATTTGATTGCGGGTGAGCCCATGTAGGACTACGCAAAGTACTTAGAGGCGTTTCCTTTGAGCCCAAATGTCTTTCATTCTTTTGCTATGAGCTTGTTTTCTATCATCTGTCCAAGTTGTTCCAGTTTTTTTTCTTCGGTTTGTCCTCTTGGTAAACTTGCCACTTATTCACCTTAATTCTAAATGTGTCTCTCTAGTTAGTATTATTATTATTATTATTATTATTATTATTATTATTATTATTATTATTATTATTATTATTATTATTATTATTATATGCCACTTAAAATAATAAATGACTTGATATATTGTCATTCGCCATCTTCTGTCCCAATAGAATGCTGTTAAGTTTGTACCACAATCACTTGACTAATGTTCTTTGTTCATAATGAACCACTTTCTTGACACAAAATACATTCTGTAGATGGTGGGATGGAGATTCGATGTAAGTCAGTCATGACCTAGAAGGTTACCTGAGCATTCTTGATCAATCGGTTTTGATAAATTTTCTTCTAATAAGCTTTTTCAATTTTTTTTTATCGCACGATTGCTTCATTTGTCTTCCGTAGGAAGTCATACTCTGTATTTTTAGCTCCTTAAAAATACATGAAACAAAGATCTTTAATATGGATGGAGCATGTGATAAGCATGAGGGACGATCAATGGCAGATCTTCAATTTGGAACATCCTAGGAAGACCAAATTCTAAGTTTAAGGAAAATATGCTGAATTTGGAAGATACGTTGGATAGAAATAAGCGGAGACTAGGAGAGGGAAAGTGGCCACTGCTTTAGAAACCCATATCTAGGCCTATATTAAAACTTCATGAACCCCGACCGGATTTAAACTCGCGTACTTGGAAGACAGAAGTCAGCATGGAAACCACTATTCTACTAGAACATACTCATTTGGGAGCTAAAATTCCTGTTAACGGAAACAAACAACCACCATTGAACTGCATTTTGTCCTGAATTATTATCAAAATCATTATGTACCAATTACAGTAGTAATACACATGGTGAATCCAAAGTCTACAGAAATAACTTTTACAAGTTTTTAAGGGATGTTTTCTGAGTGTTTTTATATAAAGAACCCATTGTCTCCGATGGCTCAGTACCGAGTACTTTCATGTTTACGATATGTATAATCAACCACCTTTGTATATGTTTATTCGGAATATGATTGTTTCCAAATTACAATGTTACACTCTTTAAAGTAATTGCTCAAAATATCCACCACATGATCACGACAAACTTCACAGCGACGCCTAATAGATTGTCGCGCGAACTCTTAGTCCTAAAGAAATTGGCGCACATCATCAGCTCAGCTGCTGCTACAATCCTTAGCAACCAGATCCATACACTTTTCGAGAAGTGTCGTGTGCACCAGGCTTTTCACGTGGCCTCAGAAGAAAAATTCAGTGGGAGCAAGAACTGGTAATAGAGCTGATCATGAAACAGGACCTTCACGAACCGTTCGTCAAGGTATCCTCAATATTCACTACAAAATATGCCCATGTCCAACATGTTGAAACCACATACGCCTGCGAATTATCGGCAGCAAGGAGGGCTTAGCATAAGCAAAAACTATGAAATTAATCGTTAATGATCGACTGGAGATCATGGGTTCCTTGTATAAAAACACTCAGAAAATCTCCTTGAACATCTTGTGAAAGTTTGTGGATAGAATTTGTAGGTAACCGTATATACTGTAGGCGCATATATAATCAAATTAAAGACAAAGTAATTGTTAATGATTTAAAATATTTATTTTATGAAATATGAAATGTGGAATTATTAATGCTTGTTTCCACTCATCGTGGATTCGTTAGGTCTCCCAGTATATATTTAAAATATCCAGAATCTGGTTAGTTACTTGATCATTTGCGTATTAAAAAGTTATAGATTTATATTATAATGTCCTGGAGTTTTTTTATTCTTCATTAGTTTTAACATCATAAACTTCTTTCCTTTCTTTCTACGATACTAGTAAAATTCATGGTGATTTTCCGTTGAGGTATTAGTTCACAGTAATATAGTGTACGGTTAAAAACTATAATATAGTTACCTTGTAGGTCCGTCTCCTCAACTTAAAAGAACTTAAGTTGAGGAGACGGACCTACAAGGTAACTATATTATAGTTTTTAACCGTACACTATATTACTTTCTTTCTACACTGGTTTATTCTCAGCTTGGGCACCAAACTACAGTTTTTTATAGTAGTGAGTCCATTCTGACTCAGAAATAATATTAATTTCAGTTTTTTTTGTTTAAATATTTCATACTTTTATTGATTTTGGGCTCCAAGCATATCATTCTCTATGTTGCTAATACATCTTTTCCTTTTTTTCCCTTTTCTTTTTACTACTTCGCATTGTTGTTTATATAGTTTCTATCTTGATCTGTACCAGTTGTGAAACCTTTTATAAAGGTTTTTATCACTAAATTTAGTTTTAATAGCTCCGTTATATATTTGTGAGCCTTTTATAGATTTTTTGCTTATTTGTCCTAACACTTGTAATACTGTTTATTTTATTACACTTTTTAGTTCTTCCCATTTTAGTTTTACATTTATTCTTGATGATCCATGCATTCTTCAAGTCTCTGACAGTATAATTTTGTAATAGTCTTTGTGCAATAAATTAATTTTTAAGCTTTTATTTTGTTTTCGATTGAAAGTTTTATGACATTTTACATCCATCTGGAGGAGATTTTTTTTTGGATTTCAATTCAAAATGATCTTATGATATACCATATCTTCCATACACTCTTGTATATTGTGCTATTAAGTTAATTTATTGTTCACTAATATACAGTCAGTTGTGGAACAATTTCCTAGACCAGCATAGGTATATTTATGAATATCTCTGTGACGAAAAACAGTATTAGTTTTTGTTTCAGCAAACTGAATGTTGCAAAGTTTATCATCATCTTCCCGTTTTAATTGAACATTTATTCTTCATTATTTATTTTAATATTTGATATAGACTTTTTCCTATACGGGCGTTAAAATCACCTATTACAAGATAATCACTACTATTTCATTCTACTTACTGTATTAAAATGTTTTTGCAGTGCTCCAAAAATTTTTTACTATCTTTTTTATTCTCATTACTTTGTGCATACACCCAAATTAAAAAAAATCTTTTGGTATCTTTACCCGTAGGTTGGACTATTCTATCTTTCATAAACTTGTAGCTGTGTATTCTCTTCCTAAATTTAGAGTTCAATAGAATTGCTATTCCAGCTGAAGAATTTTTCTTAATTAGAAACCTTGTTATTCAAATAAAATTAATTGGACTTAGAATCGAAAAATAGTGATCATTTAATGGAAATTATATTGGAATAGCAATTTTATTGGAAAATTCAGAATAACAATATAACGGTGCCAGCGGCTCCTTTTTTTATTCATATTCATATTATTTGATATCTAAGATCATGTCGCGTCTATTTGTTTTTAACTTAACTGATTACCCTGTGTTGCTCAAGTATTTTTATTCCGACTTTCTTCTTACGATTCACGAAAATTATACAGCATGCTCTAAAATTCCCATTACAATCTTCTAGGACTTGTAGAGGAGACTTAGTTGATACTATTTAAAATTGGAGACCGTATCCGGAAACTTACCGTGCTACAGAAGTTTGAAAACAAGCATTGCTTGAACGTACGTCACGTGTCTCAACAATTAATAGCTTCGCGATTCGTCCGCTTGCAGAGTTATATGATGAGGGGCGATTACGTCGGATCACATGGTGTCAATTGACATTTATCCTATCTCTCGGAGTTGGTTCGAGTCTCACTCACGTGTCTTTCAGTGTTAGAGCAACGTGGTTGAGTACATTTTTGATGAATATACCGACATGTTCTTCTGTATGGCGAAATGGAAGATCTGCTCGTCGCCTTTATCAAGATCATTTTCCATAACGTCCGACTGCATCGCATACCCTTTTTGCCATAATTACGCAACGGCTTCGAGAAAGGGTACCTTCACCGGCAACAGGAATAACTGTGGTGCTCCAAGGAGACGCCGCACTCCCGAATTGGAAGAGGTTGTACTGCATCAAATAGAAGGGAACCCGTCAACGAGTACACGAGCAAATGCACGTTTAATGCATGTTGCTCCTAGCACTGTTTGGAATGTTATGCATGAACAACAACTAGATTCATACCATCTCCAAAGGGTACATTCACTACTGCCAGCCGATTTTGCTACACGCGTTGAGTTCTGTACGTGGTTTCTGCACCGCTGTATCAACGAGCCCATATTTCCACGACGCATTCTCTTCACAGATGAATGTACATTTACTAGGGATTGTGTACTCAATTTACAAAACAGCCATGTCTGGGTGGACGAAAACCCTCATCTCGCGCATGTCCAGGGATTCCAACACAGATTTTCAATTAATGTGTGGGCAGGTATTCTGGATGGTCATGTGATTGGACCGTACATGCTTCCATCCAGGCTAACGTGTTCCATCTGCTTGCTCTTCCTACAACAAGTTTTGGGTGTGTTGTTGGATACTGTGCTATTGAACGTCCGTCAAGACATGTGATTTCAGCATGACGGCCCCCTCACTTTTCACTTCATGTTCGGGAACATCTGGACCGACGATTCGAACAAAGATGGATAGGCCGAGGTGGTCCAATTGCATGGCCTCCACGATCATCGGATTTGACTCCATTTGACTTTTTCTTCCAGGGTCGTATGAGGAGTTTGGTTTATGACATTCCTGTAGAGACAGAAGAAGATCTGGTGGCACGAGTTGTGGTTGCTGCAGGAGAGATTGCAGTTACACCAGGTGTGATAGAGCGCGTCTACTAAAACATCATTCGTAGGTACAATGTGTGCAAAGAAGTTGCTGGTCGCCACATGAACCGCACTTGTAGTGGATCTGAATGTTAACCATCATTTCAAAAGGACAAAAACTGTAAACAAAAGTATTTGTAAAAAATGATTCAGTTTCCATTTTGTTTCTTTGGCTATTAATGAGTTGAATTGTAAAACAAGTGATGAACTGTGCCACGCCTCATAAATTGCTTGTAAAAGTGGTCGTATTAAAAACATGTTTTCAAACGGCTGTAGCACGGAAACTGCAAGTTTCCGGGTATGGTTTCCTATTCTAAATATTATCAACCCAGTCCCCTCTACAAGTCCTAGAAGTTTGTAAGGGGAATTTTAGAGCACCTGTATATTCGACTGAAATATCAGTGTTTTTGGACATTTTATTTTTCACGCCGCTGCTAATGGGGGATGCACTTGGACTTAAATGCCATCGGGAGTATCACTATTCATCTCAGCAATTCCGAAAGCTAAGGATTCGACATGAATCTAGGTTATTTTAATTTTAGATGTCACCTTCATATCATCTCCTAGGGGTTTCTTACCTCCTTACCCCGGGCTTTTTCAGATTGTAATTCATATGTGTAGACTACCAAGATCGATTAACATTTTTCCAGATATTGCAGAATTATGCTGGCACATACTACATAGTATGTATATAATAATAGTTGAACTTTATTAGACTGAGAAAAATAGTAGGCCATTTAAAACATAATTATTTACAAATGGATCGCATGGGCAGCAAGCCATATTACGTGCTTTTGACAGTCTGTATCAAACCAAAGCAGTAGATAACATTATAATTGCATTGCAAAATAAACAATTAATGTACGTAGTAAAATTATTTAATATTAAATATTAGTCATAATAATTATACTTTTATTTATAATATTGATTTATCCGCGAATTAATATTGTCGTTATTTTACGCGTATTGTTCAGAAATCTACCCATATTTAATACATTTTTTGGACCTACCACTAATTTGTAGCATGACAGCTATATTGATTTCGTTATATATATTATGAAAAGAAAAATAAATGCCTGAGTCGGGATTTGAACTCGAGTCTCTAAACTCTATACTTTTAGCGTTCTAACCATCTCTGCCACTCAGGTATCCTAACACAAACATTTATTTTTCTTTTATATGTAGTATTCTCAATTTACGCGAGAGGTAGCGGGAAGTCGTTCTAACTGCCATCTAGTGGCCACCATAACTGGTAAGCAAATTTTAAAGAGAATATTTACTTTATAGCAGTAACGCTTGTATATTTAGATGTTATAACTCTAATTTTGACATTTGTCAATAAAGGCAAATATGATATTTGCGTTAGGATACCGTACCTGAATTGCTCAGATGGTTAGAGCGCTAAACGTATAGAGTTTAGAGACTCGGGTTCAAATCCCGCCTCAGATATTTATTTTTTCTTTTCATATCATATTTGCCTTCATTGCCAAATGTAAAAAATATAGTTATAACATTATATATATATATATATATATATATATATATATGGTATGATAAGAAAAATAAATGCCTGGACGGGATTCGAACCCGGATCTCTGAGTCTGTACCTCAGCGTGATATCTATTACACTACCAGGCGAATCCAATTCAAACACTTATTTTTCTTATATATGTATTATACTCTCCATTATTACTAGATGTCGCGAGAACACTGTCTTCACTGCCATCTAGTAGCTGACTATATCAAGTAAGCAATTAAAGAGAATATTTATTTTACTTTATAGCAGTGACGCTTTATCGATGTTATAATATATATATAATATATATATATATATATATATATATATATATACATACAATATATATATATATATATCAGGGTTTGAATCCGGAACCTCCTCAACTCAAGTCTCAGACGCTACCACCTCAACCCACTCTCTCAGAAACGAATTTTTTATATCAACGCTAAAAGGCATAATGCTAATCTCTCTGTGTCTCTTTATATATATTATTTATTATTGAATCTCCAAATATTTTGAAACCTTATTTCACCACAAAGGCATGTTAGGGTTGTAGCTTACTATAAAATAGTATACTATATATTGTAAAGCAGAAATATTATCTTATGTTTTCAATGAGTGTTATGAAGACGGCATTTTTAAACATCCTGTACACGATAATTGAATATAGCAAGTGTATTGATGGCAGAATAAAGTTCGTTTAATAATGCCATTGTTCAATTAACAGGGCCATTAAATCAAACGTTACTTTGAAATAGCTAAGGCAGCGGCCACTCAAATCAATAAAAATGCTAATGGTTAAATAAAACTGAATGTCAGTAGGAGGTCAATCCGTGAAGTGACAACCCCCGGGGGTTGTAACCTCCGAACTGCTTTCAACACTCCCCTTCGCAGCTGAATGGGGTTTGTTTGCATATGAAAGCCCTGACACGGGCACCCAAATAGCACTTGACGTTATCCAATGGCATGGGAATCTGATTTCCACATCACACTGAACTGCAGTCCTTCCTCCGATCAAATTCACCATTATACAGTTATTCTTAATATCGAGTTGATGCTTTAAAACCAAATAAGAATAAAGCTAAGAAAATATTTTCTTCCTCTCTTTGATTTTAATTTTAGCCATTTTATACTGATTGGTGTCACGACCTGCTGTAGTCTTAACTAAATTATTTTCGGCATTACTGTATAAACATGGGCCAGACTGTTGACCTTAATCAGTTGTTTATAATGAACGAAAACATTTCCAACAAATATATTATTTTACTATTATTTGTTATTAATACACAAGTGATCTTCTTGGTGATAAAATATTAAAATATATATACAGTCAATATGCCCAATTCACCAATTAATGTTTTAAAATGGTCAACACGTTTCCACAGCCAAGCTGTCATTCTCAAGACCAGATATTGACTGGTCTTGAGAATGACAGCTTGGCTGTGGAAACGTGTTGACCATTTTAAAACATTAATTGGTGAATTGGGCATATTGACTGTATATATTTTAATATTATTTGTTATTTTGGAAACAGAATCGTGCAAAAATAATATACAACGCACGTTTGTGAAGTGTTTTACAGAATCTCGGAAATTAAAAACCTTGCTATTGCTCGGTTTTTAATCATTTCCTCGCTTCTGTAAAAACCACTTCCCAACCTCGCATTGTAATATACTATTATAATAATTTGTTTTTTTATTGTTTTATAAACAATGTAAGATAAATTGTGAAGTTAAGGATTAAGAACATGAAAGAGAACTGGACCAAAGTCTTTAAAAAGGAACAATAAGCATTTTGTAATGCTAAAGGAACCAAAGGCTAAAACATGAGAGAATCCAATTAAAAGTTAACGTCTGATCACTCTAAATTACAATCGTTCAACAGTAAAGATCTGTGCTGGAAGGTTAAATTAAACAAAAATACGCTTTCGTTTATATAATTACAAGTCTGGCAAATATTAAACAGAGCTGTGTTGCATGTTTAAATGCCCTTACTGTACAATTAACAACAACATATTTACAGCAAGCTCGCGGCTTGAATACACAATGTTACAAATGTAATGTTTTACAAAACTTCATATATAACATGGGCTGGATACAAACTTAACAACATTACAATTCCCTGCGAGCCAATATGCTTACATACTCACTTCTCATCTAGTTCTACGTGTTTTGGAAATAAATGTCGTAGATTAATTGAAACGTATGGTTTCGTTATTCCAGAGCACGTCCTAGTCTATTAATCATAGATCATAAGATATTTTTCGATTAACTTTGTAAATACATCCATTTACAATGGCATAGCGCACGGGCCTGTTTGGCCGTACATGCATATTCCTGTTTGACTATTAAAAATAAGCATGAATAAATAAATTTACACATACACACACAGACACGCGCATGCACGAACGCAAATCTGCACTCATACGTAAACGAACATAAATATATTTACTCATCCATTCACATGTCTGCGTGTATCTTGTGCAGACGACTAGGTCACACGATAACTGTCTGCTAACAATCCCTCTACACAGGACTTCTTCATATTCTACCTCTTTCACAGTAGTCTCTGCCCGCTCCTGGATTTTCCTCCCTCAATATATCAGGGTTGTCGCACACTTGCCACTTTTAAGACACGCTTATACGATTATTTGCTGTTAAATCATTTTTTTTCAGAATAACATTTATTCTATACCATTAAGAGTATTTTTTCTTTTATTTTTCTATTTTGTACGTTTTATATTTCATTTGTTAAATCAAGAGTAACTCAAAATATATTATAAATAATAATTGTATTGCAGATATACAACGTAAGATTGTGTTTATTTTAACTTAGATGTAAGAGCAATTTTTGTACCTTTTTCTAACCTGGCTGAGTGGTAGACAAAGCCTGCCACGTAAATTAAAAACTATTATTATTATTATTCCATTATTTGTACAGTAATAGTCTACAAAAACACATACATACACCCCCATACACACATTGTTAAATAGAGTATAAGATTATTCAACTAAACACTTAAGACAGGAAAGCTATTTATTAAACAATGCTCATTTTTTAAAGCAGCAATGATTTATCACGGAACTAATTAAATCAGAATAAATTTAAATTAAAATAAATTTTTATTTTGCTATATTTGTTGGCTTAATGCGTCATATACAGGGCAAGTCAAAATGATGGACCTGATTTCATAAATTTATTCTGTGAAATCTACTGAACGTATCTTAATGTGAGATAGGCCTATATGCTCAGAAAGGCAAGCTCTCAAAGTTTTTTCGGTCATACCACAAGTGTTATATGTGAGCACTTCGTGTAACACGACAAACATCAAGCCGGTAGTCTATCTCCTGCCAAACCTTGTGCAATGTGTTGCGGTCAATCTCTGCAATGGCTGCAGTGATGCGGGTACGGAGGTCACCCAATGTTGCTCGAAGTGGTGGTAGATTAACAAGACCTTTACGAAACCCCACAAGAAGAAATCACGGGGTCAAGTCGGGGGAACGAGGTGGCCAACGAATGAGAGGTTGATCATCCTCAGATGCACGGCCTATCCAGCGTTGTTCCAATGCCTCATTGAAATGATCCCGAACACTGCCATGGAATGCGGAGGGGCACCATCCAGTTGAAGAATGAAATCTGCACTATCCTCTTCTAGCTGTGTAAGGGGCCATTGTTGCAGCATATCCAGAAAAAAACATGTCCTGTCACAGTAGGTTCAAGGAAGAAGAAGGGCCCATAAATATTTCCATAGGAAATGTCACAAAACACATTCACTTTGGGTGAATTGCATTGGTGTTCCACAATTGCTTTGGGATTAGCAGTTCCTCAAATTCTTATGTTGTGTCTATTCACTTTCCCGGAAAGGTGAAACGTCGCTTCATCACTGAAAATTACCCTTTCGGAGAACCCATCCTCTTCTTTTAATGCGAGCAAATCAGCACCAGGACGACGCTCTCACATCATAATCACTATCTTTTAAGATTTGTACCAGTTGTAAGCGGCAGGGTTTCAATTGTAAACGTTTCCGCAGAATCCTCCACACAGTTTTCTGTGAAAGTTCTAGTTCCCCCCCCCTTCCCGGTAGGTTGACATCTGTGGACTCCGCACGAAACATGTGCGAACACGTTCCACTGCCCCTTCCCCAGTCGAAGGACGGCCAGTCGATTTTCGCTTACGTATGCAACCCGTATCTCTGAACTTTGCATACCACGTACGAATTACCTTTCCAGTAGGTGGGTCTCGTCCATACTTGGTACGGAAATGCCGTTGATCACTAGCCATAGAGATGTTTACATGGTAATCAAGCACACAGAACGACTTCTGCTCTCCAGTCACCATAATTTTCTTTGCCTGCTTCTAGCGCAGTGTAGCGGCAGAAAATGAAACCACTCGGGAGGGAGACTAAACTTTGAGAGTTTGCCTTTCAGGACATATACTGTATCTTGCATTATGATTCGTTCAGTAGATTTCACAGAATAAATTTATGAAATCGGGTCCATCATTTTCACTTGCCCTGTACACGTAGTGGAAGTTTCGAGATCATCCCACCCAGTTCCTGTCTATAAGTAGTGTGAAAGTCGAGACATGCTCAGTACCCCCTATGGCTACAATTGAGATTCCAGGGTTTATTCCAAAGGCAATCAATCACTGTTGATGAAACTTGGCTACATAATTTCGATTCAGAGTGCAAACCTCACATTTCTGAGTGGAAATTATCTTCATTACCAACCCCTAAATCAAACGTGGTTTATTCTGCTGAGAAAATTATGATAATCTATTTTTTTATATCCATGGAAAGGTTTATCAGCATGTCATACCTGCATACACAGAAGTTACTGGAAATACTATAGAGATGTTCTGATAACTCTCCAAGGCCATATCAAGCACTAAAGGCCACATTTCCGTGTAACAAGCAGGTTGCTGCACCACGATAATGCGACACTGCATATCGCAAATAATGTTACTGAACACCTAGAAGAAATCAAAGTGAAGTGCATCCCTCACCGGCCCTATAGTTCATATTTAATACTTTTAAAATTCATTACGAAACGCCGTTGAGGTCACTATTTAAAAATTTAAATTAGGTACCTGAGTTCTCAGTTGTCCTCAACTTTATAATGATGTAAAAAAAAGTGTTTTTACAAGTGACTTTTATTACATTCCCTAACTTGAAAAACATCTTCGTGGGGTGACTTTTTCATCTTCAGAAACAGTAATGAAGGCTGCGGAGGCGTTTTTGAAAGACCTGTCAAAAATGGTTTTCAGCATGTCTATGCTGACTGGTAGAAACACTGGAACAAGTATAATGCATCCAATGGAGACTACTTTGAGAAGGACCATCAACATTCTGAAGATGAGTATAGGTACGTTGTCGAAAATTGATAATTGTTTATTGAATGCCCTCGTATAATACAATTGAAGGCTGGAAACAATCATATTGACGTTCTCATTATTAATACTACACATTTCTTCATATTCGTTTTGTTTCGTATGAATGAGTGAATGGTGTGGCTGTCTTAATATTCGTGTTGTCTCAGAATTGACTTTGGCAATTAATATTTATCAATTGGTGAACCAGAACAAAATTTAATTTTGGAGACTGGAGAAGCAATAAAAACTTGTAGTGAGATCACATATTTAGGAATTAAAGTAAACAAAAATGGAAGTTATGAAGAGGAAGTAAGAAATAGAAATTATAAAGGAAAATTTGCAATTGCTTGCCTCAATGGAATATTGTGGGATAAAAATATAAGTAATAAAAATAAAATGAATGTATATCATACAATTGTTAAAAGCATCATTACTTAGGGAGGAGAACTTTGGCCATTGACAACAAAAACAAATGAGTATCTTTTCGCAACGGAAATGGATTTTGTACGAAGGGCAGCAAGAATTTGAAGAAGAGAAACAATTAGGAACTCAGTTACAAGGGAGATAATGAAGACTGAAGACACTATTTTAGATTATATTAAAACTCAGCAATTAAGATGGTACGGACATGTCCACCGAATGGAAGAGGATCGGCTACCAAAATCTGTTTTGGAATGGAAACCTGAGGGAAGACGAGACAGAGGAAGACCTAAAACCTCCTCGAGTCACGAAATATGTTTATATATGAAGGAGAAACATCGACAACTAGGAGATTGGATGGACCGACAAAACTGGCTATTGGGAATCGGACGATGTCAAAGACATTAATCAACCGACGATCTATCTATTAATCTAACCACTAGTCCAGATAGGTCCTTCAAGTGCTTGTGCCGTCAAGAAGCTATGTGTGTAATCCAGAGTTATAAAACATCTCTCGACAGGTTGTGTCCCTCTAAGGCCCGTGTGTAGTGGGGTATGTAAAAATACGGAGGGAGAGGTTAAACTAAGGGAAAGCGAGAGGGATAATGTCGGAACATTTGCGCTCTTACTATCTATTTCTATAATCTGTTAATTTTCAATTATATTTATGATTTTAAATTTGCCTCTAATGACCTGTTTTCTATCATATCCAATCTTGTGCATCCAGTCTAAAGTGTGAGAACTCTCATTTCTCCTTTGTTCCCCATATCTAAGTTTCATTTAAAATTCTAATTACTACTCTATTAAAAATTATATAAATTATCGATGACGCTCCGGTGTATTGGTAATTGCTATGTTCGCCCCTGGTTCCAAGGTTCACGGGATCAGATCCGGCCGGGTAGATAGATTTTTCAGATTGTAAAAATCTTGAATATAGGTTCATTCGGAAGGGAACTAAATACATGATGTATTTTACGGAATAAAAGAGAACATCAAGCCTGAAAATAGAGGTCTCTGGGAAAACGTATCGGCCCTTTCACTCCAGATTACAGTTGCGACGTTAATGACCTTAGTTGTTATACAACTTCGTTGAATAAAAGCAATAACAAGACATGTTAAATGATGTACGAAATGAGGATATAAGAAAAGAATTAAAAGTGTATCCGTTATTGGATAAAGTCACGAATTATAGACAAAAATGGATTGATCACATGAATGGAATGAGTAAGGAAATATATACATTTATAGCAAGATATTATCAAGAAAAGGAAGACGTGATGTCAGAAGATCTGGAAAACGTTGGGCTGATGCATAAACTCGGAACGGGCAATTGCCTAATTTTTGGACTGGCAACGACGACGACGATGATGATATGTTATCTACTATTTTAACAATAATTAGTGACACTTCAGTTCGTAGTTACTAAGGCAACATATCCTATACCTTTTATTCTAACAAAACACGCTATCAAAACATAAAATAAGGATTTAAAAAAACTTAAAATACACTTTAAACTACATAAATAAACTTTACTTAACTTTTCTGGAACTATATTAATAGTTCCATCTTGGATTGCTTTTAAATTTTTTCCTGATGAACCGTGAAAATCACCTTCCCCGCTCATATTTACTTTAAATTCATGTATGAAACTAGCACCCAAAATTACAGAATATAACAATATTTGTTTGATTTATGGTGTATTTTTTCTCTCTCCAAATCCCACATTACTCTTTCTCTAAACATATAGTTTCCGCAATAAATATATTAGATTAAATATGCTAGTGGTTCGAATCCCGGTCGGGAGAGGCTTCCTAGTTGAGGTTTTTTCAGGGTTTCATCACCTGTAAGACAAATGTCAGGAAGCCTAGTGCCGAACGGTCCCTAAAAACCATCCGGTCAGCATATCATCATTATCATTCCCATTATTTCACCGGTGTGGTAAGCAACAGGAAGCTACCGCACCTATAATTCCCTAGTAAAGCTGCAAAGCATAGGGCCTAGTATGAAAATGCTATGATTGCAGTGAAATACCTGTCCTAGGCCAGAACACTATAGATAGAAATATACCAAGTATACAACATGCAGTAAAATACTCTGAACGTAGATAAAATATTGTAGATAACACGTTACAAAATTAGGCTTAGTGACACGCTGCCCTTATTCGTAGAACATGACCGACGCATTGTTGGCCGGCTCTTGAATTTAGCGGGGTGCATTATTATCCATGTAACCGTATTTAACAAATAGTGCAGTTGACAACAAGTAAAGAGAATATTTATGGAGGCGAATGTATTTTTTTCAGTGATTATAAGCGCACTTATTTTTTTTTCATTAATAATGTTACGAGTGATTTCCAAATCATCGATAAATTCACGAGTCACTTCGTGAATTTATCTAGAGGATTTGGAAATCAAGAATGACATTTGTTAGGACTATTTAAAGAATAAAATTAAGCTGTCTACTCAAAATCAGTATTTTTTTAGAGGAATTAAACCCAATGGGTACAACGTGGACACTACACACACCCAGTCCCAAGGTTGAGATTTGTTCAAAATCAGTATTTAAATATAGTTACCGATATTTTAAAACATTTATATAGACTATTTAATGTAAACGGCGTTGTTTGAAAACAAATCACAAATTTGTTATGTGTCATTTGTTTATTCACTGCAAATTGATCATATTATTTATTGATGAATAGGATGGCAATATTTTAAGAATTCACTCTAGTGGAGAAAAAATGAAACACATCAAACTGCATATTATAACCAACATTATAGGTTATTCATTAATTTTTTAGAAAAACGACTCAGTAAAATCATTATTTAAAAACACAATTATTGAACACACATCTATCAAATATGTAGTTCGAAGGAATCTGTCATTTATTTGTTATATTCAGTATATTTGTTGGAGAGTCAGTCACTGCAAAATAATGTTCTGACCTATTCAGAATATTAAAAATGGGAGCTTTCTTTATCACAAAAGCAGGAGTAGTAAAGATAATTCGATAAAAACAGAGGTAAAACACGTCTGTCATTACTTGTAAAACAAAATTCATTGAAACGTGATTGGTCATCGACTCCCATTTGGGACATGAGTTAAATAGTCATAGCAAATCCTTCGCTCTCCTGATTAGACAGCGCTACGATTCTCGAGAGTAACGAACTGCCTAGGATGCGTGCCCCTATATAATATTTTAATATTACTAGTAATATTTTAATTCTATAAATTATTTTTAACACAGAAAGGTCGCCCATTATCTTATGTTTAGGTGTCCGAAAACACCGGAAAAATGTCAAAATTGTTGACCTAACATCAAAATTAATTAATTAAATAAAAATAAAACACAGTTTTATTTGATTTTCATATTTATCAAGATATAATTCAGTTACAGCTGTTTCGGTTCACTGCACCTTGTTCAGACATGTTGAATTATGAATTGTGTTATTATTGTAGCTGATAGTACGGGTTTTCCGTTTACTTATTTAAACTTCAATGAATACACACGTTTTATATACATTTTTTCTTTTCACTTTATTTCCTTCTCCACAATTATCACTAAATTTTCCAAACACAGTTTGATTTAACAACTACATTCCTTTGAAGGTTTATTTGACAATCACTTATAACACATGTATTCACGTAGACTTTCACGGCCGGAGTTGCTATGATGATCTTGAAGAAGATTTTCGGGCTGTAGGCCGTGGTCGTGAGGCTTGTAGTTCCCTGACGTTTCGCCAGAGGGTTTTAAACAACCATTGAGGATGCCAGACGCAGTCTCTGGCTAAACGTCGGGGAACTACAAGCCTCACGACCACGGCCTACAGCCCGAAAATCTTCTTCAAGATCACTTACAACACAGTTGCACACACAATGCTTCCTCACAGTCTCACTCACAATTCACCTCTCGCCATCCAACACAAGACTGGGGGTCATTCTGACCTCGCCACATATTTATAGGCGAGTAGACGGAAATTTCCAGGTCCATGAACGAGATGTTTCTACATGGAGCCCTCTCGTCTTCGATGTTTCTCGAACGGGGGAATAGATGTTCGTAGAACTCTCTGGCTATTAGCCAAGAAAATTCTGTGGATTCCACGACTCGCGATTGGCTATTCGCCAATCCAGTCCACCAATTTGAGGTTTCTCTCGCCGGCCCGCGCATTTTAAACGCCGCTACTACAACGCGTCACATTATAGTACATATCAACTGGTCTAAGCAACAATACAACAATAACTGATTTAAATTTTTAAATTTAACAAAGGCGATTCGTTCAAATTAAGTTGGGGATTTAACAATTTATTACTACTTTTCAATTTATTTATTATTATAGACCTTTTGGAGGCTGTAGGAATAAATAAATTGAAAAGTAGTAATAAATAGTTAAATTCTCAACTTGATTCGAATGAATCGCCTTTATTAAATTAAAAAAAATTTAAATAAATTATTGTTGCTTAGATCAGTTGATATGTACTATAATAAAACAATTCATAATTTGTTAACATGTCTGAAGAAGGTACAGTGTACCGAAACAGCTGTAACTGAATTATGTTTTAATAAATATGAAAATCAAATAAAACCGTAAGTTTTATTTTTATTTAATTATAAATATGGATTTTCATCAAGTAAACACCAACTCAATTGATTATTGAAATTAATGTACTCAGGCTTGCTGTTCGCATGTAATAGTTGATACAACAGTTGGTTGCACTTGGTCTTAAATTAAACTTTTATTTAATTAATCTTTTTTTTCTTACTTGAAACGAATGAAACATGTGGAGAATGTAATTGACATTGATGTATTGCTAGATACTGGCATTCAGTGCAGGAGAATGTGATGACACAAATCTGGTAACTGCTGAATAATATTGGAATCGATTTCAATTAGACACTTGTTGTATATTAATTCGTATTGTGTTCTTGCTACCTCTGCACAGCGCTTACATTTCCATCAAAACATGTCATTTCATTCTCACATACAAATACCAGAATGGAAATGAATTAAACCGAATACATTTACCTGCTACGGAAACAGTTCAAAGAACTACCGGTACCTCAATAAAATTGAAATAGGCCTACATTCCAGTGGATTTTCTTACGTATTGGTATTCAGGGTAACGAAATAGCAGGCAGTTTAGCAAAAGAAAGGAAGGAAAGACACACACAATCAGAAACAGAGCTATTAACTCTCACAGATATCTATTATTTCAAATCAAATACAAACAAAAATATGGCAATTACCACGACAGAACTAGGATAAAGCGAAGAACTCTGAGAAAAACGCCGATTTTCAATTTTGCTAGGAAAAGTTTTAAAACCATATATTGGAGACGATAAGTTTTTACTTGTGATAGCCTCCTGGGGTGGACAAAGAAACATTGGGTTGTATGATAATGTATTCATACATTTACAGTAAACATTCATTCCTCGAAATTCACATCATTTTACCAGACCTGTGATGTTTATTTATATAGACAAGTAAAACAAATAATTTCGTGATTACAAAACTCTTATGTCCTTTCTGAACAGAAATGACAAATAAATACTTGAGAACATTGCGTAATAATCCATTCATTCATTATATTTCCTCCTTTGATCGCCTGGTTTTATATAGACATGATAAAATATGCATGATTCACTTTAAAGATGGTGGGAAGCCTGTGTGTTTTTAAAAACATTCAAGTATATTTTCCAGCAGATTTGAAAAAGTCAGATGTACTTGTGAAGAATATGTCATTCATCAAGTGCTCGTGGTGTTATCTGTGTTTTTATGACTATTTAACTCATGCCCCAAATGGGAGTCAATGACCAATCACGTTTCAATGATTTCTGTTTTAGAGTCGTATTTCACGAAATATTTATCAGTGTTATATTTACCATATTAGAAAAAGCTCCTTTTTAATATTCTGAACAGGTCTGACCATTATTTTGCAGTGACTGAGGCCATATGAAACACGGCTACCAGATTTGTATATATAGTTTCATAGATGTCAACACACAGCGCTTGCAGGAGTTAATATAAAAACATTTGTAGCAATTTATTATACCACCAAAAAAAGAAACCACTGTTTGCACTATCTTAAATGTATTTTTTCCCAGGTAATAATCCACAAAAATATAATTGTCATATTTACATCATACGACATCAGAAATGAATTAATATAGTTAGATGTGTTTCATTTTTTCTTCAGTAGAGAGCATTCTTACAATATTGCGTTCCTTTGGAAATAAATAGTATGATCTGGTTGCAGTGATAAAAGAAGTAGTAGAGCGTACCAATCGTTTCTCATTTGTTTTCAAACATCGCCGTTTACATTAAATATATAAATATTTTAAAATAACTATAGTTAAATAATGATTTGTGAGTAAACAGCTTAATTTTATTCGTTAAATAGTCCTAACAAATGCCACTCTTGATTTCCAAATTATCTAGATAACTCACTTTGTGAGTCGTGAATTTATCGATAATTTGGAAATCACTCGTGGCATTACTTATGATAAATACCACCCAGAACAGAAACATGTGCAAAAGAACACAGGTTGCTTACTTGTTAACTACAGACAGGAGTAAATTGTATGCATTTCTGTGTAATTCATTTTGTTTAACTTGTTAAGTCTTCTATGTTTTAAATTAAGGATTTCGAAATTACACATTAGCGATTTTAACGCTGCCAGTAGCACACAGTTTTGTTGGAATCTTAACTAATATAAACAAGCAATAAACATCATACAATTTTACAAATCAGTATGCAGTTCGGTTTAATAATATATTGTAAATGCTTCTTGAAGAATCAAACGTTGAGAATAAATGTATCATTTTCAGTTTATTGCCTTAGAACTTAATTTTTTTTAGAGAATGGTTATGGGATGAAAGTATAATAGTTTATACATGAGAAAATAATAATAATAATAATAATAATAATAATAATAATAATAATAATAATAATAAATATATAAAGGGTTAACCAATTTAGATGTATTTGAGGTATAGAAGAATATCAATAGATGATTATTTTAATGCTATAATTTAACTTATTCTTATCATCAGACATCAATAGTTACCAAATTTATTATTTAAAAAAAGCTAGACGGAAGTAGGTTTTGAACCAAGTCTTCTTGTTCTCAGCCAGGCGCTCTACTGAGTTCTCTACCAAAGCAGACTAGGTATAGTGGACTCAGAATGGTATATGCTGGCCCTAACCGAGACCGGATATCACATCTCTCACAATACATAACCGTAGATAATTAATTAGGTCTACTCGGAAAGTTATGGAGTTGTGGCACCATGTTTAAAGGTGGTATGAGTGCTAGGACTATTTCCTTTCATTATATATCAGTTTCATTAGAACTCATTAGTCGTTTTTGAGTGGTTTTCCATGTTAGTCGAGGAAGACTGAAATCTCAGGTACGATTTCTATTATTTTAACTTTTAACGTTTTCTGAAATCTCCTTTTAATACTTGAATCCATTTTAAGAGGAAACCTCGCATCATTCTATGTGTAGGCCTGTTTTTTATAATAATATAAATTAGTTGAGTTATTTGTATTTTGTAGCTTCTGTCTTCATTTGCCAGTAGTAACGGAACACGCCGGTGCAAGCGCAATAGCGGGCAAAGTGAGAGCCGCTGCAACGCTGTAAATGGGTTTCCGCTTAAAATGGATTCCCTGTATAAGGCACATATGTTGGTTAAATAGGTCTATGATAAGTACTGTACTCGTAGCATTAATACCGATTAAAAAACTTAACAAAGCTATAATTATGTTACAAATATATATCCAATAGAATATAAATGTTTATTACACATCATTTATTTATTTATTTATTTAGCCTTGTGGAGTTAAGGCCATGTGGCTTTCTCTTCAAACTCACCTGGACAAACATATGTTACATTAGAATATAATAATCACAATTAACTCTAATATTAAAAAAACTAAATGAAAATTTGATCAACTAAGTAATAGCTTAAGATTAAGGTAGATAACATTAACTAACTAACTAACTCACTGACATTATCGAACCCGTAGGTTCATGGCCGCACGGATATAATCTCTCCATACATCCCTATCCTGAGCTAATGTTTTTAATCATCCCCTGTATAATATACTTCCCTCAAATCATCGTTAATGTTATTCTCCCACCTCATTCTTGGTCTACCAACTGGGCGTTTTCCTTCTAGTTTTCCTACAAGAAGCTTCCATGCACGTCTTTCATTCCCCATACGTGCCACATGTCCTGCCCATCGCAGTCTACGAGACTTAACTGTTCTTATTGTATCTGGCTTCCTATAAAAATAATGTAGTTCACTTAAGTAGTGTTCTCCATTCACCTGTTTATTCATCTCTCTTTGGTCCAAACATTTCTCTAAGTACTTTATTCTCAAATACTCATAATCTCATTTCCTCCCTTAAAGTAAGAGTCCATATTTCGCATCCATATAAAACAACTGGTAGAATAATAATTTTATGTATTTTCAGTTTAACGTTTTTTGAAAGGAGTTGGGAAGTCAAGAGTCTCTGTAATGCAAATATTAATGATAATTAAAATTAAGACCATAACTAATAATAAAATGTACACAAGCATAATAAATTAAATTGTTTGGTAGACTGTCCCTATTTAATGTACATAAAAAAGAATACAATAGTTCATTAGAACTATTTAATGTACATAAAAAAGAATACAATAGTTCATTAGAACTAATTCGTCGGTTAAATAAAGTTTAAAACAAACAACTGAAAGTATTTGTTAATCTTAATACTAATTTCACAGAATAAATTAAATTATTATTAACTGCTAAATAATACTGTCAGTGAGGTGTATACGTCAGTTTGTTATTAAATAATTCTTCAGTTTGTTTTTGAACGACGTTATAGTTTGAAAGTTTCTGACATAGAGCGGAAGGGAATTCCATGTTCTGGGAAGTGAAACTACAAAGGTAGTGCATAATACACATCTGTGATGAGGAGGAATATAAAAGACAATGTGCTGATGGAATCGCGTAACTAAAATGTGTGTTTGTGTGTCGGAGAGTCTAATGAAGCGGCGTGATAAGCAATTAGAGGATGATGTAGGTAGTATTTTGTAAAGAAAGGATAGGAAATGGACGACAGTTGTACGATCTTAGAGGAAGCCACGATAATTGTTTGAGGGGCGGTGTAACATGATCAAATTTGTGAATACCATAAAACGTGCACAAGAGTTAGCGGAATTAGTATATATATGGCTCAGTGAATGCACGCAGTTACCCCGACTGGGATCCCAGGTTAAATCCTGAGGTTTTTTGGAGAGGTATTGTTGGAGGGACATACGGGTATTTTTTTAGGGTTTACTTGGGTTCTCCCGTTTACCTAGTTTCTTCCCAAACAACATTCATCTTCCCTCCCCTTCGTGTCATTTAATTTGTCATTCAATCATTTCATACCACGTTTCACTTCAACTCATATTAGGTAAAACTATTTTGGTTTGGCGAACTACAGTTGTTGAAAATATACGATTGTCGGGATCTAATCGAGTGAGCTTTCTCCTGACTCAGAGCCTGAGTAATAACCTAGGGAGTAGAATAAGGGTCAACCGGAGGGCTGTAGTCCCTCCTCGCGGTCATGGGCGCAACCCAAAGAATGTCCGTATGAGTCATGAATGCACTCTTGATATGAAGACCCATAACAAACTACATAACACCTTTCTTTCCATTAATTTCATAACCGCAATCTATCATGCTGGTCGTAGTGCTAAGACAGCTTGTCTTCCCAGTTAAACAGAAATAGAATAATTAGTATATTATTTAACGGGCTCAGATCATTAGAGCTGCAATTCAAATCTGAGCATGAGAGAGCCGACAAAATTTGTTCCGAGGCGTTAGATTTCAGGCTTCAGGTTCTTCTACGTGTAAACCTATGACACGGGACCAACGATTTTGCTTCCCTTCAGAAGGAAAGAGTATTCAGGATTTTATGCCCTTAAAATACCGCCAATACCAGCCGGGTTTGAACCAGTAAATCTCGGAATCAGATGTTAGTCTTAAGATGACGTAAACATTCTGATAAACGCTTTCTTCCGAAGGCAACTCAAATTGTGCATCCCATGTTTTAGATTTAATGCTCGAAAAATAACTTCAAATCTGAAATGAGAGTCCTCTGTGTAAAATGGTTTACCCTTTTCAACCCATATTTGTATTACGACCCTAATGCCCTAACATATAAAAGAGCGTCAGCAAGTAGAATAGCCTACTAAGATAAAGTTTTACTGCGTTTCAAGAAGAATAGAAAGAAGAACGGAACATTTCTATTATAAGTTGAAAGTTTTCTGAAAGTAACTTAAATTTTGTTTTGGAAATGTTATAAAATAACCATCTAACAATTTTCTTTAGCTTGTATTTATTTTGTATAAAGAATTTCGTCAGGTTCACGACTTGTATTTTCTAAAGTTGGTAACAGCGGTATACTCTAATTAATTAACGAAAGTGTACAGATTCTCTGTCTGGATAAACCGACTATTTTTAAATCTAGTTTTGCCAAGTTGAGGACATTCCGTTATTCATTTAAGTCTGTGTAGAGGTAAACTTTTCTGCGGATTTTCTTACTAAGAAGATTCCACCATTTTCTCCTTAAAACACTTAGGCTATATTAAACACAGTGTGATAAAATATTTGTCACTCTCTATAGCCAGCCTTTGGTATTTCGAACGACGCAATTCTGATAGTATCTCTGGAGACAGCAATGACCATCTTTCGCTTAAAAATCGCACCAATCATGACCTATGGGCTAGAAGTGATTTGAAAGAACCTAAATAAGGAAAACCTAGAGGAAATAGAGAAAGTCAAAGCACACTTTTTAAAGACAGCGCTTAGCGTATCAAAATACACGCCTGCACGCCTAACTTACATACTGACAAAGGAACCCTTCTTCATAGAAGAGCTCCACCTGGACCTTCTGCCGGCAAACAGATGCCTACAAAGAACTGCTGAGGGAACTAAACGAGAAAAGAGAACAGATATGACCTGAGTTATACGCAACGGATGCGATGATCTACAGGGAATGGAGAGGAGCCAGATACGACCTCAGACACACCGTAACGAGAGTCACGGTCCATGGTTTCTACCACAGAATATGTACAACAGTGAAGCGCCATAACCCAGAAGAAAAGTGCAAGTGCAAACTATGTGGGTCGCACTGCGACCGATGTCACCTATTGCAGTGTAAAAACATAGGAACATCGATAACCGACTTCTATAAGACATGAAAACAATTCTTTCTACATGGCCATTGGCTGCAATAATACCTATTATTAAAATTCTGATACAGTGGAGGAAATTGGTATAAAGCCACTTGTTAAAAGGGTTAGCACAAGTTTATTTACTCTTTCGTTGGCATTTTTCTATATCAACTTAGGAGGTGATTGAGTATAAAACACACAAATAATGTCAAAATTAATTATCCATATCCGTCCAAAAAAGTACTTGAAAACTGAAACCATTCTCACATATGGGTGGAAATTAGTATAAAGGCACTTTGTGTATTTCACAGATTAAACCAAAAAATACTGAGCGCAAAGTTTATAACAAAGTTCTAAAATTTAGTTGAACCTCCATTGTTGTTAATTACTTGGAAGATTCTCTTTGGCATTGACTTGATGAGGGTGCTTATTTCTTCCACTGAGATTGAAGCCCACTCTTCCTGAATAATATTTTTCTGCTCAGTCACTGTCCCAAACTGCCGTCCATTGCGATACACACGCCTTGCCAGGATCCCCCATAAGTTCTCAATCGGGTTTAAATCAGGACTTCTGACTGGCCACGTCAAAAGTGGTATTTCTTTCTTCCTGAACCACTCCTTTGATTTGGCAGACACGTGAATGGAAGCATTATCTGGCTGAAAAATTAGATCTTCGCCAAATTCCTCATACATTCGTATCAATTAGGACTCCAGAAGCTCCTCAGTGTAGGACTCGGAATTCATCTTGTTGCGTATCCATGCTATTTTTTATCTTTCTTTAAAGCAGAATGCTGCCCAAATCATAACGCCTCCACCACCGAAGTTTCTACTCATTCTAACTTGCTCTTCAGTACGGAGGTCGTTCCAATAATACTGAAGGCCATCAGGCCCATCCAGATTAAACTTCTTCTCATCACTGAACATTACTTTATTCCATTCTGAGGTCCAGGAAATGTGTTCTTCAGCAAAAGTCATTCTAACTTTCTTATGTGCATCGTTCAGAGGTAGTTTACTAAGAGTTTTTTTTTTAATTTTAGATTCTTGTCTTCTGACAGAATTTGTTTTACTCGTCTGGCTGTTACTAGCAACTTCAAATCAGCGTGGATTTGAGAATAAAACATACTCTTACCTTTTGCTTTACGTAAAATGAGACGTTTAGTGCGCTCAGACAATTTTCTTGCCCGTCCATATTTCCCGTTTTTTTCCATATTGTGAGCCCAGTTTGACAAAATTATAAATGACACATCTTGAAGCCCCAATTTCGTAGGTATTTGTCTATTGGAAAGGCCCATCTCCTTGAAGGCACTAACTCTTGATTTCTCTTCATTTGACAGAGGCTTTCCACGTGGAATTGTACGTACTGCTGACTTGTAACTGATGAACGATGCTCACAGACATTTCGTCTGCATGTAAATTGCAGTGTTTTGTTTACATTTATGTCTCTGTAAGAGCCGGAAGTTGACCTGCATTTATACCGGTTTCCACCCCTTGGACAGCGTTTTCTTAGATTTTATGTATTATTTACATATATAATAAATACAAAATGAGGAGACCTGTATGAAATTATGTCCAAGATAATTATATGTAATCTATGGCACACATACGGTATTTGCATATAAATATTTCAGGTTTGTTTTACTACTAAAAGTTAGTGGCTTTATACCAATTTCCTCCACTGTAGTAGATACGAAACCAAAACGACCAATTATAAAGGGTGTAAATTATATAAACAGTTTGTGTCTCTCGGCAAATGTATTAAAAAATATCTAATAACAGTGTGTTTTTATTTGAAATAAGAATTATTTGTAAGGTTGGCAGTAGGCCTAACATATATCTTACTTGCAGTTTCATTTTAACTTATTTGTGTTTGGAGTTAAGCTGTTGGGTTTAGTCATTCATAGTGATATAGTGGAGATATGACTTACCATTTCGTTATTTGAATGTCCACAGCCTTCGTTTATCATAAGTAATGCCACGAGTCGTTACTCGTGAATTTATCTAGAGGATTTGGAAATCAAGAGTGGTATTTGTTAGCACTATTTAACGAATAAAATTATGCTATTTACTAAACAATCATTATTTAAATACAATTACCGGCATTTGAAAATATTTATATAGACTATTTAATGTAAAGGCGATGTTTGAAAACAAATCAGAAATGTATGGTTATGTGTCATTTTTCATTCACTGCAACTTGATCATATTATTTATTGCCAAATAGGATCGCAATATTGTAAGAATGCACCCTAGTGAAAAAAAAAATCGAAACGCATCAAACTGTATATTATAACCAACATTATAGGTTATTAATTTAATTTTTTGGTAAACAACTCAGTAAAACCATTATTTAAAAGCACAATTATTGAAGTCACAGTTATCAAATGTGTAGTTCGAAGGAATCTATTATTTATTTGCTATATTCAATGTATTTGTTGGAGAGTCAGTCACTGCAAAAAATGCTCTGACCTGTTCAGAATATTAAAAGGAGGAGCTTTCTTTATCATAAAAGCAGGAAGTAGTAAAGAGAATTCGATAAATATCGAGGTGAAACACGACTGTCATTAGTTGTAAAACAAAATTCATTGAAACGTGATTGGTCATTGACTTTCATTTGGGACATGAGTTAAATAGTCTTAATAAACAATGCTGAGGAGTGGGAAAAAAGTTATGTGACTGCTTCGTAAATATAGTATAAACACAATTAGTGTAGTTGTATTACCATATTATTAATTAACCAACCAAACCACTGGCTCTTTCGAACCCGGAGGTTCGTGTCTATGACAGTATAATTTACCTTCGTTAAATTACAGTTAGTTATTCTCCCACTTCTAACGGATTTTCCAACAATGAGTTTCCATGCCCTACTTTCGTTCCCCATTTGTGCGACAAGTCCTGCCCATCTTAGTATATGAGGTTTAACTTTTCTTATTACATCTTGTTTCCCATAAATATCATGTAACTCACTGTTATGCCATCTTCTCCATTCACCTGCCTGTTCCAAACATTATCCTAAATCCTTTATTCATTAATACTAGTAATATTTCCTTTTTTCTTAAAGTAAGAGTCCATATTTCGCATCCATATAACTGGAGGAATAACCGTTTTATATGTTTTTAGGTTAATTTTTTTAGAGAAGCTGGAATGACAAAAATCTCAGAATCGAGCCTATGATTATTGTATTATTACATTTGAACATCTATTTTCATTTAGAAACGCACAAGAGTGAAATAATGTTTTCTGGGCAAACCCGAGTAATTAGAAACAAAATTTAACATTTTTTTCAAATGCCCCAGGTTTGTCTTTCGACATTCCTGGTTTCTCTCCTGGCATGGCGTACTTGTAACCCACTTCTGAGGTTGGGGCGCCTGGAAGGCGGTGTTACGTTGCCCCATTGATATGATGGATGATGATGATGATAATGGTGCGCCAGGAGAGTCCCTAATCCTAAGCTTAACCTAAGGTGAATAGTAATGATGCTGATTGCGATGGCCATATGATTTTCGGGGACCGTTTGGGCCTTAAAGTTTTCCTGACATTTGTCTTACAGGCGAGGAAAAACCCCGATAAAACTTCACCCAGAAAAACTGTCCCGATCGGGATCGAACCCGAGCCCGCTGCATGACAAGGTAGCACGCTACCCCGAGACCACAGCGGTGGACTAATTTAACATTTTTTTGTTTAGTTATTTTGCTCTATTCTCAAAATGTTCTTGGCAACGTATATCGTTTACACTCTGTAGAACTGACTGTTATTATATATGGTTTTATGTAAATATCCATTCATCCTTGTCTCTTTGGTCCGATTTTTTAAGAACTTTATTATGATAAAAAATTATTTATAGTTTATTTTATGTTATGTAGCCTACTTAGGATCATGATCATCTTCCTTCACAGATTAGGTATTTGCTTGTTCCGATCTCACATCTGTTCAGCCCAGCGCTTTATTGGTCTTCCTACTGATCTTCGTCCTCCAGGATTATACATCAGTGCCATCTTTGGTATCCTATCCTCCATCATTTTTTGCAGGTGTTCTATCCAATTGTTCCTGTGTTCTTCTATTTGTTGAAGAAGTGACTGTGCTTTTAGTTCCTCTCTAATATTCTCATATCTAATATGTTCTTGTCTTGCACAACATTTCACAGCCCATTGGAAGCTCATTTCCGCTGCCTGAATTTTGCTTTTTTCTTTTTTCTTCAGGACCCAGGGCTCACTTCCATTCATCGCCACTGGTAGTGTCATCGTTCAGTAAAATCTTAGCTGCGTATCCTTTCTTACTTTGTTCCTCAGTATTCGTCTGATTGTTCCACAAATATGTTGAAATTTCTGCATTTTCTTATTTATATCTTGATCTTCTTCAGAAGTTATATCGCAGCCCAAATACTGGAAGTGTGAGACCTCTTCCAACATTTTATCTTCTATTACTATTATTGTTCTTACTGGGTACCTTCCATGGAACCCCATTACTTTAGTTTTTAATTTTGAAATTATCATACTATATTTCTTACTTATTATATTTCTTACTGCGTACTTAAGATAATTGGTTGGATTAAATATAAAGAATTATGGTCTTAACTCTGCCGATTTAAACAAGTTATAATTACTACCATTATTATTGTAATTGTATAAGTACTGTTGTTATACATTTTTTTTACAATTTTTGTTTACTTTTTATCAATTTATTTTCCACTCTTATATATCCATATCAAGGTAGAGATTAAAATCCTCAATCTCTTCAGAAATCTAATCCGAACAGCCTCCAAATTAGAAGGTAGGGACTCCACGGACTATGCCATTCCATGGACATTTTTATATAAAAAAGCCTCTACCACTTAACTAAGGACATTATTACTTACTGATATAATCATATTAGATCAATTAAATAATATGACATTTATCCCGACTGGGGATTATATCCGGGTCCGTCACATCTGAGACAAGGAAGTTATTCCGAAACCACACCGATGAAAAATGTTATAAAAATGCAAACTATAGCTTGGGAAAAATAAGATACAGCCATGCTGCGCATCCGCTAGAATTCTTCTTCTTCTTCACTTACTGGTTTAGGCAAGAGTTGCCTGTTCCGTCTTCACTAATAGATCTAAGACCATCTCTTCCGAGGACGTCCGACATCTCTTCTTCCTCTTGGAAAATAATGTAAGATTTTATTTGGTAATCTACTTTCTTCCATTCTTTCTACATGTTCTTTCCACTGTATCTTGTTGTTAAATATCTTTTCTTTTATGGAGTAGATCTGTAGTTCTTCACGGATGTCCTCGTTTCTTATCTGGTCCATTCTAGTGCAGCCTTTTACTTCTTGTTTGGTAGTAGTAATCCAAGATTCACTCCCATACAAAAGGACAGGGACAGCCATTGTTTTATAAAATTTTAATTTTGTTTGTTTATGGACTTTATTATTCAATGTTCTATTTATTGTACCACAAATAGCTTGAAACGGATGTGTTTTGTGTTCAATATCTATATCATACCCATAGCTGATGTCACCCCTAGAATTCTATGAATTAAAGCCCTCTTCTAGTCACGTTGAGCTGGGATTCTCCCCCTTGATCAGAAGATTGAGTTTTACCCTTGGGAGGCGCTGAATTGCGTCATAGTGGTTTTTGGTTATTAGTTATTAATTACAAAGCATTGTTTGCTAGTGTTACCAGCTCCATTTTAAGCGATACTGGTATTGACGCTAATTGGTTGAAAAAGTGTGGTAGAGAATAACATACGTCTGGGTATGAGAGATGTACAGAGAAGACAATAATGTATTACAACTGATCTTTTTTGCCAAGCTAAATGGAATTGAAGCAACAACACTGTGCGAGTTTCAACGAGGAGTTTTTGGGCGACCATTTAGCGGAATCGTCGGGCAGAGACAATTTCTTTGTGGATATTCGATTTAATGGTTCCTCTCTCTCTCTCTCTCTCTCTCTCTCTCTCTCTCTCTCTCTCTCTCTCTCTCTCTCTCTCTCGCAGAAACACTTGTTATTTTCACAATATTTTTTATATGTCAGATTTTTCGATTAAATATATGATGTTGATACTAAAACATTTAAATGGCGAACGTTGTCTTGTCACTGATAGTAGAGTATTTGGAATTCTTATTGGAGGCGCATGGAATTGAAAAAAAAAAGCACAAAGGTGCTTATTTTAAATGTGAACAGAATGGAGTCTTTCTCCACTAATAACAGCTAAAAGTCGCACACATTAAGGAAATTGCTTTCCCCTCTACAAGAAAAATATAAATCCTCGCTGGGGAAACCAAACAAACGGCGACATTTCACAGCGTAATTACAAAAATGGAGTGAACTCTGATACATCAACTGAGATGCATTTTTAAAATAAGTACGTTTCCTTGTAAAGATAACAATGAAATTCCAATGAAATTTGTAAACAAAAATCCCAGATTGACAAATGCTCAATTTATCGTCATTTGCTTGAATACGACAGAAATAGAAATGAGAAAGGTGGATATCAAACTACTTCACTTTTAACATCATGACTTTTGAAGTTTAGGTATTAAAGTTTATTTGTAATGCGCGCATTCACTGCATTTTATCCATACCCTTCGATTGTGTTAAAGCGGAACAACTTCACAGCTTTCAACAGTAGGGTAGGGCTTTGATCGTAATGACCGTATTTAACTGCACTCAGATGCTGAAAAAGTAAAAAATAATATAGTGAAATAAAACACACCGTTCGAAGTTTGTTGTACAAATTAATTATAACATTTTAACAATTTGTCATTTTATTTTCCAATCGCAACATTATTCGAATTTTTCATATTCTGCTTCATATTATTTTGAAGAAGTTAATTAATGAATAGCAGCATTTGCTGAAAATTCTTATTTTATTCATTTTTGAAGTGTTTATTTTGGCTAGTTATAGTAACTGTACTGACTCTAATATAATTCATCAAGTGTTTCTCCTATACGGTTGTTTATTTGCACATGGAGAAAGAGCGATGATTATTCTACATGCGACTGTAAAAATTTCACTAAAGATAATACATTTAAAATCTTTTAACAAAAGTACGTAAAACGTTGCACGATATACATATCGTAATTTCATGTTACAATACTCGATGATTATAACTAAAGAAACATTTATTATAACTAGGGTTGAAAAAAGTATCGGTATCAGGAGAGTAACGAATATCTATACACATTGTTTAGAAAATGCGTTTCTTTGTTGAGCGTCTCCACTACCTGCTCGGAGCAGAGAGTGTGTATGTTCGACTCTCCGCAGTAATAGACCTGTTTACGTGACGTGTGATTGTATCAGAATGACGAAACAAAAATCGTGCAAAGATGAGTCCATTCCTACACAAAGCGGACTGTACTAGAAGTCTGTCCCGAGTAGCGCGTGTCAACGAGCAGTTTGTAAACATAGCGGTCTAAGTACGATGCAGCCTAGCCTATAAGAATACTTTTTTTCAGTCTTACTTATAACTGCATCATATTCAGTGGGCTCTATTACGTTGCGTGGAAAGGGATGAATGACGTAATACATCTTTGAATACTCTCCGAACCAATATCAGCATATCCCCAGCTTCAATGTTTATGTCACAAATGAGCAAGCTGTGTCACCACTCAGTTTTAGTATCGATATCGTTCGAATTATTGTGCACTGAACGGTCAAAAAACAAAATGTTTATTTCTGTGCCACTGGTTGCTGTACTTTGAGTTGCCGGGTGCCTACCTATAGTATGTTTATTGGTTCTGAGAGTACTCACGGATGGATGATGTCATTCAATTCTTTCCACGTAAAGTAACTGAAACCCGTAAATACGATGTGTCTTAAGGACTATGACTTTAGTATGATGGTCGGCCTTGCGGTCTCGTCTAAAACTTTTCCAATGTATAATTGTAATATACGTTACGATATTTATAACTTACTAGTTAATACCCGGCGTGTGCTGCTAAGCCTAAATTAATGAAATGTGTTTTTATGTTTAGTTAAATAAGTAAAAGTTAAATAAGTAAAAAGAAAAAATAATTATAACTTTATATCGTAATTATTTTAGAGACTCAGGACTTAGTCCTGGAATCTACTTATTCCGATATTCTTGGCATCAATGAGGTCAAAGACAAAAATGGTTATTGTGAGTTATCCGTAAAAGATAGGCATATGCTATCGCGGACTATGTTATAGAATTTTTTGAGGTATTGAATTCTGTGTACATTATTTGGTGTACTAGTTATGGTTTAGGCAACACAAATAATTTAAGCGTACAAAAAGCGACTTCTTTAATGCACTGATGCCTGTTTTTAGTACCGGCCCTATAGTACGTACGGTAATATATTATGTACGTTAATTGTTCCAGAAAAATTATCTAAATGATAGTAAAAATACCATTCAAATCAGTCAAGTAGTTTTTCAGTCCATGAAAGTCAGACAGACTCACATTTATTTTTATATATAAATATTCCTGCTTCCAAGTAATATTAATTTTGAATGCACAACTTGTTCTTGGGCACCACATTTGGGGGTTTTTATATTAGCTAAAACTGATTTCTAGAATTACGATTTTGTTATGTGTTACATAACGTACCTTAGATTAACTGTAGTTCAGCTGCCGTTGAAAAGTGAAGTATAGTATGTACGAGCGATTTCGACGGTAACGCGCAAGAAAACAGTTCGTTTCGTCAGCGTTTACAAATGTCTCTTAGGCGCGTATCGTGAAATTGAAGTATGCAGTTTCGGTTTCTGCTAGCTAACTATAGCCTACTTTCGTCCACTTCCTTTGATTCCCGCAAATTTCATTCCACACTACATTGTGTCGTCTTCTAAAACTGTACAGCCGACCTGAAGATGCCTTGAAGTAGTTTTTCTCTAGGGATGTAGCAACTGTTAGAGCTTGACTTTGGAGCATCGGTCCGGAAATTTGGATAGTTTTTTATCATGCAATTGTAAAACACTCCCACACTACTTCCTTAATTTCTTTATTTATTTTATTTATTTTTATTTATTTATTTATTTATTGATTTCCTGTTCGTTTGATCATTTCCTTGCATCCATTCATTAATAATTTTTTCTTTGTGTTTTAAAATCTCCAACTTGGATTTTTCCACATTTAAATTTAGTCATTATTTTGCGTACTGGGCGTTTGTATTTCTTTATCTGCAATAACTTTCACTTTTTCGTTTAGTAACAATGATACTTACGATTCAGCCATCTTTATTCCGGAAATTCAGAACGTTATCTATGAAAGATACGTATACAGTCGGTCTCAGATCTTAAACTAATTTAAGATTTTACAGTCCATTGGTTATTTGTAAAACAGATGTCACACGCCAAATATTTGTTAAACAAATCTGTATTTTGCATACGGGTGAGCAGTGAGGCAGAAAGAAAATTTCAGATACAAGTAGGAAATCTACTTCACCCGGCGGCAGAAATCATCCCTTATTGTTATTTCGCATAACGGGAATTCAATGAAGTGGAAACTAATTTATTTCTCTCTCATTCTTTCTGCCTTATAAATATTTTGTCATGAATTGTGCACAAATATCCTTCCGTTTCCGCGTTGAGCAGGTTCCGTTTTATACAAAATAAATACACATAAAATCACTATTACTTCGCCGGGACCAATACATTTGTTCACAGATTTCCGCATCATTCACGTTCCGGATTAAACACGTTTTACTGTACTTTAAAATGCCTTTTCGGGATTCTTGGCCGTGTCTTGCAGTGTTGTCTTCTTGACGTTTCATTACCTACTGTGGGCGACCTCTTCAGGAGTTAATGCTCTGTTAAATTCTCGCAGTAAACTGCTAACTAGCTGTTAACTTGTGGATTTTTACTCAGATACATACATACGATAAAATCACGCAAGTTAACAGCTAGTTAGCAGTTTACTACGAGAATTTAAACCAGCAGTACCTCCTGAAGATTTCTCCCATAGCAGGTGATGGAACCTCGAGAAGGCAACACTGCAAGACACGGCCAAGAATCCCGCAAAAGTTTTCTAAAATAAATAATAATTGTTCTTGAGACAGGTCTCTAATATTATTCTTAGAAAATTGCAAAGATAGAACACGAACGCTATATTAAGAATGTCAATAACATTAGTATTGTTTAATTCATTTAAAATGTCGGATTCTTTATTTCTGCACAGTTTTTTCTAAGACTGTTTAACTCATGCCCCAAATGGGAGTCAACGACCAATCATATTTCAATGATTTTTTATTTACAACCAATCACAGTCGTTTTCCACCTCGAATTTATCAGTTTAATTTTATCACTTTAAAATCAAGCTCCCCCTTTTTAACATTCTGAATAGGTCATAGCATTATTTTGCAGTGACCCCACGTGGTTACCAGATTGTATATATAGTGCAGGAATGTAAACACACAGTGCTTGCGGGAGATAATATAAAAACATTTGTAGCAATTGATTATACCACAAAAAAGTAAACCACTGTTTTCACTTTCTTAAACGAATTATTTCCCAGGAAATAACGTTGCAGAAAAATATAATTGACATATTTACATCATAGGACATCAGAAATTAATTAATACCTATAATGTTGGTTTTAAATTTCTCCACTAGGGTGAATTCTTACAATATTGCGATCCTTTGGAAATAAATAATATGATCTGGTTGCAGTGATGAACAAATTAAGAGTACCAATCGTTTCTCATTTGTTTTCAAAAATAGCCGTTTACATTAAATATATAAATTTTTTTTGATCGATGTGACTAATTTCTTATACTTACCAATGTTGTTGTTACTGGAAGTAAGTCAACGTTCCCACATCTAACCTGGTTGCTATGAAAACAAAAGAAATCACAATGCCGATATGGACTCAAAAAGCACACGTTCGGTAAGTAAAATAAAACATTTCTTAAATGTTTTCTACACTAACTCGTACCTTTCTTTAGACTTTTCCGGAATTAATGCAGAACATCCAACTCTCCAAGCTTCTTCAATTTCTCTATCATCTACCATGACTCCTTCCATAATAAAATTATTAAACAGATTCTAATCACGGTACTACATATAAAAATGTCTCCATAGCCAACAATCCTTGCTTATAATAAAACGAATGAAAAGCTACATAGCAACGATCACCAAATGTTTTTTTCTCATAGAAGTCATTTACATCCAACCAATATTATAATTCATTTATTACTATATGTAATAAAAATTAGTCACATCGACCAAAAAAATAATATGCAATACACATGAGGTAAGCACGTAACAGATCGTTTTTTTCAAACTTTTTCTTGCTTAACTCACTTGTATCACAATATACTATGAAATAGCTATAGTTAAATAATGATTTGTGAGTAAACAGCTTAATTTTATTCGTTAAATAATCCTAACTAATGCCACTCTTGATTTCCAAATTCTCTAGATAATCCCTCGTGGCATTACTTATGATAAATGACGTTATTTAAACTAAGCAGAGCTGGTTTTACATTAGTAATGTGTTGCTAAATTTTGCAAAGAGAAATACAATAACGCAAACTAGTAAAACCAGTATAATTTGAGTTAGACGTAAAACATTTATAGTAAGAGTGAAATAAAAAATAAGAGTTGAAGGGGTTAATATATGGAATTAAACGATCACAAAAATACATTAGTATATAAAAAAGAATAGAGGGTCGGGTGATTGAAGGGAAGTTATTAATACGATAAGAAGATTGTTTGAACAACGTCGCATAACACAAACTTGTTTGCTGCGACTAATCTAACGTTCGGAACTTGGCATCAAAAGTTTTTATATATTTTTCTTTCTGGAACAAGCACATGTACTCTCTCACGGTGCTTACAAGTTTCAGACTTTCTTTAATATAGGCTTATGTTACGTGGAGCAGGATATATCTTACTTTATAATACTGCAGGCCTGCGCTTTCTCGAATATATCTATCATCATCAGCACTAAGATTCTCTTGACATTTTTATGTGAAACATAGATCTTAAAATATTTTAATAATGTTGCTACAATTTTTTGTGAATATCGATATGTATAAATATATCATATACAACTAGAAATAAACATTCTGTCTGAAATAGAATTTGAAGCCAAGATCTCCAGCTTTACGCGCTGGCGCACTAACAAAGTGTGCTATTCAGGCAATCTCTTTAGTTATATTAACTATTCCATGACACCGCAAAGATAATAATGGGACCCGGCAAAGATAAACATACTGGAGGAGTTAGATATTTCAAAGAAAATCGACATCGCCTTGATTTTAAATGAGAACGCACCCAGTACACATAATCCTATCTACAAGATCATCACAAATCAGTCAGTAGTTGGGAAATAGCGAAAACAAACTTTCTGCTGAGGATAAGACTGGTCCCGAAAGGCCTATAGTGATTTTTGAGCTTACTGCGTAGAAGGTACGTGATTTTATATTGTAACTATTCCATACGTGTAGCTTGGCTGAGTAAAATAATTTCAATATTGCGTTCATAATAACTAGCTAATATGGAACAGAACAAACTCAATAACGATGTCTTCTCAGTAGAAGCAACCCTACTACAATGTGACTAGAAGTTCACTAACTATGGGTGTAGAGGATTTCAAGTAGAGAGATATTTCTGACTGATCTTTGATTGCTTGAACAGCACAATAGGTTAGTGCGTCAGCGCGTGAAGCTGGAGATCTTAGGTTCAAATCCCGGTTCAGGAGTACATTTTTCTCTTTAATTGTATTAGCTATTCTATGCAAATAGCTTGCCTTAGTAAATCAATTTAAATAATGATTAAGTTCTTAAATGGAGGACGAGAAAGTTAAATGTTATAAACATTATCGGGATCAGTAGTTACAATAATATACTAAGTGAAATTATAGTTCTTAAATTTATTTTAAAATATTTTAACATTCTTAGCAATGTTATTGCCAATATTGATCGAAATAGAGCAAGCTATGAGAAATCTCAAAGTTTTAAATATTGTGGATCAACAGTTGTCAGGTGGCTGCATGGCGGAAGCGGTTAGATGTTCATCTCTCACCGCTGGGGTCCCGAGATTGAATCTCTGTCACTCCATGTGGGTTTCGTGGTGGATCAATCGGATTCTGGGCAGAGTTTTCCCGGGGTTTTTCCTGTTTTCCCCTACCACAAATTTCAATCCATAATTTTTCAATACTCATCTCATTAGTTTTGTTTATTTCATTTCATGTGCCCCTTTGACAATGCTTCAGGTGTGATTGGCTGGCTTCCTTGTTATTCACAGACCTCTAATATAGGAGCTTCATCGTATCTCATCCCTCAACCCGGTCTTGAGTCGGACACGAGTTGAATAGGAGGTTGCTATTGCCAATAATGACAAACTAGATTAAACCATAGGTCTTACAAAATATAAAGAAAAACGTTTTATTAATATTCCTAACAATGCCTATTGCCAATATTGATTAAATAAAACCAGTTATGAGAAAGTTAAAAGTTTTAAATATTGAGGATCAATAGAAGTTATTGCCAATGATAAACTACGTGAAATCGATGAGAAACAGGCTTCATCTAATCGCTGCCTAAGAGCATTGAACAATGTAATGGCATATAAATTTATAGCTATTAAAATTACAGTACTGCTAAATAAAAGAATTATCAAACCGGTAGTAGTATATAGCAGTGGGACCTTGACTCTTATAAAAATGCTTTTTGTTAGGTGGCCACTTGGGAAATAAAGTATTGCACCCAGTCATTCACTCAGCCTCCTTTACACAGAAAAATAAGGACTTTTATTAAGGGTGAATAATTTAACTTGTAATTATTATCAGAACTAGGACATATTTATATTCAAAGGAAATGAAATGAAAATAGGAATTCATTGGTAACAAAATCAAAATGGTATAACCTACCATAAAACAATTTCATATGCAATCAATAAAACACTAGTACCAAGTGATTAGCGCTCGGTCATAGATCTGAACCTTTGCTATTGTGGTATACCACACTAGCAAACAACATACAATGAAACGGTAAGCCCTTATACAATGGAGAAAAAGTTGGCAGTTTCCTTTGTAGAAGGGACTTGCAAGACTGTGCTATTATTAAATAGTTATAACAATAGCTGAATCCCAAAATTACTTACAATGGACGAACAAGCGACCGTGTTTTCCTAGGCAGCTACGGAAAAAAAGCCATCACAAACTAATTTAACTAGAACATGTGCGCTAACAGCAGGGGTCTTCTTTGGCAGCATAAGGTAGATACCGACAAACGAAATCCGCCCTAGTAAATATTACTCTTATATGGACAGCCCTGGAAATTTGATATTACGATGCAACTAATTTAAAGGGAGGGGATATGACCACAAATGCTTAAGTTTAACACCCCCGACAACGCCCTCAAGATATGATTACAAATCAAAATTGTTGTAATATATGAACTGTTTTGTGAGACGCTAAGACTTTTGGTGGAAGGGACGGATGCCGGCCCACTCAGAGAAAATAAATATTCTCACTTAGCAAAAATTAAATTACTAACGCGAGTGTCAGTAGAGACGGCATATCGCTTTGTCCAAGTCATAACTACTAGCTTGTGCGCCAGTCGCAAGCGCATTTCCTCTAAGTTTCGGCGCTATCATTCAGAGCGCACTTTTTCAGTGTTATAAATATTGTTAGTTCTGACCCTATAAAGTCAAGCAACTATAATAAGTGATATAGCATTTATTTGACCCAAACGTTGAGTTAGAATAATTATTTAAACACGCGCAGTGTATCATAAATATACGTTTCCAGCCACCAACAGCCTTCGTGTCAAGTCGTCGTCATATACGACAAGTGTGAGCCTTAGTGACAATAAAAGTGCATCATCCAATTTAATTGAACACAGGGAGTCTACTGTTTTCCCCAGTGAATATCCTTCATCACGGATTCCCGGGATATAAATCCTTGTTCTACCGAAAACCTGAACCCAACTAGTCCGGTGCAACAATTTTCCATGTCCCCTATCCTTGATATAATTAAACTACATCCTGGACTATAATCCTGCTTCAGTATAAAGGCGAGATATTTGGTTCAATCGGAGAATAATATCTGGAGAAGAAGAACAAATAGCGAATTGAAAAATGTATATAGCCTGAAGAAATTTATATAATGACCTGATGTTAAAGCAAGAACCAAGAAACTACAAAACAGAACTCCTTAAGGCGAAGCAGGAATCTTGGAAAAAATTCTGTACAGAGAGCTCTAAAGAATCGCCCTGGAAAATCTACAAGGCCTGCAAACGGGATTTTGAAAAAAAGCACGCATATTCAACATTAACCCTGCAAGACGGAGTCTCCACACTGAACGCAGAGGACACTGCTACTGCCCTCCTCGATAAATTTTTCCCAGATGACCCTCCAGCTCTCGACAGCGAAGAACAGAAAATCATCAGAACACAGGTAACAGCAAGAGTCGCGCCAGACACCCAGCCAGAACCTGACTTCACCTACCATGAAGTAGAGGAAATAATAACACGCCTAAACAACCATAAATGCCCAGGACCCGACGGCATCGAAGGCACTATCGTCAAAAGAATACATGCGTATTTACCAACCTTCTGGATAACACTGTTTAATAAATGTCTGAGACTAGGTTGCTTCCCGTCGACCTGGAAGAACGCTGCTATAATAGCAATTCCCAAAGCTGACAAGAGTAAACATCACCTCATAACTGGATATCGGGGTATCAGCCTGTTATCGATTCCTGGAAAATGTCTGGAAAAACTAATAATGGAAAGACTCAACTTCCACTTGGAATCCTCCGGGCGGATACCCAAAGCAACAATACGGATTTACAGCAGGAAAATCATCCACAGATGCTATAAAAGCGGTTACGAATTATGTTCATCACAACAGACAGCAAGGACTAAAATGTTGTCTCCTCACTCTAGATATCGCTGGAGCATTTGATAATGCCTGGCACCCGGGACTCCTTGAACGGCTCTGGAACTTAGATTGCCCTCCGAATATCTTCTGTATCATCCAAGATTTCCTTCGAAATCGCACCGCCTCCTATAAACTAGGCAACGTGACCATCTCCAAACAAGTCACCAAAGGATGCCCACAAGGATCGGTTGCTGGTCCCACCCTCTGGAACATCATCATCAGTGGTTTAATTCAACAACTTTCTAACATAAAAGACCTAGATATTGTAATATATGCCGACGACATAATGATCATGCTGAAAGGACTCTCACATTCGCACATCCTCGACACTCTTCAAACTGCACTCCAAAACATAGAGGACTGGTGTAAAACACAAAAATTAGAAATAACACAGGATAAAACAGCACTTATGCCAATGTACATCCGGAAAAGAACAGAATACAGTACTCACATCCGACAGTCATAAAGTGGGGTATAAATGTTGTCTCAAGAATGAAATACTTGGGAGTTATGCTTGACTGCAAGATGGATTGGTTTCCCCACACTCAATTCCTAGAGAACAAATTACTGAAGCTTCGAAATAACCTAATTCGATGTTCCAAATCATCTTGGGGAATCTCTTACCACCACCTTCTCACGATTTATAATCATGCCATCCTCCCAGTCATCAGTTATGCGGCGGAGGCCTGGAGCCAATCATTATCCAGAAGAGCTAATATCAAATTAACGCAGATCCAAAGATCTTTCCTAATTTTCGCGACCAAAGCATACAAAACAGTCTCCAACGTAGCTCTGCAAGCAATAGCAGGGACAATGCCAATAGAGCTAGCCCTACATCTGAGCAAAGACATAAAAACCGCTAGTAGAGGCTTGCCCACTAATGCAGTCCTGCCCAAACTTAAGAAGACTGAAGTATTAACCAGATATGGAGGAATCCATCCGAAAGACAACATCATAACAATAGATTACAGAGGTACAGTTATCCCAGCCAACATACAGATCTTCACAGATGGATCAAAAACGGAAAACCACGTCGGAGCTGGATTAGTCGTAGAAGAAAATTCAAAAGAAATTTACACCGAGTCACGTAGACTGGACAACGAATGCTCTATATTTCAAGCAGAACTTATAGGCATCCAAATGGCAGTGGACTGGATCCAACAACAAAGTAATGTAAACACTTCCTATGCAATACACGTGGACTCGCAAGCAGCACTTCTGGTCATCTCTAACAAAAGAACTACACAACCAATAGCAGTCAACACCAGAAAGAAAATTATCATTCTGAAGAAGACAACTCAAGTCTCACTAAACTGGGTCAGAGGACATACAGGAATCAGAGGTAACGAACGAGCCGATTATCTAGCAAAAATAGCTGCCAGCTATAAACATACTGTAACCTATAACTCCATCCCTATTTCTCGAGCCAAGCAACTTCTGCTAAACTATTACATCAACATATGGAATGCAACATATACCAACTCCGAGGTATCATTTCATACCAAACAGTTCATTCCCTCTATTCACCACCGGCTCTCTATATCCCTATGGCCAAACTTCATCCTTACACAATTCCTAACCAACCACGGACGCTTCCGTACATATCTTCACAGGATCAAAAAGTCACCATCTCCCCTATGTAACTGCCCCGAAAGTCCACCACAGACAGCAATACATCTTCTGACAGAATGTTCACTGTACTCCAGAGACCGGCCTCCTGTTCTAACAACCCAAACTCTACCTCAGATACTACAGCACCACATCAACACCGTCACAGTGACGAGCTTCATCACCAACATCTTCCGCTCACTTCAAGAATAAACTCTTGAACAATCAAACTACAGCAAAATAAAATGTAAATGTATGTAAATAAATGTAAATATCCCGTGATATGCCCATGGTAAAACACGGGTTGAAATTATAATGTAATAAAATAATAAAAAAAAAGCAAGAAATATTGAATGGCTCGGGCATGTTGACATAATCGAATCGAAACGGATATTAGGGTAAAACTCAAAGCTAGTTGCTAAGCTAAGAATTGGTAGATCCAAAAGAAGATGAATAAATTGCATGGAAAAGGATTTAAGAAGAGTTGGAGTTGAAAATATGAAACAAAAAACTAGAGATAGATCAAAATACCGTTTTATAATAAGGGAGCTTAAGCGCAAACAGTAAGGCCTGTAAGTAATAGTGATGATACGAAGTAGAGAAAAAAAAATGGTTCAAGTATTGTCAATGAAAACAAAGTTTCTTCGCGTAACAATATTTCCCTCAGCAACTTGCATGATATTGATGTAAGTGAACATAAAAACGGCTATTGTCGCCATGTTCGTTTATATCCCATAACATAGCTTCAGGTTTAGAGAAACCGGTAACCGAGACTTTTCGTGTTCGATCCAAGGTGGATATTTCCTCCCATATTTTTGTTATTTACAAGATTGTCCATTAAAAATTTAATAAACAATAATAAACTGAGAACCCTCCATGGTGTCTGTACCTTGTCGTGGTGGAGTGGCTTGCATGCTTAAATGATCCCGAGAGCTAAGCCGGCGGTAACATTGCTGCCGATAGGGTTACCCATGCCGGACTGGTCGAAGGTGATAAGACAGACAAAAAGGTACCTTGGTCGAAGGAGTGACGATCTTTCACCGAAAAATACAACCGTGAAGAAATGCGGACATTGGTTCAACTGGGGTAAAATTTTCCGGAGGTCAAATAGTCCCCCATTCAGTTCTCCGGGCGAGGACTAGTTCAGGGAACCCATGCCAAAGGCTCAAACATAGGGACATGTTCCTAGGAACAAGGAATGTTAGGACTTTATACAATAGCGGGGCGCTAGAGGTATTAGCCCGTGAATTAGATAAATCACCCTTGGATATAGTCTCTTTACAGGAAGTTAGATGGCCTGGAGAAGGTAGTCATTGTAAAAAAGGTGTTAGTTTATGCTGATGATGTAGTAATATTGGGCGATAGCGAGGAGATACTAAAGGCCAACAAGCACACACTACTGAGTAACACTATGAAATTGGGACTGGAAGTAAATATCAATAAAACTAAATATATGACCACACATAGAAATAAATTATATAATGAAAATGGACAGCTAATGACAAATGAGGGAAATTTTGAGGAAGTGGCTGAATTCAAATACCTAGGAACAATAATCACAAACAGGAATGAGATGCACAAGGAAATTAAACATAGGCTCAATTCTGGAAATGCGTGCTATTATGCATTGCAGAGACTCTTGTCTTCCCAACTCCTTTCAAAAAATGTTGAACTGAAAATATATATAACTATTATTCTACCAGTTATATTATATGGATGCGAAACATGGACTCTTACTTTAAGGGAGGAAAGGAGATTACGAGTATTTGAGAATAAAGTACTTAGGAAAATTTTTGAACCAAAGAGAGATGAACAGAGAGGTGAATGGAGAAGACGACATAACAATGAACTAATGGTCTTTATAGGAAGCCAGATATAATAAGAACAGTTAAGTCTCGTAGACTCCGATGGGCAGGACATGTTGCGCGTATGGGGAATGAAAGACGTGCATGGAAGCTTCTTGTAGGAAAACTATAGGGAAAACTCCCAGTTGGTAGATCCAGAATTAGGTGGGAGAATAAAATTTACTATGATTTGAGGAAAGTAGATATACAGGGGACGATTGGTAAATATTGGCTCAGGATAGGGCTATATGGAGAGCTTATGTCCGCGCGGTCATGAACCTACGGGTTCGATAGTGCCAGTTAGTTAATTAGTTAGACAATTAACATACCTAGAAACAATAATTGCAAACAGGAATAAGGTACCTCAACCTGGAAACGCGTGAAATTATACATTTACAGGTTCACCAATCATCCGAACTGTCTGAATATTGTAAACCTAAACATATTTCAAACAGTGATTCTTCCAGTTGTATTAGATGGTTGCGAAATATTGTCCCTTACTGTAAGAGAGGAGAACATTTTATGAGCTTTTGAGAATGAAGTGCTTAGGAAAAGTTAGAAGTTTGGAGTGGATTCTAAATTTGAGGAAAAGAATAGGGAGACATAAGAATACATGGATAGTGGGAGTTATGAATTTGATGAAGGACACGGGACTTCAGGATGGTGACTGGATGGATAGAGTTGAATGGAGGAAGAGAATAAAAACTTAATATTAGGCACAGGAAGATGTATAATTAATACCTGTTAAATAAAAAGGAAACGTTTACGACCAAAAATAGACAAACATACAAAGATAAAACGAATTGCCCTGTGAATGGAATAACCTGTATTCCAGTGGTGGATCAATTCTTCGGTTTTTGTCTTGAAGAATGTGGAACCGCAGGTTCCAAGGTTTGAGTCCATTTGCAAACATACAGGCGAATGGAGAAAACAAAATAATAATGAGCTGCATGTTTTTTTATAGGAAACCAAATAAAATAAGAATTAAATCTCGTAAAGTGCGATGGACAATGCATGTGGGGCGAGCGGGGAATGAAAAAAGGGCATGCAAATCTTTTGTAGGAAAGCAGAAAGGAAGCACCCAGTAGATAGACCAAGAATATAAGTTAGAATAACATTAACCCTGGTTTAAGGAGGTGAATTATGCATGGAATGATTGGAAAATTCTAGCTCAGAATTCCGATATATAGAGAGGTTCTGTCTGCGCGTCCTGTTTTGATATTTTATGTGAGTTAGTTGCTCAATTATAGGTGTTGTAACATTCCACGATGAGCAAACATAAGCTCAACTCTGTAAATGCATGCTAATATAGGCACTATTGTCATCCCAAATTATCTTAAAAATATTAAACCAAATATTATATAATAATAATAATAATAATAATAATAATAATAATAATAATAATAATAATAATAATAATAATAATAGTAATAATAATAATAATAATAATAATAATAATAATAAATAATAAATAATAAATAATAATAATAATAATAATAGCTTTATTTTACCTGGCAGAGTTAAGGCTTTAAAGGCCTTGTCTGCCACTCAACCAGGTTTCAAAAAATAAAAAAAATGGACTTACATCTAAATTACAATAAACATAAACGATTACATGTTATAAATGCAATACAATTAATATTTATAATGTATTTTGATTTACTCTAGATTTAACGAATTAAATTTATAATATGTACAAGATATATAAAAAACGAGACAAAATTATTAATGAGATATTAATTAATAGAGAAACTTAATTATTAGACAACAGGTAACTGTATAAGCGTGACTTAAAAGTGCCAAGTGTGCGGCAACCCCTGATATCTTGAAGGAAATTCCAGGAGCGGGCAGAGGCTACTGTGAAGCAAGTAGAATAAGAGGAAGTACTATGAGGAGGAATTGTTAGCAGATATCTTGTGACATAGTGTCAATATTAATGGTGATTATATCAGTTATATGAACGCGAAATGTGTTTTATTTGAAAGTAAGTGCTATCGATATTATTTTCTGAACTAAAACTTGTTGATTACATATACTCTATTATATGTAACACAAAACATTTTTATCTCCAATATCATTGATTTTTATAAACTAAATCTCAGAGATCTGGAATAAAATTGACGATTAACAAATTTGCTTAAATGTGGCGTGGAAGTAAAATAAGTGAGAAGATTTTAAATATGAATTACTTGTAGCAAGTATAGTAGAAATATCGTGCCGCCTTTGAGTCACCAATGTGTGTTTTTGTCGAAAAAAATTGTATTAGTGTGTTACTTCATAATGATGGCGAATATTGGTCAATTTTTTTTCACAGTACAGCAAATTACATAGTAGAAGTCAAATTAAAAAAAAATATATAACAAATTTAAATTTATTATAATATATTAAACGTTGGGCTGAAGAAATGTGAGACCAGAACATGCAGAGGCCTATTCCGTGAAAGATGATGATATTAAACGATAATTGACCTAATTATGTATTTTAATATGTTATGGTTTCAATCCTGTTATATCCATCCATAGTAATTCTGCCCGAAGGCAGGTCCTTCACTGCAATCATAGCATTTTCATGCTATGCTTGCAGCTTTACTAGGGAATTGTGTAGGTGTGGTAGCTTCCCGTTGCTTTCCACACCGGTGAAGGATGATGATGATAATGGTAAGGATGATAATGATAAGGGTGATGTCCATATGATTTCGGGGACCGTTTGGGCCTTAAAGTTTTCCTGACATTTGTCTTACAGGTGAGGAAAAACCCCGATAAAAACCTCACCCAGAAAAACTGCCCCGACCGGGGATCGAACTCGGGTCCGCTGCGTGACAAGGCAGCACGCTACCTCGAGACCACAGCGGTGGACATCCTGTTATATAACAATTCAAATTTTACCCCTCCCCAAAAATAAATCATTATGAGTTTATTATAGGATTATGCATAGCATAAAAGAACTTATCAGTTTTCCTTGCTTAATATTAATACAATTTTTATTTAAATTCGTTTATTTCCATTTAATTTGTGCTTAAACACATAAGGGATCAAAATGTACCAAAGAAAAAAAGTTGTCATTTCACATCTCCAGTGCACTGTGTGAAATTTAGACCAATACTGCCATTATTATAAACAAATGCACCGGCAAATTCCTCTACAATATATTTTTCTGAGAAAATCAGAGATTTTTGGGCTCAACTTTAGATTAATTTCCACTTGATTTTCCAAACTACATTGTTGTTCTACATACTTCTGCCATTACTAACATTTCGTACTTATTTAAAAGTTTTACAACGATACTTATACATTTTTTAAAAATAATTATTAAATATTTATCTACTTACGCGATGATTTCTTAGTTCTGCAGAACCGCAGTGCGCATGCGCGAGATGCGTGAATGCTTCATGTAACTTCCACGATATATCAGTCACCAACAATCGCAATTAATTCCACACAATATTTCGAGAAATTAACTTCGTTTGGTTAGGTTCCGTTGGGAAAAGTTGGTGTACGCTAGATTATAGTTTATTAAATACTGTGCAAGTAGTTTATTTTGTTAGGTTAGGAAGAGGAAAGTTATTTTACATCCTTTTACTAATAAACGTTTGGGAATTTATTCCAAAGGTTAGTCATATCGATTTCACAGCTATGTTGTTTAGTCTAGCAACACCTCTATGAACTTTTTGTAGGACTTCACAGACATGTGGTTTCACCTAGCCACAACTCTATAAACGTTTGCGCATGCGCACGGTTATTCTGTAGAACTTAGACAATTTATGGTGGAAATCAAACTAAAGTTTTTCCGATTGTTGACTCAAATGTATATGATGATGTAATTGTCTTTACCACAAGGAATACATTAACATTTAAAACTTGCACACTTACGTTACGTCCACCCCGGATAACTGAAAAGTAACATTAATGCATAATAATATTAAAGTTAGTTGTGCACACACTGAGAAAGTGCTTATCAATCCTCTAAGTGCACGTGTTTCACCACTACAAACATAACTATCCTATACCCATGCAATTTCATGCACATAATGATGATATACAGATTGGAAGTAATTTAGGTGCACATATTTCAAGTATGAATTCCTTGTGGCTAGTAGTTAAAATATCCTTTGGTCTATGGTTTGCAAATGAACGTTTTTTTCTTCGGAAAATATATACAGCTATTATTTTATTGGTGCATTACTTTATGATGGTATCGAGTATTGTATTGTTTTTCACACAGTGTACAGGGGATATGAAACGGATCAAAATTTTCTTTAGTATTTTTAATAAAATAATAATACGTCCCTGCAATGTTGTAAGTTTCACACGCTTAAATCATTTTTATTTCATTTCTTTTTTTAATATAATGTGTGCTAAAATAAATCATGAGATTACAAAAACCAAAGGAAAATGTCAATTCACGTCTCTTATGCACTGTGTAAAGTAAAGTGATCCCACAACAGACCCGGAGGCCCTTGGGGTAGTAGGAGGTTAGGGCTCCCACTTTTTCTAGATAATCGGCACTTTTATGTCAGCCGGGTTGTCAGCCCTGCGTGACGGCCGCCTTTACCCCAGAACAAGCGTCTGGTACTCATTTCTGTTAGAGGCTGAGTCGACCCCAGGGCCATAGTGCCGCCAGAGGGTTTGGGTCAGTTTAAAACTCCTGACCCCAACGGGACTTGAACCCTGTGTGAAAATCAAATACTCTTCATTATAAAGTAATGCATCATTTAATTTAAAAAAAAAATTCTGAGTAAATCGTACATTTGCGGACTAAAATATTTAAGGTATTTTTATTATATTTTTTAAAAATAATTCTTGCTTAAATTTACATTACTTCCATCCTGTAAATGCATCTTCAGGTTCATGTCCATTTATGTCCCAATGTGCGTCTAATTTACATAGGGAGTTCTGGGAGGAGGAAATATTCAAATATGTATTAGTGTTTTTGTTTCACTTTTTATTTTATTGTATATGCTAACAGCACCCAAAGCTAATAGTGCCCCAAAGGCTAACATTCCAGCCTGAAGTTGTTACATTGAGATTACAACAAATGCTATTGAGATTCATCAGAGGTTACAGTTTTTTGTTGTTATTTTTCGTAACAATGCGCTTCCATCACATGTTTAATGAAAGTGGATTCCATTATGAAGGAAGAATAAATAATATGATTAGATACTTATCTCGTATTTAGGAATTAAATTATGAAAATAAATGCATATCCTCAACTCGTGTCCAACTCAAGGTCGGATCGAGGAATGAGATGAGATGAAACCCCATATTTATAGAGGTCTGTGAACGACAAGGGTGCCAGCCGACTACTCCTGACGCACTGTCAGGATGAACGAAATGAAACGAAGTGGATGAGGTGGGCGTGGAGAAATGGTGGAATGAAATTTTTGGCGGGGGAAAACGGGAGAAACCCCGAGAAAAATCTTCCCAAGCTCCGTTTCGCCCACCGCGAAACCTATATGGAGTGACCGATACTCGATGCAGCGGTGAGAGGCGAGCGTCTAACTGTTTGCGCCACGGAGTCCCCTAGAATTAAATTATGTTTCTATAAGTGTATATTAAAAGTCCAAATAATTTTAGATTCATTGTTTAATAGAATAAAAATATTATTCTTGTGTTAATCACTGGAACACTACATGTAATAAAGGCCACTTCTCATTAAAAAAATAACAATGTCCTTTTTATAACTAAAATCTGTTAAAGTATTTTCTGATTTTATAGAATCCTGAATAAAAAGTGGCTCATAATTAATGCTATCCCTCAGAGTGTCATATTTCGGTGCAGGCACCTAAATTCATAGTTAATATTTTTTATTTAACGACACTTCAAGAGCTCAGGTTATTAGCGTCCCACTTGAAATCTGAGTGTGAAAGGGCCTCATGTTTCATGATTGATTGTATTACTTATGCCATAAATCTACGACACGGGACCCACAGCTTTACCTCCCTGTGATAGAAAAATCGTCAGTGTGCCCTGAAAAAATGCATCTAACCGGTCGAGCTTGAACTTGCGAATCTCGTATCACGAAGCGATCATGGTTCTAATTAGTCTCCTAGTGTTTTCCTTTCATTTTAAAGTGTATTCTTGAGGTTGTAGTGTTTATACCAATTGTTATTGAGAGAATTTCAACAAATAAATTTATCAATTGAATTTCTATTTTTACGACAGAAGCCTCTCTAAAATATTTCTTAATTCAAGCACTAGCTTTATAAATTCTTTTATTTGTAGTAATCTCAAAATCTGTAACTGAAAGATTATTTTCATTTTATAATTCAATAATTAATGGAACTAACCAGTTCCCAAATCCTACAATTAAGATTGGTGTTACTATAAAGAAATTATGATAAAAGCATGTGCTGTTACAATAACATTGTAAATTTGATCATCTTCAATAAGGGATCCTGATTGATTTAACTCTGCTCGAATTAGCATTCTTAGTGGCTCTACAAGCTTTCGAATTCTTGGAGGCCCCATTTACAATTGCAGATTAAGTGAGTCAGACATATATCTGTTAATATAAATAAATTGTATATATGCCTATATAAAATAGTCTTAATCATGAAAAAACTTATAACAGGCTTTCATCAGTGTTCAGTTATTCATTCTAGCCTACATGTATAATGCTTGATTAGATAATGTAGGCATATCATTTCTTACTACTCTTAATAAACGTTGTATAGGCCTAAGGGTTGGATTACAATATCAGTCTTATATGTAATATGTAATCCATTTTTTTTACGTCAGGGCTACTTCCATAAAAGGAAAATCATATAAAGAAGTGACGAATTCTGTAACTAAGCCTACTAATATAATAATAATAATAATAATAATAATAATAATAATAATAATAATAATAATAATAATAATATAATAATAATAATAATAATAATAATAATAATAATAATAATAATAGCTTTATTTTACCTGGCAGAGTTAAGGCCTTAAGGCCTTGTCTACCACTCAACCAGGTTTAAAAAAATACAAACAAAAAAATAGTCTTAAATCTAAATTACATTATATATATATATAAACGATTACAAGTTATGAATACAATACAATTAATATTTATAATGTATTTTGATTTACTCTAAATTTAACGAATTAAATATATAATATGTACAATATATATAAAAAACGAGGAAAAGATTAATGACATAGTATAAAATTAAATAAATAGAGAAAAATTAATTATTAGACAACAGGTAACTGTATAAGCGTGACTTAAAGGTACCAAGGTGTGCGGCAACCCCTGATATCTTGAGGAAGGAGATTCCAGGAGCGGGCAGAGGCTACTGTGAAGGAAGTAGAATAGGAGGAAGTGCTATGAAGAGGAATTGTTAGCAGACTGCTATCTTGTGATCTAGTGTCAATATTGTGGTAAGAGGATAACTTCTCAAATCTGGACGCCAGGTGTAGTAGGGATGTAGGAATTCAGAAGCTTGAAAAGTAGTGAAAGAGAGTGCAATTTACGTCTGTCAGTAAGACGGAGCCAAGAGAGGTTATTAAAGTGTTCGGAAATATGGTCATAACGGCGGATATTGAAAATGAATCGAACGCAAGCATTATGAACACGCTGCAGTCTCTGCGACAAGTCATGGTTTAGATCATTATATATAATGTCACAATAATCCAAATGTGGTAATACAAGATTCTGCACAAGGATTTGTTTTAACGAAACTGGGAGAAAATTCTTTAAACGTCTAAGATAATGTAAGATGGAGAAAGTCTTTTTACATATGTGTTTCACTTGTGTTTGCCAGGTTAAATTTGCGTCTAGATGTAGTCCAAGATCTATTACTGAAGAAGAATAAGGGATAATTATATTATTTATAGTAATGTTTGGAAGTGTAGATATGTCAAAGGTTGTAAGCAGTCTTTGTTGTCCCATTAGAATTACTTGTGACTTGTTAGGATTTAGATTTAGACCGATACTTGAAGACCTGTTAAAGATGGATATGAGATCGTCATTCATTTTTGTCAAGCTGTTATAGAGAGAATGATGAGGTGAATGTAGGTAAATTTGGAGATCATCAGCGTAGATGTGATAACGGCAGTGCTTTAGTACAGTTGGCAAGTCATTTATGTGGGTATGGATAAAAATTCGAGAACTGGAAGTTACTTCACCCCGATGATATGAAGAACGATAAATGATATCGAAGGTAAGGAAATTATAAAATGTATTAAAATAAAACAAATAATGACAATAATATAATGATAGAGGCTACTATAAAAAGAATAATCTAGAACATGATTAAATGATTGACTTGAGAATAATGAGAAGAATAAATAATAGAAGATAATGAAATCACCAGGAGTGTCATTAAATGTAACCAAAATTCCACACTGTGAACGACCACAACAATAATTCCTATTAAGTAAAACATCATCCTTCTGACCAGGAATCGAAGCCGGGACCTCATAAACTGCAGTCAGAAGCTCTGTCTAAAAGGCCACATATGATTAAAAATATTACCTTTATAATGAAAAATAGTATTTTTGTGTCAGTATGTATATTAATATTACACACTCTAATGTAATATAAATCGTGTTAATATAATATTATGAAACGCTTTAACTGCATTCCGACTTTTTAACTATAATACCAAACAAATTAGTTTGCTAATCTGTTTTTCATTTTAAAATATCTATCATCGAACAAGAATAGATCAAAACGCATTTTATAACTCTTTATTTTCCTTGCATATGTATTATTATGTAATACTAGCTAGCTATGTCTTGTGTATATATCAAATGATTGTTAAAATGTTCCATTTTACATGAAATTTAAGGAAATTGTAAACGCCTATCTATCAAATAGTTGTTAAAATGTTCCATTTTACATGAAATTTAAGGAAATTGTAAACGCCTATCTATCAAATAGTTGTTAAAATGTTCCATTTTACATGAAATTTAAGGAAATTGTAAACGCCTATCTATCAAATAGTTGTTAAAATGTTCCATTTTACATGAAATTTAAGGAAATTGTAAACGCCTATCTATCAAATAGTTGTTAAAATGTTCCATTTTACATGAAATTTAAGGAAATTGTAAACGCCTATCTATCAAATAGTTGTTAAAATGTTCCATTTTACATGAACTTTAAGGAAATTGTAAACGCCTATCTATCAAATAGTTGTTAAAATGTTCCACTTTACATGAAATTTAAGGAAACTTCACTTAATAACACTAGACAATGATCTGCTCTTCATAGAGTTCGCCTTTTTAATTTGTTTTAGCCTATAGGGCTTATACAAGGGGATAAACATAGGTATATAACGATTTCTATGCTATATTCTCCGATATATTGATTAGTCAAGTTCGGAATAGGATCGGCAATAATGAAAGCTATCACGCTTGTACACTGTTTTAAATGAGACGAGATAATGTCATCCTTACATTCTAGTAGGAGGTTTGGCTGACCAATAGCTGCTGGGCTATTTGTACTTTAAAATACTGCTGAAAAACTGGAACAAATGCGCTGATCAACGTGTTATAAACGTAAATGGAGTAATCGACTATTCGCCGTATAAAAACCGAATTCGTATTGAACGTATGCAGTTTGTGTGTTACTTCTTTCGTAATTTGTGTTGATCGAATAACATGGACTAGATAATAAATAAGCACATATCTTATCTGTTTAAATTTTTCCTCATTTTTTCCGTATTTAAAAATCTATTATAATGCCAGATCGGACACATTTTAATGTCTCTATGCATATCTTAAAAAATAAGAGTCCATGATTTAGCACATACTAATATTCTTTTTTCGTCTTAAAGTATTCATCATTCGTGGATACTGCATAAATCTTGACCTTTAAATGTCCCAAAACTAGAAATATAAAAGGTTAAGGTAATTTGTTTTATGTTAAAGTGCTGACAGTTGAAGATACAACAGTTCAACTGACCAAACTCAGAAGAAGAGTCGGACCTAGTGAATTAGTGGTTACCATGCACTCGCCTCTAGTTCTGAGGTTCGCGGGTTTAAACCCAGCCATGTTAGATGAATTTTTCAGAGGACAAAAATCCTAAGTATGAGTTCCTTCAGATCTAAAGCCGCGGGTCCCGTGTCGTAAATTTACGACACGCAAAGGAATTACAATCATTAAAAAAGAGGCCTCTGCGAAAATATGGCTGTCTTTTCATGTCCTGATTTGAATTGTGACACTAATGCCTTTTGCTGTTAAAGAACAACTTTAAATAAAACAAATAGGAACAACAAACTCAGAAGAATTTAATTTTGGAACTCACGTTTATAGGATTTTTTTGCGCATTATCTCCTCTGTAAATATTGGGACTTTTTTTTATCCAGAGCACCCTGTATAAATTGATTGTTATAAGTTTGCATTTGTTATTGGATGTGGCTTTTGACTGTGTAAGTCTTTTTTTGACTACATAGTGAGTATTAGGAATAAAAGAGGATTAGAAATTCCTCTTTCACTCTTTTAACTTGCATATTTAACACTACTTAAATATATTCATTGAATTAAGTCATAAATAATAATATTCATCAGAAACATGTGCCAACTGTGTAAATCTTAACTTTGTTAAGACTGTTTGTGTGATATTTATTGTAGTGTTATCTAGAATTACATAAGTTGTAGAATTACAAATTATGTTTATCCACAATTTGTATGAATTTCATTAACTGTAACACACTGAATGTTCCATATAAAACTTAAAAAATTAATGCTAGCAATATTCTATTACTTTATCATTTAACGTTTATGTGAATGTATGAGATATAAATTTCAGTTTATATGATCACAAAATCATGTAACAGAACCGCATAAAATTGGAACATATATTTTTCGCACTATCCAAATAATTTTTTAAACTATTGAGAGTGCTAGTTTTGCAGAAAATATTGCTTTTTATTTCTGCAATTTATTAATGATAATGCGACGATGAACAGAAGCCCGCAGTATGACATGAGGTAGACATTTAGAGCATTTCTCATGAGGTGGCGAAAAAAAGTACAATGTTTATTCATACAAATTCTACCAAATTTTATTCCAGTTTACATTAGTAAGAGATCATTATCTCAGTATACATTTCAGGTCCCATGATTTTAATTTTTGATAGGCCTATCATATAGTATATATATATATATATATATATATATATAAAGAGCATTTTTAAAAGCCCTATGAATAATATATGTACAAATATTTCAATCTTAAAGTTAAGAATGCCAAAACATGAAATTGTGTTATAAGCGATTCAGTTAGGGCCACACTTCATCTAGGATAAAAGCAGAATCTGTTCATAGGAGAACGATGAAAAAGTAATTCTTTTTTACACGCTTTATATTAGCTTGACCTCTATCTATCTGTCTATCTATCTATCTATCTATCTATCTATCTATCTATCTATCTATCTATCTATCTATCTATCTATCTATCTATCTATCTATCTATCTATCTATCTATCTATCTATCTATCTATCTATCTATCTGTCTGTCTGTCTGTCTGTCTGTCTGTCTGTCTGTCTGTATGTCTGTATGTCTGTATGTCTGTATGTATGTCTGTATGTATGTCTGTATGTATGTCTGTATGTATGTCTGTATGTATGTCTGTATGTATGTCTGTATGTATGTCTGTATGTATGTCTGTATGTATGTCTGTATGTATGTCTGTATGTATGTCTGTATGTATGTCTGTATGTATGTCTGTATGTATGTCTGTATGTATGTCTGTATGTATGTCTGTATGTATGTCTGTATGTATGTCTGTATGTATGTCTGTATGTATGTCTGTATGTATGTCTGTATGTATGTCTGTATGTATGTCTGTATGTATGTCTGTATGTCTGTCTGTATGTCTGTCTGTATGTCTGTCTGTATGTCTGTCTGTATGTCTGTCTGTATGTCTGTCTGTATGTCTGTCTGTATGTCTGTCTGTATGTCTGTCTGTATGTCTGTCTGTATGTCTGTCTGTATGTCTGTCTGTATGTCTGTCTGTATGTCTGTCTGTATGTCTGTCTGTATGTCTGTCTGTATGTCTGTCTGTATGTCTGTCTGTATGTCTGTCTGTATGTCTGTCTGTATGTCTGTATGTCTGTCTGTATGTCTGTATGTCTGTATGTCTGTATGTCTGTATGTCTGTATGTCTGTATGTCTGTATGTCTGTATGTCTGTATGTCTGTATGTCTGTATGTCTGTATGTCTGTATGTCTGTATGTCTGTATGTCTGTATGTCTGTATGTCTGTATGTCTGTCTGTCTGTATGTATGTCTGTCTGTATGTCTGTCTGTCTGTATGTCTGTCTGTCTGTATGTCTGTCTGTCTGTCTGTATGTCTGTCTGTCTGTATGTCTGTCTGTCTGTATGTCTGTCTGTCTGTATGTCTGTCTGTATGTCTGTCTGTATGTCTGTCTGTCTGTATGTCTGTATGTCTGTCTGTCTGTATGTCTGTCTGTCTGTATGTCTGTCTGTCTGTATGTCTGTCTGTCTGTATGTCTGTCTGTCTGTATGTCTGTATGTCTGTCTGTATGTCTGTATGTCTGTCTGTATGTCTGTCTGTATGTCTGTCTGTATGTCTGTCTGTATGTCTGTCTGTATGTCTGTCTGTATGTCTGTCTGTATGTCTGTCTGTATGTCTGTCTGTATGTCTGTCTGTATGTCTGTCTGTATGTCTGTCTGTATGTCTGTCTGTATGTCTGTCTGTATGTCTGTCTGTATGTCTGTCTGTATGTCTGTCTGTATGTCTGTCTGTATGTCTGTCTGTATGTCTGTCTGTATGTCTGTCTGTATGTCTGTCTGTATGTCTGTCTGTATGTCTGTCTGTATGTCTGTCTGTCTGTCTGTCTGTCTGTCAACGCGATTTTCACCCACTTAGAATCTTTCGATCGCCTTGATACTTTGTATACTTGTAGAGGACCCGTGACAATACAATAATTTCATATTTATTTTCTAAAATCCTGGCCACAATCAACAGAAAATCAAAAAAAGTGTTTTTGTATCAATGTAACGGAATTTTTCAACGCAATTTTCACCCACTTAGAAACATTGGATCGACTTGAAACTTTGTATACGTGTAGAGGACCCGTGACAATACAATAATTTCATATTTTGTTTCTAAAATCCTGGCCAGAATCATCCGAAAATCAAAAAAATGTAAACTGGTATAATAGGTTGCGGATTTGTCGAGTTTTACGCATTCGTTGTAAGAGCTCAGTTGGTAGAGCAGTGAACTCTTAGTGGTATATAATTTCACTAATCCATACGTCGCTGGTTCAAATCCGGCTGGGAGGGTTTTTTTTATAGAAGAGTATTACTTTAGCTCATACTACAATAGTATCGAATTTAAAGATATTTACATTTTTATCTTATTCTGTAAAATATTAAAACTAAAAAATAAAAAATTAATAATACTTACTTACTCACTGGCACTATCGAACCCGTAGGTTCATTGTTTTGCCTCTTTTTTAAACAACCAATGCTTTCTGATGCTGACAATTTAATAGTATCTCTTATAGCCTCCCATTCTTTATTTATATCAGTTTCTTCTTCGTTTGCCACATTGTCATTGGAAGATTCCAGTACTTCAAATCTATTAGCAATTTTGATTTGGTATTCTTGCCGCATTTTAATCATTTTTCAAGTTTTTTAATTCAAATTTTACAGAATCATCTTTAGCGTTTGTTCCTCTCATAAGCGATAGCCGTTGTCTGATTTTCACTCTGACCAGATGATGATCCGAATTGCAGTCTGTCCCTCTAACTGATTTAACATCAATGATGCTACTGTGCCAGCGTTTATCCACTAATACATGATCTATCTGGTTCCGAGTTTCTCCATCTGTGGACGTCCAGGTGTATTTATGTATATCCTTATGCTGAAATGTTGTGCTCTTAAGAATGAGATTCTTTGATGTGGCAAATGTGACTAATCTAACCCCGTTGTCGTTACTATCTTCATGAAGACTGAATTTGCTTATTGTTGGTTTGAATATATCTTCCCGCCCCACTTTTGCATTAAAATCTCCTAAGACAATTTTCATATGATATCGTGAAAGGCTATCAAATACGCATTCTAATTCTTCATAGAACTCATCCTTGATCTTGTCATCTTTATCTTCTGTGGGGGCATGTACATTTACAATTATAAAATCATGTTGTTTACTCTTTAGACTTATGTATGATATCCTATCACTAACAAACTTAATATCTCGGATAGCGGATAGGATCCTCCTTCTGACTAAAAAACCCGTTCCAAATGGAGGTCTTTCTGCACCCCATAGTATAAAGCAAAGCTTCCTGATTCCTGACTACCTTCTCCTGGCCACCTAACTTCCTGTAAAGCGACTATATCCAAGGGCGATTTATCTAGTTCCCGCGTTAATATCTCTAGTGCCCCGCTATTGAATAAAGTCCTAACATTCCATGTTCCTAGGAACATGTCCCTGTGTTTGAGCCTTTGGCATGGGTTCCCTGAAGTAGTCCCCGCCCGGAGAACCGAATGGGGGACTATTTGACCTCCGGAAAATTTTACCCCAGTTGAACCCATGTCCGCATTTCTTGACGGTTGTATTTTTACGGTGAAAGATCGTCACTCTTTCGACCAAGGCACTTTTTTCGTCTGGCTTATCACCTTCGACTAGTCCGGCATGGGTAACCCTATTGGCAGCAATGTTAACGTCGGCATAGCTCTCAGGATCATTTAAGCACGCAAGCCACTCCACCACGACAAGGTAAAGATACTATGGAAGGAAAAAAAATATTAATAGATTTAAAAAAACTAAAGGAACACGCTTTATTAGATAACTAAAAAATGAAAAATAATTTTAATTTCCAATACGCTTGGGATAAAATAAAGTAGTCAACAAAAAAAAATCATCTCCAACACATATAGAATAAAATTAGAGTTATCAACAAAAAGAAAATAATTTTATCATCAAAAGCGTGGAGTGCTTTTTATGATTTTTACATTTTCTTCTTAGAGAGCTTACTTTTACCAATATCTGTTTATTATCAAATATATTAATTGATATAGAGGACCCCACGCTTTTGATGGTAAAATTATTTTCTTTTTGTTGACTATTTAACTCATGCCCCAAATGGGAGTCAATGACCAATCACGTTTCAATGATTTCTGTTTTACAACCAATCAGAGTCGTGTTTCACGAAATATTTATCAGTGTTATAATTACCATATATTAAACAAAGCTCCTCCTTTTTAATATTCTGAACAGGTCTGACCGTTATTTTGCAGTGACTGAGCCTATAAGAAATACGGCTACCAGATTGTATATATAGTGCATACATGTCAACATTTGTAGCAATTTATTATACCACCAAAAAAAGAAACCACTGTTTGACTTTCTTAAATGTATTTTTTCCCAGGTAATAATCCAGAAAAATATAATTGTAATATTTACATCATACGACATCAGAAATGAATTAATATACAGATTGATGTTTCATTTTTTCTCCACATACAATTACAATATTGCGTTCCTTTGGCAATAAATAGTATGATCTGGTTGCAGTGATAAACAAAAGAAGCAGTAGAAGCGTACCTATCGTTTCTCATTTGTTTTCAAACATCGCCGTTTGCATTAAATATATAAATATTTTGAAATAACTACAGTTAAATAATGATTTGTGAGTAAACAGCTTAATTTTATTCGTTAAATAGTCCTAACAAATGCCACTCTTGATTTCCAAATTCTCTAGATAAATTCACTCCTCACTTCGTGAGTCGTGAATTTATCGATAATTTGGAAATCACTCGTGGCATTACTTATGATAACTCTAATTTTATTCTATATGTGTTGGAGATGATTTTTTTTGTTGACTATTTTATTTTATGCCAAGCGTATTGGAAATGAAAATTATTTTTAATTTTTCAGTTTTCTAATAAAGCCTCTTCCTTTAGTTTTTAAAACTATTATTTATTTTTATACTATACATATGTTATAATTTATTTTTAATGTAATTAAATTATAAGACTAATTGTTAATTTTATCTAACTTCGTTGAGTGAGGCCTTAACATTTTCAGGCAAAATAAAGTTATGATTATTATTATTATTATTATTATTATTATTATTATTATTATTATTATTATCATCATCCATGCAAGTATTAAGCCATGTGGCCTGTTACGGTCTTTCCATCAGGATTAAATTTTTTCCACATGATAGATTGTAAAATAGAGCTAAAATACATAGGAAAAATATATAAAATGATTCCTAAAACACCCAACCAAAAATTAATATTTTAAAGAGGAATTTTCTATCCAGCGCTTTTTTGGACGTCCCAGCGATCTTTTGCCTTGGGGGCAGTATTATTATATAAGATCGATAATACTGATAGTTTCAAAATCCATATCTTAAATTTGGTTTCAGTATTTTATTTAATGACGCTCTTTAACACTTACGTCGTTAAATTCTGAATTAAATTAAATTCTATACTTACTCACTCACTGGCACTATCGAATCCGTAGGTCCATGGCCGCGCGGACATAAGCTCTCCATACATCCCTATCCTGAGCTAATGCTTTCCAATCATTCCCTGTATAATCTACTTCCCTCAAATCATAGTTAATGTTGTTCTCCCACTCATTGTTGGTCTACCAACTGGACTTTTTCTCTCTGGCTGTCCTACAAGAAGCTTCCATGCACGTCTTTCATTCCCCATACGCGCAACATGTCCTGTCCATCTCAGTCTAAGAGACTTAACTGTTCTTATTATGTCTGGCTTCCTATAAAGACCTTGTAGTTCATTGTTATGTAGTCTTCTCCATTCACCTCTCTGTTCATCTCTTTTTAGTCCAAACATTTTCCTAAGAACTTTATTCTCAAAAACCCGTAATCTCATTTCCTCCCTTAAAGTAAGAGTCCATGTTTCGCACCCATATAATATAACTGGTAGAATAATAGTTTTATATATTTTCAGTTTATTGTTTTTGTAAAGGAGTTGCGACATCAAAAGTCTCTACAATGCATAATAGCATGCATTTCCAGAAAATGAGCCTATGTTTAATTTTTTTGTGCATCCCATTTCTATTTGTGATTATTGTTCCTAGGTATTTGAATTCAGCAACTTCCTCAAAATTTCCCTCATTTGTCATTAGCTGTCAATTTCCATTTATAATGCATTTCTACGTGTGGCCATATATTTAGTTTTATTGATATTTACTTCGAGTCCTAATTCCTCAGTGTTACTCAATAGTGTGCGCGTGTTGTCCTTTAGTATCTCCTCGCTATCGGCCAATAGTACTACATCATCACCATAAATAACAGCTTACTAATACCATTGAGTTGTAGGTCTTCCTCATGCTCTAAAGATTTGATGGCATGCTCTAGTACAAAATTAAATAGTAGAGGAGATAGTGCATCTCCTTGCTTCAACCCATTCTGGATTTCAAAGGTGTCCGAAAACTGTTTGCCTACACGCACCCTACTCTTGGTGCCATTTAGACACATTCGTATAAGTCTAACTTTTTAGGAATTCCGAACTCCAGCTGCATACTATATAACTTCTCCCTCTTAATTGAATCATATGTTTTTTTTAAGTCTACATATAGTTGATGTACAGTATCATTATATTCTCATTTCGTTTCTAAAATTTGTCTTATACTAAAAATCTGATCTGTTGTTGACCTGTTTCTTCTAAATGCACATTGATGATCTCCTAGAATGTCATCAATATAGGAAGTAAGTGTGCTTACTAATATATTTGTTTGACCTCCGGAAAATTTTATCCCAGTTGAACCCACGTCCGCATTTCTTAACGGTTGTATTTTTACGGTAAAAGATCGTCACTCCTTCAACCAAGGAGTTTTTTTCGTCTGGCATATCACCTTCGACCAGTCCGCAATGCTACCGCCGGCATAGCTCTCGGGATCATTTAAGCACGCAAGCCACTCCACCACGACAAGGTAAAGATACCATTGAGGGATTAAATTAAATTCTACAAGATTTATTTATATTTATTATTTAGATTGTATAAAATATAGTTTTAAAATATAATTAAATACTTAGTTAATGTAACGTCAACATATTTTCGTTGGAGGCTTCTTATTCCACGCTATAATTTGTTTTACGTGCCATATATCTAGGACATGGAATCTATGACTTTAATTCTTTTCTTAAATAAACACTAATATTCCCCCCCCTTCAAAATTCCGTGGACTTGGCCGGATTTGAACCGGCGAATCTATCTCGGTACCAGGGGTTATTTCACCGGGACCGACTCTTTAAATTCACAAGGATTTCTTAAATATCCTCTATAATTTTGAAGCAAATTCATTCAGTAGATCGTGAGAAAATATTGTTTTAATAAACCATGTTTTAACATTAGTGATACAGGACGTTCCAAATAACTTAATTTAATTTTAAACAATGATGTGCAAAATATTAAAGATAGGGCCTATAGCTATAGGAAATTATATTTTATTGTACGAGTTGTCCATGTAGAGCTGTCATAATTGGAGTCGAAGTATTTTATTTTGGGTCAAGATAAAATGAATGTGATGCACAATTTTATTTCTAGATAAATTTGATCTTGGAGGAGGGTAACCCCAGGATTGAGAGTATCGGTCTCTTTAAACATATCCTGCTAAAGAAACATTCAACATTGTAAGGTTACGTAAGATCCTAACTTTTGAACACTGAAAAGTATTAAGAAAATCATCTTAGAAAGGACAAAAATGTTCTTAAACAAATTTGAGATTTGATTAAGATCCTAAAACTTTACAATCGAGATATCAACCTAAGTTTCAGGCGCTGTAAATTGATGGATCCCATGAATTCATTCAACATCTACTCATGGCGATTTCCTGTTTGTTTGTTTCTGTTTTTGTGCCTATCTTATAATTTATAATTTTAAAAGAATTACCATTGTTTTATTGAATTAAAACTTATTGCTCAGCGAGCTCCAACAAGCAAATACATGATATCCCTCATCCGAAATAAACGTGACATGCCTAAAAAACACTAGGCCTACATTTTACAACTCGGTCTCTTATTGTTTATTCTATGTATTGATTATCAAATATTTTAAGCTCAATTGCATTCAGAGCTAAGTGCAATAGCTTTTTGTAACAGTAAAAAAGGCCTATTTTATTTTATATTTTTATAAAATTTGTATTTTTGAAATGTCTTTATTTTAGAGTGATCGGTATTATCTCGTGACCGGTTAATTTGGATACGTGTTTACTGGAATATTTTTCCTTCTCTTCATTTTGACTTCTCATCCTTATATTTTTTGAACACTTACACTTTATTCTTTGCCGAAATATAAAATATTGTTTTTTTAATAGCAAGTTATTAGAAATATATGTATGATGTTTTGAAAAGATCCTTTAGAATTTTAAGAAAAAATCAGTGCAGTTTTTAGAAAAGATATGACATGAATAGAAAAAATAATGCCTGAACTAGGATTTGAACCCAGGATCTCTAATTCTAGGTCTATACGTTAGCGCGATACCAAAATCGAAATATATGTATACATAATCTATTCTCCTTTATAATTAATACAATTATTAGTAGTTGAAAAACCACAAAGTAATATTATATAAGTTCAGAATTATACGGTACCCTTTGTTAGCTATGGTAACATTTTAATTTATGATCTTAAATAATATTATTATTATTATTATTATTATTATTATTATTTAAATCAGTTTTTCCTTCAGTTAGAACGTTTTTTTCTGAATATTCCAGCGTTCGTTCAAATACATTCGAAATTTTGACCTAATATTCTCGCCGCAATACATTTATTAAACGTTTATTCTTTAAAAAAATGGAGTCATCTTTGTTTGTATCTCTCATAAATGGTAACTATACTCTGAATTTCCCCCTATTAGATGATCCAAATTGCTGTCTGTCGCCCTAATTGATCTAACGACGATGATGCTAGTGTGCCAGCGTATTTCTACTAGAGCGAATACCACGGTTAAAGGCATATGAAGGCATGCTATGTTGAGACTGTTTCTTCAGGAAACAACCACTTGAATGGATTTCTTGGACCCTTCGAATACTAGACACCACTACTTTGGCGATGTCTGGTTCGTAAAGGGTGCAATATATCTATAAGTGGTTCTTTCATGAAGAAACAGCTTGAATATAGCCCGCCTTCATACTTCGTAAACTGTTACACTCACTACAATACATTATCTATGTGTGTTTGTATTAGATTTGACTAATCTAATCCTATTGTCGTTACTAACTCCACGAAAACTGAATTAGCCTATTATTATTATTATTATTATTATTATTATTATTATTATTATTATTATTATTATTATTATTATTATTATTATTGGATCATCTCTTTTGAAACACTCTGAATGCATTTTTTCGTTGAAATTTCTAATGTGAATTGTGAAAATTTATTGGCAATGTTAGAGGATGTCACACAGCCCTACAGTGCTTTAAGTCCCCTTGTAAGATGCAGCAAGAGATTGCGTTACGTGCATTTGCAAGTGCAGTGTAGTTATTGTGCAAAGGGGCACTATATTTTGGTGCATTTGGAAAGAAAGTGAGTGTTGGAGACACACAGAGAAAGATAGATAGAGCGAGGGACAGAGATTAAGGTACACATCACGTACCCGAGCTGGGGCGACGTCGGCACTCACCCTATATCCTCCCAAGTTGTTGACAACACATGTGAACATGGCGTCTCGTCCTTGTGCTATCGTCACGTTCTCGAGCGGATAAAGGAAGTCGGGCTCGAACCCGAGCGCTGTAACAAACAAACAACAGTTATTAGATTTTTTAAAAATTCTTTGTACATTTTTTAAATTTTGTTTATATTTTGCTACTTTTTTTCTGTTTACTCTTAAGATGAACTTGGAGAAGGCGGCTGTATATGATCCTACTATCACCTAAAACATAGATAAATGCCACCTGAAGATCAACTCGTTCAAGAAGTACTTGTAAAAATAATGTGGTCCCACTACAGGCCTTGGGGGGCCCTTGATATAGTAGAAGGTTTAGGGTCCACTTTTCTAGACAATAGACACTAGAGTCAGCCGGGTTGTCAGCGCGTTTGTTGGCTTCCTTTGCCCTCAGAACATAGCCTGGTACTCATTTCCGTTAGACGTTGAGTAGAAGCCAGGGCTATGATGCAGACAGAGAGTTTGAGTCAATTTTTTTTCCAAATGCCCCAGGTTTGTCTTTCGACATTCCTAGTTTCTCTCCTGGCATGGCGTATTTGTAACCCACTTCTGAGGTTGGGGCGCCTGGAAGGCGGGGTTACGTTGCCCCGATGATATGATGGGTGATGATAATGGTGCGCCAGGAGAGTCCCTAATCCTAAGCTTAACCTAAGATGAATATGAATGATGATTGCGATGGCCATATGATTTCGGGGACCGTTTGGACCTTAAAGTTTTACTGACATTTGTCTTACAGATGAGGAAAAACCCCGATAAAAACCTCACCCAGAAAAACTGTCCCGACCGGGGATGGAACTCGGGCCCGCTGCGTGACAAGGCAGCGCGCTATGTCGAGACCACATCGGTGGACAGCTTGAGTCAATTTAAAAATCATAACTACACTGGGACTCGACTTTGGACCTTTCGGCTTGTAGCTATTGCCTTGACCATCTAAGCTACGGCGCGGCGTGTAGCCAGGCGCTAGATGTACTTAAAATAATGGGGTCATGCCTGAAGAAACTAGGAACGGCAAATATATTAAGCCTGAATTGTAACAACCACGGTGAAGGGATCTATCTCCATCTTAAGAAATCTTTTATATTGTCAGTTTACAAATCCTGGTTCTTGATTTTTCCTTTCATTAAGGAATACCCTTTCACCCACACTTAGTTAGTTCTATCTTGCGATATATATATATATATATATATATATATATATATATATATATATATATATATATATTTTTCAAATGTCGCAGGTTGTCATTTTGACATTTCTGGTGTTCTCTCCTGGCATAGTATAACTTGTAACTCACTTCTGATGTTGGCGCGTCTGGAAGGTGGGGTTAAGCTGCCCCAATGATATGAGAGTTGATGATGATGGTAATGATGCTCCAGGCCTTAAACTAAACTGAAGCTAATTAGGTGATTGTGATATAGATGATAATGATTGCCAGATGGTGTTCGGAGACGTTTGGCCTTAAAGTTTCCTGGCATTTATCTTACAGGTGAGGAAAAACCCCGAAAAGGACCTCAACCAGGAAACTTGTCCCTACCGGGGATCGACACCGGGCCCGCTGCGTGACAAGGCAGCACGCTACCTCGAGACCACAGTGGGGGAATCTATACGTATTATACAAATTAAAAAAAATGTGTTTTGTTTCTATAGCATATACTTTTTTTATAGTTTTCCTTCTCTTTGTCAAGTATCATTTGTTGCATTTGGCAGAGCTATGTGGACAAGTTTATTAAAATATAAATATTTTACACATATAATCTCTTTTAGTATTTCATTTCATACAATATCTTATTCCTGTATTATTACGACTTAAAAAAACAGGAAAATATAACATTATAGTACTGTAATATTCACACAAACTGTCGCAACGTTCGCCGTCATGTGAATACATCATGACAAAATTAACTTTTTAAGTAAACAAGCACATATTAGAAATGCATACATTAGACAAGAACTTGATGCACAAGATAACAAAGAGAGTTTTACAGTGGTATGGACATGTACAACGGATATCGGAAGAACAGTCAGCTAAACGGTGTTGGATTGGATCGTACCAGGTAGAAGGAAGAGGGTGAGTAGCAGAAGAACATGGTATGAGGGAATATATGATGTCATGATGAAGAGGGGAATGACAGAAGGACAATGGAAGGATAGGAATATCTGAAAAGCAAAAATTAAGGGCGAAATGCCGTAAATTGGAAAGCCTGTATTAAGTATTAAGTGAGTAAACAATCAAGGATAATCCATCCATCCATAGTAATTCTGCCCGAGGGCAGGTCCTTCACTGCAATGATATCATTTTCATGCTATGCTTTACTAGGGAATTATAGGTGTGGTAGCTTCCCGTTGCTTTTCACACCGGTGATGGGTGATGATGATAATGATAAGGATGATGACGAAGGTCGTATGATTTTCGGGGGCCGTTGGGCTCTAAGCTTCCTGAAATTTATCTTATAGGTGAGGAAAAACCCCGAAAAAAACGTCACCCAGGAACCTGCCCCGAGCGGGAATCGAACCCGGGCCCACTGCGTGACAAGTCAGCACGCTACTTCGAAACCACAGCGGTAGACATGCAAGGGTAATAGAAATTGGTAATTATGAAGAAACGATATATGAACGATATAGCAATCTGTTTAATTGATTTGAACTACCAGTGAACGATGTTTAATATTCGTGGTAACGAACTATTGTCACTAAACGGTTTTCAGGACGGCGTCTTTTAATTACGTAGTGACAATTTGAGTTTTACATTTATATAAATCCGTCTAACTTACCAGTTAGGGTTTGTGATAGGAGGTTTCCAAAATCTCTTTAAACATTATTGGCTTTCCCTCTCTCCGTGTTCAAACGAATTGGCGGGATCGTTACTTCCTTACAAAAAAAAAAACTATAAATAAAATATATGTTTTCGCATTACAAAAGTGTATTCTTATTATTTGTTATGAAACAATTTCGATTTCATTTTGTCAATTGGCATAACTGATTGAAATGTCTTCAATCTATTTAATTTTTAATATAAGAATAAAGAAAATGACCAAGTGCACACTGATAACTGTAAGTTAGTACAATTATTAACTTTTGCTGGTATATATTTTGGAAATATTATTTTTAATCGTATTTTATCTTGAAATAATCCTAATAACCTCAACATATCTTCCGAGTAAGTTCATTGTGAGAAAATTAACGTGTGCCATTTTGTGTCACTTGTGGGTAGGTATGCACAGTATGGCCTACACATTCACAATATGTTATTAAACATAATGACATATCCCATCTGATCCGGTAAACTTCATATTCCTTCTTTGTTATATAAATAACTAGACTATTCTTTTTTTTTTTTTACACGAACGTAGGACACGCATCCAGACCCGGCAATCGAACATTAAGTAACTAACTCACCAGCACTATCAAACTTGGAGGTTCATACCCGCACGAGTATAAGCTTTCCATATACCCATATTCTGAGCTAATTTTTTTCACTCATCTGTGTAATTCACCACCTCAATTCGGGATTAATTTTATCCTCCCATCTCATTATAATTATAATTATTGATTTATCTATAGGCCACTTTTCCTCTGATTTTTCTACAAAACATTTTCATATTCCTCTTCAATTACCAATTCGTGCCACATGTCCTGCCCATCGCAATCTACAAGATTTAACCGTTCTTATTAAATTTGATTTCTTATAAACATCAGGTAGCTTACTCTTATGTAGTTTTCTCCATTCAGATTTCAGTACTCGTTTTGGCCCAAGGTTGTGTAACTCCATTATGAAAATTAAGATCAATAATCAAAATATTGGTAAATTTATAAATGAAATTACGTGACATATATCCAACAAGTAGGTCACAAAAATTAATTCGCCCATAGATATGTAAAATAGTAAAAACTATTTAACCTATAAAATATGTAATTTAGGTTAACATTATTGTTGTAATTGTAAATGAAATTGTTCTATTTTTACTCCCATATTTCGGATCCAACATTGTTTTAAACTTATGTTCTGGTACTTTCCTACCTTTAGTTTTCATGTGTACGACAAATATACCAAACATAATATTATAGTAACTATGCAAATTTTTAACATTAATAAAATCCAAGGTAAAACTTCAGTGAGGTATTAGTCACAAATTTAAAAATAAAATATAAAATTATTACCTTTTAGTTCTCTCCTAAATTTCGTTAAATTTTAAATCTCTATAGGCCTTTTGGGACTAGCCCCATCATCAGTAGAAGAAACAGGAGGTATGTCTATATCTCCTAGTCCGTCTATTGATGATGAAACTAGTCCCGTAATGCGTACAGATACTTAATATTTTACGAAGTTGAGGAGAGACCTACAAGGTAACAATTTTATAATTTTATATTATAATTTTAATTTTACGTAAGTTTTTGTATCTCAAATTGTATACGTCATGTTCTGCTTGTCTTTGGCCTGAGCCCGAATAAGAGCTACTACTCATTCGGGTGTACTTATAATGAATGTATGTACTTAGACATTGATTCGATGAATGTATGAATGAACAAACGAATGAATACATACATATCTATTCGTCTTTCTTCGGGCCAGAAAATTTCCTAAGTACATTATTCTTAAATAGGCCTATTCATTATATATTCTCCTCTCTTAATGTAAGAATTTTATAAGTAATAATTGATAAAAAATCATTATTTGAGTAGATAAATCATTTCTGAAAAGCACGAATTTTTAACTATAACTCTATGCATGAATGAAGGCGGGCCAGTTTGGTCTGGCGCATCGCGGAAGTAGACAAAATATTTTGATCTAATCAGAAAGCTCGTACACATTCTGTTTCGTTCATGTATTTTACTACGTAGTTTAACGAAGTATTTTAGTTAAATAATTCGTGTGTTTATCTTTCCCAAAATGTTGATAAAAATAATGGAATTAAAGGCTCATTAAAGAGAACATAAGTTCTAAAACAAAAAAACCTCAGAGGAATAATTATTTGCAGTTTCCCGCTCAGATTTAACTCGCGACGGCAATGACTGTTTCGTTAAAGTATAATTATGTAATATATAAATAAAAACAATTACTATATGTGTTAATTTGTTCCAAGGTTTCAGGTTATAAAATAATGTGGTTAACTGAAATATGTCATTCGATATCCATAATTCGTGAAACACGTAATCAAACCGATAATGTCGGTACGAGTAGACAAGTGGTTACCCTACAGATTCAAAACCGATCGGGTCGATGAATTTTTCAGGACGTAAACAATCTGAAGTATATCTTAGTTCGAGAGACAATATGAACGCCACAATTGCCGTACCATAGTTTTTTGGCACCTAAATAAGCCCAAGCCTGAAATAAGAAGCATTCTAACATAAAGTGCCTGTTCGGTCCGATGAACTAGTGGTTACCATGGTTGCTTCTGGTTCCGAGATTCGCTGGTTCAAAACCGGCTGGTGTCGATGGATTTTCAGGGCGCAGAAGTTCTGAACTTCCTTCGAAAGAGAAATTTAGCGTTGGATTCCGAGTGGTAGATTTACGGAATGCAAATAAATCTCAAGCCTGAAATAAGAGGCCTCTGTGCAAAATTCACGATCAGATATTAATTACGAAACTAGTGATCCTAGCTGTTAAAGTGCAATGTTAAATAATAATAATAATAATAATAATAATAATAATAATAATAATAATAATAATAATAATAATAATAATAATAATAATAATAATAATATTAATAATGATAATAATGATAATGGTGATAATAATGATAATGGTGATAATAATTATAATGGTGATAATAATTATAAATGGTGATAATAATGATAATGGGTGATAATAATGATTGATGATAATAATAATGATAATGGTAATGATAATAATGATGAATAATAATAATGATAATGATAATAGGCCTAATGATAATGATTATAATGCTAATGATAATACTAATAATTTTAATGATATTGATGATAATGATAATGATGATAATAATAATAATAATGATAATGATAATAACGATAATAATAATGATAGTGATAATGATGGTAATGATAATGACGATAATGATAGTAATGATGATGATGAACCATCCATCCATCCATAGTAATTCTGCCCTAGGCAGATCGTTCACTGCAATCATAGCATTTTCATGCTATGCTTTGCAGCTTTACTAGGGAATTGTACGTGTGGTAGCTTTCCGTTGCTTTCCACACCGGTGAAGGATGATGATGATGGTAATGATAGGGATGATGATGATGATGGTCATATGATTTCGGGGACCGTTTGGGTCTTAAAGTTTTCCTGACATTTGTCTTACAGGTGAGGATAAACCCCGATAAAAATCTCACCCAGGAAAACTGTCCCGACCGGGGATCGAACCCGGGCCCGCTGCGTGATAAGGCAGCACGCTACCTCGAGACCACAGTGGTGGACTATAATAATGATACTAATAATAATAATAATAATAATAATAATAATAATAATAATAATAATAATGCTTTTTTTATTACTCCGGCTTTTACAATGAATATACATTTTTCCGGTACCCATGTTCATAGTTAACTACACATTTGTTTCAACACATTTTTCCATTCTTGTCTGTTCATCCATATATCTTCTTCTATTTCCCATTCTCTCTTAGTTTCATTGATTCCCTGAATCCACGTAATATTTGGTCTACCCTTCTTCTTCCTTCCATGATAATAATGGTAATAATATTAAATAAAAGTATCATCATCATGAACAAATTCGTTTTAGGCCATGTGGCCTGTACGGTTAAATAAAAGTAATGAGAAGCAAAGACATTAAACAGACTCAATTCTGGAAATACATGCTATTATGCATTACAGGGACTCTTGTCGTCCCAACTCCTTTTAAAAACGTTAAACTGAAAATATATAAAACTTTTATTCTACCAGTTATATTGTATGGATGCGAAATATGGACTCATACTTTAAGGGAGGAAAGGAGATTACGGATATTTGAGAATAAAGTTCTTAAGTAAATTTTTGGACCAAAGAGGGATGAACAGACAGGTAAATGGAAAACGCTACATAACATTGAAACTAGATGGTATTTGTAGGAAGCCAAATATAATAACAGTTAAGTCTCATATACTGCGATGGGTAGGACATGTGCTACGAATGAGAAATGAAAGACATGCTTGAAAGTTTCTTTTAGGGAAACCAGAGGGAAAAAGCCCAGTTGGTAGACCAAGAATGAAGTGGGAGAATGACATTAACCATGATTTGAGGAGGTGGATTATACAGGTAAGAAATTGGAAAACAGCCGAGGATAGGGGCGTACGGAGAGTTTATGTTCGCGCGGCCATGAACCTATGGGTTCGATAGTGCCAGTGAGTTAGTGATAATAGTAATAATTTGTTCGGTTTTTCACATTCATTTGGCAATATTTTATTTAATTACGCTCTTAAACAGATACGATCATTAGCGTCACTATTCTGAATTGGGAGTGAAATGGTCAACAAATTTTGTTCAGAGACGTCTTATTTTCGCCTTGAGGTTCTTCAACGTGCCCTAAATTTACGACACGAATACTATGGGTTTACTTCCCTTCCCACGAATAAAACTTGTCAATAAATCTCACAAGTTTGAAGGTAACTTGTCATCCTTTTAGGTCATGTTAAGTGGATTTATGAGACTGGAGAGTAAGTCTACGTAATAATGATTTCGATAATTTTGAAGTATTCTATATTTAGGCTACATGCCTGAGTATTCTGAGTATGTAGTCTGAGCAAATGTTTTATGACGACTCTGTATATAGATCTGACGCAGAACTCGTAGGTCATAATTTCCTGGAGCCCGCAGCTGATTTGATGTTTGGATATATTGAATGCAAATCAATTTAAATTCTGTGAAAATCGTATCAGTAAAATGTGGAATTTCCCAGGAGTGCAAAACTTGCAGATTCTGTAATCAAGTCGATTCCATTGCTTACTTCCTGAGATCTTCAAATGCTCTTACGTGTATATATTTACTCAATCTGCGTAAATTCTGTTAATTCAAGCCACTTAATATATTTAAGGGAACCAATTTGTACCTTGCATTAATTTTCAGTTCTATTCATAGCATAGGCCTTAGATCTCTGTTGGTAAATGAACAGTAAACATTGATATCTTTGCCAAGGAAGCTATAATTATTCTCAAATACAAAAAAAAAAAGCTACTTAAATTATACTTAGATTCCGTTAATAAAAAAGTTAAATTATTATTTTCATATGAACTAATGGTTACTATCCTCCCTTTTATTCCAGGTTCGCTAGTTTAAACCCGGCTGGATTAGATGGATTTTTTCAGGGCGTAAAAATCCTAAGTATGGGTTTCCTCGGAAGGAACAAAGTCGTAGATTTACAGGATGTAAAAACACCCTGAGGGGGCATGCCGTAGCGTAGTTCGTCAAGGCAATACGTTGAAAACTGGACGGTCGAGGGTTCGAGTCCCGGTAGCGTCAGGACTTTTAAAATGACCCCAACCTTCTGGTAGTATGATCCTGGGTTCGACTCAGCCCCTAAAGGAAATGAGTGCCAGACGCTTGTTCGGGGGTAAAGGCGGCCGTCATGGAGGGCTTACGACCCGGCTGACTATAAGCGTCGATTGTATAGAAAAAGTGGGAGCCTTAACCTCCTACTATTCCAAGGGTTTCCCATGGCCTGTTTTGGGATCACTTTACCTAAAAGCACCTGAAGTCGGCTGCAGTGGACTGGGGGTTATGTTCCCTGCCTTTAGTCTCGAGGGTCGCACGTTCAAACCCGGCCAGAGTTGATGGGCTTTTTAGGGTGGACAAATCCAAGGAGGTTCTCTGTGTGGAGGGTCTTGAGTCCCGAGTCTGAAAATGTTTTAGGATCGTGAAATAACCTTGGCAGGAGGTTGATTGAATTCTGTAAGGAACAGGAATGTGTTATCATGAATACAAAGTTTAAACACAAGGATATACATAAATATACCTGGGTAAACCACTCCAGGAATTTGAAGTCTATTATAGACTCCGTAATAGTAAGACAGCAACGATTGATTAAAGTACAAGATATTAGAGTACGGAGGAAGATAGAATGTGGATCGGATCATCATATTGTTGTATCAAAAATTGCGTGTCCAATGAAGAAAACTAAATTAAAAACAACTAAAACTCAGAAAAATAAAGAAATGACTATATAGATGACCCCAGATATTTGGTGCATCTATTACAGGAAGATAGTGTACGCTATCTATATCAGGAAGGCTGAACAATAGACTGAAAGTAGTGAGGAGGATTTGAATGCTGAAGGCCTGTATGCTTTTTAAAAAATTGTGTTAATGGAGAGCTGAGGGAAATGTTGGGAAGGGAGAGGAAAAGTGGAGGAAGGACAGAATGGATGAGTATGGAAGCACTGGAAATTATTAATGAAAAAAAGAAAATGTACTATAAGTGGTTGAGCTCTAAGAGTGAAGAAGACCTACAGAAGTATAGAGAATGCAAGAGAAAGGTAAAGAAGGTTATAATAAAATATAAAGAAGAATCATGGGAAAAAGTATGTGCTGAAATCGATCATTCATTAGGATACAGAGAGATCTGCAGAGGCATGGAGAGTATAAGGAGGAATGAGGGCAGCTTAATAATCCATCATCCCGAGCCTTTAAATCTTGTGAATATGGAACAATGGGAGAAGCACTTTAAAAATCTGCTTGTGAAGAAAAGGAAAGAGACAAAAATGTGAAAAATTTGGAGTATATGGACAATATATCGTCACGTATGGAACCTATTTAGAGGAAGAAATAAACCAGGCACTGAAAAAAGCAAAGAATGGTAAAGCCAGTGGGACCTAGTGGAATAATGACAGAATTATGGAAATATGGACCCCCCTTATTAAAAAGACTTATCTGTAAAATGTTTAATCAGATTTTGGAGGGTGATGAAATACCAAAGGATTGGTGTATGTCATATATAACATCTATTCATAAAAAGGGAAATCGTAAAAGACCCTGGAAATTACAGAGGGAATCAGTGTGATGTCATCCATGAGTAGAATGTTTAGCAGTCTAAATCACAAACAGACTTCAACACACTATCGAAGGAAGAATGTTGGAAGACCAAGCAGGATTTACCAGAGGGAAATCAGGCATGGATCACATTTTTAGTCTGAGACAGATAACAGAAAAATCACATGCTAAGGGCCAGGAATTCATTTGAGATTTGTTGATTTAGAAAAGGCCTACGACTCAGTGCCAATCAACCAACTTTGGGATGCTATGGTTGATGTTGGTATCGATTACAACGAGTTCACTTGTCCGACGGTTGTAACCAGCAGTGTCAGGCTTCGGTTAAAGTGGGTAAGATGATATCTTCTCCATTCAGAACTACTAAAGGCCTGCGACAGGGCTGTAGTATGTCCCTACTCTGTTCAAAATATACATCCAGCAATATATTTGAGCAGTGGAATCGATATTGTGGAGGCATGGGAGTACCAGTCCAAAGGTGGCACAATACATTCCTTATTATTTGCAGACGATCAAGTAGGTTGATAGCTCAGAGTCCTGAGGGATGTGAAATACATGATGAGAAAAACTTCTAAATGCTTTTGAAATAGGAGGATTAAGAGTAAACATGGAAAAAAAACTGAATATCTTGTAGTAGGAGGAAGTGGACGAAGTATATCCCTATCCCAAGGAATTAATATAGCTGTTAAAAAATAGTAAATATTTGGGATCACTTATTGATGAAATCAGGGAGTTGTAAAGCTGAAGTAGATAGCAGTTAGTACAAGCACGAAGAGCCATAAAAATGTTGAATGGAGTAGGGACCATGTCAAACCACACGAAGAAGAGGATTGTGAAAGTCTGTTGTGGATGGAAAGCATAATGACGTATTAATACACAAGTGATCTTCGTGGTGATATAAATTAAAATATATATGTAGTCAATATGCCCATTTCACATTAAGTTTTAAAATGGTCAACAAGTTTCTACAGCCAAGCTGTCATTCTCAAGACCAGATATTGACAGTCAATATCTGGTCTTGAGAATGACAGCTTGGCTGTAGAAACTTGTTGACCATTTTAAAACATTAATTGGTGAAATGGGCATATTGACTACATATATATTTTAATAATGACTTATGGTGCTGAGGGATGGACTTTGGTAGAGGGACAAAAAACTAAGATCTTGGCAATGGAGATGGATGGAATAAGACGCAGTGCCAGGGTGTCCAGGTTGGAAAGAAAAAGAAATGAAGAAGTGAGGCAGATGATGGATATGGAGGAGACAGTGGTGGAAAGGATCGAAAGACGAGCTCTTCAGTGGTATGGCCATGTCAGGAGAGTGGAGGATGATAGGTGGCCCAAAACTCTTTTGGAATGGTCACCTTCTGGTAGAAGGAAATGGGGCAGGCCAAGAACAACTTGGAGAGGAGAGATCCATAGATTGATGAACGACCGAAGTCTGGAGGAGGATGAATGGCGTGATCGGCAAGAATGGCGAATGGGAATACAGGGTAACCGCTGAAAAGTGGAGAGGCCCTCAAAAGTAAAAGTAAGAAATAACCTTAAGTCTGAATAAAGGGGTCTCTAAGCAAAATATACCGATCTTCTTCATCCTAATAATACTTTAGTTGCCTTGTAGATGTCTCATTGGGTCGGTATATTGACCGCATATAATTCATGACATCTGTAGGGAAATGAGCGTAACTAAATTAACTTGGTCTAGTAACTTCTAACAAAGGAGAGGCTAAGGCCCAACAATGGGCTGTTATGCAATTAAAAAGTATCTTCAAGACTGAAGAAAATATGACTGGGCTAAATTTTTTGGCGCTTCCATATCCAGATTTGAATTCTTCGCTAAATGACTTTGGCTGTTAAAATGCGATATTAAATAGAATACTATTCATATGTGGTCCCAGAGAGTTTAATCCATTCATGCCTAATTAATTCCTTTCGAGCTGTTTCAATTCTGTTTGCTTGTGAGGTTCTTAAAATACAATTTTCTACTTGATACAAACATTTAGGATTTTAAAGATTATTTTTCTTACTTTTCTGAATATAGATCTACTTTTTTTAAATTAACGGGAGAAATGTTGCTAATTTGGATTCGAAATCATCGAACAATTTGAAATAGTAGGCTACAGCCTTCTCTGTCCCAGTGGAACAATGGTTATCATGCTCGATGCGCAGGTTAAAACCCAGCCAAATTCGTTATATTTTCTGAGCGTAAAAGTTGTGAGTATGGGTTTCGTAGGAAGGGATGCAAAGCCGTTGGTCCTACTCTTAGATTACACCACGTAAAAAAAATCTAGCCTGAAAAAAAATCTCTGAGTAAATTTGTCGGCCCTTTCAAGCCCAGATTTCAATTGCTACATTAATGACCTTAACTGTAAAAGAGCGTCGTTAAATAAAATAACTTAAATATTACATCTTAGATAATAAAATCATTTTTTTGTTGCATACTGGTTTTTCAGTAAATATTAAATTATTTTTTCTTGAGAACATCTTACTGCGTGGTGCAGATTAAAAGTGATGCATATTTATTTGAAGTTGGTATAATTCTGACATGAAAATGCCTATTTAAATACTGGCAAGTTTATTTTCCTAATGAGTTTTATAAACTATGTAGTTAGTTTAAAATTTCTAATTAAACTTACATAAACGATCCCCTTGTGCTATTATAAAGTAGCTAATAAATATGTTAACGTCATGTAGCCGATACAATGTGGTAAACTTGAGGCTGGAAAATTCCATCAAGACACAGCACGATTTATGTACATAGTAGTGACACCTACCGTAATTTAACAGAAACAGCTGCCTGTCGCTTCTTTTATATAAATCCAGGATTAATACAACAACATTTTCTAGAGAGAGGAAAAAAAGTTTTGGCTGAACTGAATTTTTAATTCAAGACTTACTCCCTCGTCGATTGTAAGAGATGAAAAACGACATTGACGCCCCCTAAGTCTAGCTTTGGGAAACTAGTTAGATGTTGAAGTTTATTACAAACGTGATCGAGTTTCCTATCCCGTCCCTTTTTCAATTCACAATGATAACTTACCCCCTAAAGGGATTCTATACAAACTCAACTGTAATACTGGGTGCAGTTTTCCATTCATTCAATGACAAATGGCGTATGAGAAGTTAGCTTTTGAATGGAGTTATGGGGGAAACTTTTTTGTTATCAGTGGAATTGTACACCCCTACAATTTCATTAATTTACTATTTTTTACTTCATTCTTATTTATTGTTGATTTAATACTTATAAATCTTGGAACTTTGGTAATATCATATAGGTGTATATAAGCTTATTTAGGAGTGTATATACAATATAGTGGTCATGTGTTCATGTGAAATTCACCCAAATTAATAAATTGTTACTAATTGGACTAAATTTTTACTATAATCCCCTCTCTGAGGATCGCGGGTTTGAACCCAGCCGAGGTTGGTGGACTTTCACGGCATAGAGATCCTGTCTATGTTTTCCTTCGGAAGGGAATTAAAGTAAATTCAAGCCTGGGAAAAAAGAGGCATTTTAGTAAAACGTTTTGGCCCTTTCGCGTTCACATTTGCGTTCCAACTTTAATGACTGAGCTGTTGAAGAGCGTCGTTAAGTAAAATATACATACATATTTACCAATCACTTTTTTATTGCTGTGAAATGGAGATTCTGATTAAATGAGCCCCTGTAATGAAATTCCAAACTAACAAGCAAATTTTCACCTGAGGTAAAAAACAATGGAAATGAAACTAATATTATTGGAATCAGTATAATAAAATATTAATTTTCCCTAAATTTCACTACCCCACTGAAAGAAACACATGTGATACAGGGTACACAACATGAGCTTTAAGCAATAAGAAAACGTACGTTATTTCAGTGACTAGTTCACGCATAGGATGAAAAATGAAGTTGTGATTATGTTATTGTTTCCTGCATAATATTTCCAGACTCACATTTGTTTTGTACAGGAACATATATGGCACAACAATGGTAGTAATTGAAAAAAAATGTTCGAAACACAAATTTTCAGTACGCCACCCGCACTTCAAAATGACTGCGTTTGTATAGTTTCGACACTTTCCTTGTACATCTAGGATACAGTATTTCGTTGTGTTTTGGAAGTGTTGTTCAGCCCTGGGTGCCAATCCAGCTAGCACCCAATCATACCGGTGCGCCTGTTGGAATCTTGGAGAAAGAAGCTGCTGGTAAACAAGTGATTGCATTTTTATTATATTGTTGCGTTGCTGCAATGTATAAGAAGAATCACCAACAATGTATAAGAAGAATCACCAAAAGCTACATTATGGGAGATGTGTCGAATTATATGCTTGTACATTCGCAAAAAATATCTGTCCAAAGTTTGCATTAGTTGTATTTGGTGGTATGAATTTCATCAGTACTTTTTCAATGTTAAAGTGCCCTTCTTTTAACAGTTGTTTCATCATATTTCCGTCGCAGTGAACACCATATGAGTCCTACGGCAATAGATTGTATGTTGCAGAGTTGGGAAGGAATAATTCTTATAGGAATCATCTCCACACTTTTCTGTCATTTTTCCCGACGTAGTCCACTTTAGTACAAGGTTTTCAGCCTGAAACATGCGTTCCAGAACTCTTGCGTTAATACCTTGAAGTTCCCGAAGAATCAGTAGTAACTTTGGCATCAGTTTTCCAGCTCTTGACATCACCGGCATTATAGTGTAGGAGCGTGTAGCCGCCCCTTTTGATTGCACAACACCATACACTTTACTGGTTCCTTGACATTCTAACGTTTTCCGAAAGACATATCCTTATTAAAACCACTTTCAACTGCATTAAAACCTGTTAATCAGTGTATTTGTCCATAAGTGGTGTGCACTCACGTCTGAAGGTTAGTATTGATTTTTTAATACCTGTCTTGTTATGTACCTGACGCTTTGTTATATAAGATGTTATTTTATGGCTAACAATCTTATAATGCTTTTTAAACCTATGTGACCAGGAAGGACTAACTTTGAAGTAGGTTTAATCTGTGCCCACCAAATCACTAGCTGTTTCGAGTGCAATTCTCTTCATCACTTTCTTTTACAATTTAATTTATAGACCGCTGCAGACAGAATTCTTCTAATGTTGTTCGGTGCACTTTTCATTTTGTTTATAATATCATATTTTTGCTCAACTGCTTGCTTCATTTTATAGAATTGGCTTTCGTTTGTTAGCCATGAGAATCTATGTTTCATGTTGTTCCATGACCTATGTTTAAAGATTTTCTTTTTGTTCCTTGGTATACACGGCACAATCCAATACTCAATTAACTTACATTTTTCTTCAAAAATAATGACCCGGGATGCTTTTGGAGAGGACGGACAATAAAGAGAACCAGAATGCTGTGAGGTACTCGATTCTTCTTCTGACGAGGCAATTGTTTCTTCTGATTCACTTTCTTATAAATGAGACATGTCACCATCATCATCATCTTGTAGTTCATTTTTGACCACAACTTCAAGCTCTTTTCGCGACATTTCACATTCTGTCTCTTTATAACCTTCTTCTGTTAGTTTAGCGACAGCGTTAACCAATATACTTGCAGGGTTCATCTTCTCCACTTATTAAAAGCAAAGAGAACATTCACAATAGCACAACACAACTGACAGCACGCTTAGAACAGTACTGTTTTTACTCTCGCTTATACCAAAGTGCATGTTATATGTGCCAGCAACCTAAGAAGGTCCCATCAACTTAAATCTTCATTCGTCTGTATCTCTGGTATTCATTGCATTGGGGTTGTGAAAATTTAGGGAAAATTAATATTTTATTATACTGATTCCAATAATATTAGTTTTATTTTCATTGTTTTTTTTACCCCAGGTGAAGGTTTGCTTGTCAGTATTTACCTTGACGGCTGAAGCCAAGAAAAAATCTTATTCAGATTAGTCGGCATTTGGATTTGAACACGGAATCTGCAGAATCAAGTACAGTGAGCATCAAAAGTGATAGTACATGTAATGATTCCAATTGAATTCATTATTTTCTTTCTGTAATAAATGTTACAGAAAATAATAAACTATAATTTTTGTAACTTTTGTAATTTTATTTAATTAAAATAAAAACAAAATATTATACAATTGTAAGAAATTCTACTTATTTTATAATAATGTGATAATGTTAGGATAAAAATTAATATTAAAGCGTTTTAAGATCTTAAACATTATATTCTTTAATTTCGATTATTTTCTTCAAAATATATACAGTAGGTGTAGGATCACTTTTGACAGTCACTGTATAACCTCTGAGCTAACTCGCTAAACAATCCATTATTTTCTTATTGCCATTCTTTTCGATTCAAAACAGTAGATGTTTTTTAACAAACTCAAAATATAGTGACAATATGTGTCTCTAAAGAAAGTCTCATTTTGATAAATTTATAATTCAAATACGGTCATAATATTTATGCTAACGATTGGTGGCTCATATGGTGGACTGGACAATTTTCTTGTGAGGCATTGCATTACAGTGCCTCGATGTGGGCGCCGTGTGTAATGCGATTAACATCGAAGTGCTGGTCCAACTCTGACCAGACTCCGAATAACATGTCAGATGTGACTGCAGCTGCGGCTTCTTCAATTTTTTTTTTAAATTTACGTCAGTTACGTGGGACTTAAATACTGTTCTTTATATATCTCCTGAGAAAAATATAACGGGGGTCAAATCTGGAGAACGGGCAGGCAATATCAGAGCATCATCCTGTTCGACCTATCCAACTTTCCGGGAGCACCCGATAAAGATAGTTGCAAACCTGACAGTGAGGCAGTGTTCCATCTTGCTGGAAATCATCTGACTGCAAAGTTCGAGCTTTTCAAGGTAAGATGTGTCATCGATAGAAAAGTGGAATGTACGTGTTCTAATGTGACATGGCGCAGAAGAAACAAATAGCTTGGGTGGATTTTGTTCGTAGTCAATTATTTTACAAGGGTTTTCGTTCTCCCAAATTCGACGTTATGGGGATTCATCAGAAAATTCCATTGTTGAATACAGCGCAACATGCGATCAACAGAGGAAACTTCAAATGTAAACAAAACACCTTAATGTCCGGTGGATCGTTTGAGCCACAAACGCCAGATTATGTATGATAGTGTTTGCATTACAAATTTATCGAATTGTGACTTTATTTAGAGACGCTGTGCAATTATTTAGACTATTTAACTCATGCCCCAAATGGGAGTCAATGACCAATCACGTTTTTCAATGATTTCTGTTTTACAACCAATCAGAGTCGTGTTTCACACGAAATATTTATCAGTGTTATAATTACCATATATTAAACAAAGCTCCTCGTTTTTAATATTCTGAACAGGTCTGACCGTTATTTTGCAGTGACTGAGCCTATAAGAAATACGGCTACCAGATTGTATATATAGTGCATACATGTCAACATTTGTAGCAATTTATTATACCACCAAAAAAAGAAACCACTGTTTGACTTTCTTAAATGTATTTTTTTCCCAGTAATAATCCAGAAAAATATAATTGTAATATTTACATCATACGACATCAGAAATGAATTAATATACAGATTGATGTTTCATTTTTTTCTCCACTAGAGAGCATTCTTACAATATTGCGTTCCTTTGGCAATAAATAGTATGATCTGGTTGCAGTGAATAAACAAAAGAAAGCAAGTAGAAGCGTACCTATCGTTTCTCATTTTGGTTTCAAACATCGCCCGTTTGCATTAAATATATAAATATTTTGAAATAACTACAGTTAAATAATGATTTGTGAGTAAACAAGCTTAATTTTATTCGTTAAATAGTCCTAACAAATGCCACTCTTAATTTCCAAATTCTCTAGATAAATTCACTCGTCACTTCGTGAGTCGTGAATTTATCGATAATTTGGAAATCACTCGTGGCATTACTTATGACAACTATACTTACAAAAATAGAGCAGGATTGTCTTAGGAATGACTATCCAAATAGAATGTATGATTTCAGAAACTGCTGATACTGTCCAGATATACCGGAACAACTAGTACAACCGTATAATAAGAATTACCAAAAATAGACTGCTTCACAAATTGCAGATCTAAACAACTCATCGGAAGATATAATTACAATGGTATTTCCTTTTATTAAACGACTTCCTTTAGTAACCAAGACCATTAGCGTCGAAATTCAAATTTGGGCTTCAAAGGTACAACTCATTATGCTCAGAAACCTCTTTTTTCAGCTTGAGTTTCTTTTACATTTTAATTCTGTGTTGTAATTCTATGACTACATAATAGTGAGCTACATGGTGTGTGTAGGAAGCCAAACATAATAAGAACAGTCATGTCTCATAGACTGCGATGGGCAGGGCATGTGGCTCGTATGGGGGATGAAAGAGTTGCATGGAATCTTCTTGTAGGAAAACCAGTGGGATAACGCCCAGTTGGTAGACCAAGAATGAGATGGAAGAATACATTTTCCATGAATTGAGGGAAGTAGATTATACAGCGGATGATTGGAAAACATTACGTCAGGATAAGTGTGTATGGAGAGCTTATGTCTGCGCGACAATGGACCTACGGATTTGATAGGGCCAGTGAATTAGTTGTAATCCTATTAATTGAGCATTCGCGTTCCTACCGAACGAATCTGTTCTCAGGAAGTTTTATTCCCTGAAAAGTCAATCGACCCGTCCGGATTTGAACCCGATATATTTCGAATCGGAGGCGAGCATGACATTGGGAAGATACGAGTAGACATTAGACATCCAAAGAAGGATGCAACTATCTGCCTGAAGTGAACAGGTCTTAGGGTCAGTTTCACAAACAGAGGTAACACTATTACGTCAGTTTTCCCCATGTATAATGCATAGCTTAAACTGGCGTAACACAGTTACCTCTGTTGGTGAAACCGACCCTTAAGGTCTAATCTATAAAAATGTTACTGAATAATAATAATAATAATAATAATAATAATAATAATAATAATAATAATAATAATAATAATAATAATAATAATAATAATAATTTATAAAAATAATATTTTATAATGAGTGTTGAGGACACGAGGTTTTCTCATCCACACTACCAGTAGCGGCATTGGTGATGCCGATTCTTATGAATTAGAGAAGTTGAAAATTTCCCACAAAGTTCGTTATTTTTTTCGCCCGTTTGGCTTCATGTCAGCTAAGTAGTTACGTATGGTTGATGCCTTAAGCTGTACTGGGTGGATGCACTTTGAGACGTCTCAAACATTTCCTTGGAATTGGTCCTCTGAAATCGACAGCGTCTCCTTGTCCCTAACCTCGTTCTCCTTCCCCAGGGATACAAAGGAGATTGACCCTTATGGTCATCGCAGACCTCAAACACCGGCTTACAAGTTTACAGAAAAAAAAAACAAGAAAGTACTTATACGGGGTATTCGAAAGTCACACATTACAAAATCTTACCATTGAAGTGTCTTTTTCTGCCTTTTTCTGATTTTTTTATTCTTGAATATTCGGCTTTTATTAATAATGATTTCGTATGTACATTTCCTTTGACAAAAATGGAGGAGACATACAATATATTTTATATTTTTTTACAACGTTAGGCCTTTTTTGTTCATCTTCGTTTTAATCCCTCCTTTAAATATATTATATTACATGCCCCACGCACGGCTTGAAGCCTTAT